>JAZKLR010000590.1:1200000-1705826 GCA_037103525.1 Ganaspis brasiliensis | reverse complement strand
AATTATAATTATTTATTTCAGTCGTTTGTTTTAGGTCAGCATGATCCACCAGCAGTTGGAAAAAAATTATAATTATTTATTTCAGTCGTTTGTTTTAGGTCAGCATGATCCACCAGCAGTTGGAAAAAAATTATAATTAACTATTTTAGTCGTTTGTTTTAGGTCAGCATGATCCATCAGCTGTTGGAAAAAAATATTATAATTAATTATTTTAGTTGTTTTGTTTTAGGTCATCACGATCTATCAGCAGTTAAAAAGATACTTTATTAAAAACTATTATAATTTAAGTTTTGGCTTTAATCTATTTTAAAATTGTTGTTTTTCTTAATAGTTTTAAAGTAATAAACTTATTTAAATGTTTTTAATAAGAGTTTTTATTAGATTAGATAGATTTTCGAGTTAGTTTAAAAAAATATATATTTATAATTTTTATTGCCTAAAAAGTCTCTAAAATGTATACGTTTAATTTATTTTATAAGATCGTTGATACAATTTATTAGATATACATATATGCAATAAAGTTACATTTATAAAATTTATTTAATGTTATTTAATTTATAGATTACAAATTCCATATTCAAAATTTTGAAAAATGTAAATATTTAAATTTATACAGCTCGGGAATTTTGCAATTAATAAACTTTATTTTTGAACTTTTTCAGAATTAAAAATTTATATGATCATACACATAATAATACAATGCTAATAAATTATCTTTATTTTTATTTTTTTTATGGGGGTGAGGGCTTGATTGCGTTTTTTCAAACATTTAATTGCTCAGAGTTGATTATCGCGTAAAATAAAGCTTCTGATCAACTTAGACCATAGGACATCCTACAAGAGGTACCCCTGTTTTCGCTAAAAACTACAGATCTACAGGAATAATCCTGTAAAGCAATTTCCTTACATTTATTTTTTTAATTAAAAAAATTTCATACAAGTATATTCTAAAGTTTCCAAAAATATTTTAATTAATTAAACAATTTTAATATTTTAAATAATATATAAATTTTTCAATGTTTTCATTGCTATGCAGTAAATTAAAATATAATAATACAGATCCAATGTAAAATGAATTTATTAACATTGTAAATATATGTCTGTAAAACATATAAATTATTTTTTCTTACTCAATATTTTTTTTATTAAAAATGGTTTATTTAAAATACAATATCTTCTATTATATTAATACGATACCGAGAAAACTTCGTTCATCGTCGAACAGACTTCAAAGTTCACCTACTTTTTCCAATAGGTTACTTACAAAAATGTTCATTTTACCATGTTATTATAGTTTGTAACAATGCGCACTGGCACTATTCGTGTCAAACATGTTAAACTGAACATTTTTTTATGCACAACATATTGTTGCACATGCGCAGTAGTGCACCACAGCTGTGTAAACGTGCGCAATACTTAACAAACATTTCACATGCGCAGTTGTTTTGTATTGCTGTTACACATGCGCAATCATGCACAGTGATAGTCACACATGAGCTCTAATTAAATTCAAAACTTACGCATGCGCAGTGCGGTACTTTACTAGATAAGTACATTTTCAGTACATATAGCATACTTTTTTTAATAAGTGCGCAGTAAAAATCCGTTTTATTATTGCGCACGCGTAACACAGTAACATGATAACTGCACATGCGCAAAGGTACCTTTATTTAAAAAATTGGTTAAAATTGCTTTTTTTTTTTAATTATTATTGTAATTAATGACCCATAATAGAAAAGAATATTTAAAATTCAATCTAAATATTGGAATTCAAGAAATTTAATAGAAAAATTTATATTATTGAATATAAAAAATAATAAAAACATTAAAAGTGTATTTAATTTTATTCTTTTTTTCTTTAAAATATTTATAAAATGTAACAAATTTTGATCTGAAAGTTTTCAATTTTTCATACTTTTAAAAACCATTTTCTAGGGGTACCGGGGGGAGGGGGGGTAATAAATATTTAACATACTGTCAGAAAATCTTCCATATAATTAGTGTTTAAAAAAGTTTTGTGAAAATTTACTTATTTATTGAGAATAATGAGTTTGAAAGTTCTCCCAATATTCATAAAATTGTACGTGGTAATCTTCTATTATATTAATACGATACCGAGAAAACTTCGTTCATCGTCGAACAGACTTCAAAGTTCACCTACTTTTTCCAATAGGTTACTTACAAAAATGTTCATTTTACCATGTTATTATAGTTTGTAACAATGCGCACTGGCACTATTCGTTTCAAACATGTTAAACTGAACATTTTTTATGCACAACATATTGTTGCACATGCGCAGTAGTGCACCACAGCTGTGTAAACGTGCACACTACTTAACAAACATTTCACATGCGCAGTTGTTTTGTATTGCTGTTACACATGCGCAATCATGCACAGTGATAGTCACACATGAGCTCTAATTAAATTCAAAAATTACGCATGCGCAGTGCGGTACTTTACCAGATAAGTACATTTTCAGTACATATAGCATACTTTTTTTAATAAGTGCGCAGTAAAAATCCGTTTTATTATTGCGCATGCGTAACACGGTAACATGATAACTGCACATGCGCAAAGGTACCTTTATTTAAAAAATTGGTTAAAATTGCTTTTTTTTTTTAATTATTATTGTAATTAATGACCCATAATAGAAAAGAATATTTAAAATTCAATCTAAATATTGGAATTCAAGAAATTTAATAGAAAAATTTATATTATTGAATATAAAAAATAATAAAAACATTAAAAGTGTATTTAATTTTATTCTTTTTTTCTTTAAAATATTTATAAAATGTAACAAATTTTGATCTGAAAGTTTTCAATTTTTCATACTTTTAAAAACCATTTTCTAGGGGTACCGGGGGGAGGGGGGGTAATAAATATTTAACATACTGTCAGAAAATCTTCCATATAATTAGTGTTTAAAAAAGTTTTGTGAAAATTTACTTATTTATTGAGAATAATGAGTTTGAAAGTTCTCCCAATATTCATAAAATTGTACGTGGTAATCTTCTATTATATTAATACGATACCGAGAAAACTTCGTTCATCGTCGAACAGACTTCAAAGTTCACCTACTTTTTCCAATAGGTTACTTACAAAAATGTTCATTTTACCATGTTATTATAGTTTGTAACAATGCGCACTGGCACTATTCGTGTCAAACATGTTAAACTGAACATTTTTTTATGCACAACATATTGTTGCACATGCGCAGTAGTGCACCACAGCTGTGTAAACGTGCACACTACTTAACAAACATTTCACATGCGCAGTTGTTTTGTATTGCTGTTACACATGCGCAATCATGCACAGTGATAGTCACACATGAGCTCTAATTAAATTCAAATATTACGCATGCGCAGTGCGGTACTTTACCAGATAAGTACATTTTCAGTACATATAGCATACTTTTTTTAATAAGTGCGCAGTAAAAATCCGTTTTATTGTTGCGCATGCGTAACACGGTAACATGATAACTGCACATGCGCAAAGGTACCTTTATTTAAAAAATTGGTTAAAATTGCTTTTTTTTTTTAATTATTATTGTAATTAATGACCCATAATAGAAAAGAATATTTAAAATTCAATCTAAATATTGGAATTCAAGAAATTTAATAGAAAAATTTATATTATTGAATATAAAAAATAATAAAAACATTAAAAGTGTATTTAATTTTATTAATTTTAATCTTTTTTTCTTTAAAATATTTATAAAATGTAACAAATTTTGATCTGAAAGTTTTCAATTTTTCATACTTTTAAAAACCATTTTCTAGGGGTACCGGGGGGGGGGGTAATAAATATTTAACATACTGTCAGAAAATCTTCCAAATAATTAGTGTTTAAAAAAGTTTTGTAAAAATTTACTTATTTATTGAGAATAAAGAGTTTGAAAGTTCTCCCAATATTCATAAAATTGTACGTGGTAATCTTCTATTATATTAATACGATACTGAAAAAACTTCGTTCATCGTCGTACAGACTTCAAAGTTCACCTACTTTTTCCAATAGATTACTTACAAAAATGTTCATTTTACCATGTTATTATAGTTTGTAACAATGCGCACTGGAACTATTCGTGTCAAACATGTTAAACTGAACATTTTTTTATGCACAACATATTGTTGCACATGCACAGTAGTGCACCACAGCTGTGTAAACGTGCGCACTACTTAACAAACATTTCACATGCGCAGTTGTTTTGTATTGCTGTAACACATGCGCAATCATGCACAGTGATAGTCACACATGAGCTCTAATTAAATTCAAAAATTACGCATGCGCAGTGCGGTACTTTACCAGATAAGTACAATTTCAGTACATATAGCATACTTTTTTTAATTAGTGCGCAGTAAAAATCCGTTTTATTATTGCGCATGCGTAACACGGTAACATGATAACTGCACATGTGCAAAGGTACCTTTCTTTAAAAAATTGGTTAAAATTGTTTTTTTTTTCATTATTATTGTAATTAATGACCCACAATAGAAAAGAATATTCAAAATTCAATCTAAATATTGGAATTCAAGAAATTTAATAGAAAAATTTATATTAATAATATAAAAAATAATAAAAACATTAAAAGTGTATTTAATTTTATTAATTTTATTCTTTTTCTCTTTAAAATATTTATAAAGTGTTACAAATTTTGATCTGAAAGTTTTCAATTTTTCATACTTTTAAAAACCATTTTCTAGGGGTACCGGGGGGAGGGGGGGGTAATAAATATTTAACATACTGTCAGAAAATCTTCCATATAATTAGTGTTTAAAAAAGTTTTGTGAAAATTTACTTATTTATTGAGAATAAAGAGTTTGAAATTTCTCCCAATATTCATAAAATTGTACGTGGTAATCTTCTATTATATTAATACGATACCAAGAAAACTTCGTTCATCGTCGAACAGACTTCAAAGTTCACCTACTTTTTCCAATAGGTTACTTACAAAAATGTTCATTTTACCATGTTATTATAGTTTGTAACAATGCGCACTGGCACTATTCGTGTCAAACATGTTAAACTGAACATTTTTTTATGCACAACATATTGTTGCACATGCACAGTAGTGCACCACAGCTGTGTAAACGTGCGCACTACTTAACAAACATTTCACATGCGCAGTTGTTTTGTATTGCTGTAACACATGCGCAATCATGCACAGTGATAGTCACACATGAGCTCTAATTAAATTCAAAAATTACGCATGCGCAGTGCGGTACTTTACCAGATAAGTACAATTTCAGTACATATAGCATACTTTTTTTAATTAGTGCGCAGTAAAAATCCGTTTTATTATTGCGCATGCGTAACACGGTAACATGATAACTGCACATGTGCGAAGGTACCTTTCTTTAAAAAATTGTTTAAAATTGTTTTTTTTTTCATTATTATTGTAATTAATGACCCACAATAGAAAAGAATATTCAAAATTCAATCTAAATATTGGAATTCAAGAAATTTAATAGAAAAATTTATATTAATAATATAAAAAATAATAAAAACATTAAAAGTGTATTTAATTTTATTAATTTTATTCTTTTTCTCTTTAAAATATTTATAAAGTGTAACAAATTTTGATCTGAAAGTTTTCAATTTTTCATACTTTTAAAAACCATTTTCTAGGGGTACCGGGGGGAGGGGGGGGTAATAAATATTTAACATACTGTCAGAAAATCTTCCATATAATTAGTGTTTAAAAAAGTTTTGTGAAAATTTACTTATTTATTGAGAATAAAGAGTTTGAAAGTTCTCCCAATATTCATAAAATTGTACGTGGTAATCTTCTATTATATTAATACGATACCGAGAAAACTTCGTTCATCGTCGAACAGACTTCAAAGTTCACCTACTTTTTCCAATAGGTTACTTACAAAAATGTTCATTTTACCATGTTATTATAGTTTGTAACAATGCGCACTGGCACTATTCGTGTCAAACATGTTAAACTGAACATTTTTTTATGCACAACATATTGTTGCACATGCGCAGTAGTGCACCACAGCTGTGTAAACGTGCGCACTACTTAACAAACATTTCACATGCGCAGTTGTTTTGTATTGCTGTAACACATGCGCAATCATGCACAGTGATAGTCACACATGAGCTCTAATTAAATTCAAAAATTACGCATGCGCAGTGCGGTACTTTACCAGATAAGTACAATTTCAGTACATATAGCATACTTTTTTTAATTAGTGCGCAGTAAAAATCCGTTTTATTATTGCGCATGCGTAACACGGTAACATGATAACTGCACATGTGCAAAGGTACCTTTCTTTAAAAAATTGGTTAAAATTGTTTTTTTTTTCATTATTATTGTAATTAATGACCCACAATAGAAAAGAATATTCAAAATTCAATCTAAATAGTGGAATTCAAGAAATTTAATAGAAAAATTTATATTAATAATATAAAAAATAATAAAAACATTAAAAGTGTATTTAATTTTATTAATTTTATTCTTTTTCTCTTTAAAATATTTATAAAGTGTAACAAATTTTGATCTAAAAGTTTTCAATTTTTTATACTTTTAAAAACCATTTTCTAGGGGTACCGGGGGGTGGGGGGGTAATAAATATTTAACATACTGTCAGAAAATCTTCCATATAATTAGTGTTTAAAAAAGTTTTGTAAAAATTTACTTATTTATTGAGAATAAAGAGTTTGAAAGTTCTCCCAATATTCATAAAATTGTACGTGGTAATCTTCTATTATATTAATACGATACCGAGAAAACTTCGTTCATAGTGGAACAGACTTCAAAGTTCACCTACTTTTTCCAATAGGTTACTTACAAAAATGTTCATTTTACCATGTTATTATAGTTTGTAACAATGCGCACTGGCACTATTCGTGTCAAACATGTTAAACTGAACATTTTTTTATGCACAACATATTGTTGCACATGCGCAGTAGTGCACCACAGCTGTGTAAACGTGCGCAATACTTAACAAACATTTCACATGCGCAGTTGTTTTGTATTGCTGTTACACATGCGCAATCATGCACAGTGATAGTCACACATGAGCTCTAATTAAATTCAAAAATTACGCATGCGCAGTGCGGTACTTTACTAGATAAGTACATTTTCAGTACATATAGCATACTTTTTTTAATAAGTGCGCAGTAAAAATCCGTTTTATTATTGCGCACGCGTAACACAGTAACATGATAACTGCACATGCGCAAAGGTACCTTTATTTAAAAAATTGGTTAAAATTGTTTTTTTTTCATTATTATTGTAATTAATGACCCATAATAGAAAAGAATATTCAAAATTCAATCTAAATATTGGAATTCAAGAAATTTAATAGAAAAATTTATATTATTGAATATAAAAAATAATAAAAACATTAAAAGTGTATTTAATTTTATTCTTTTTTTCTTTAAAATATTTATAAAATGTAACAAATTTTGATCTGAAAGTTTTCAATTTTTCATACTTTTAAAAACCATTTTCTAGGGGTACCGGGGGGAGGGGGGGTAATAAATATTTAACATACTGTCAGAAAATCTTCCATATAATTAGTGTTTAAAAAAGTTTTGTAAAAATTTACTTATTTATTGAGAATAATGAGTTTGAAAGTTCTCCCAATATTCATAAAATTGTACGTGGTAATCTTCTATTATATTAATACGATACCGAGAAAACTTCGTTCATCGTCGAACAGACTTCAAAGTTCACCTACTTTTTCCAATAGGTTACTTACAAAAATGTTCATTTTACCATGTTATTATAGTTTGTAACAATGCGCACTGGCACTATTCGTGTCAAACATGTTAAACTGAACATTTTTTTATGCACAACATATTGTTGCACATGCGCAGTAGTGCACCACAGCTGTGTAAACGTGCGCACTACTTAACAAACATTTTACATGCGCAGTTGTTTTGTATTGCTGTTGCACATGCGCAATCATGCACAGTGATAGTCACACATGAGCTCTAATTAAATTCAAAAATTACGCATGCGCAGTGCGGTACTTTACCAGAAAAGTACATTTTCAGTACATATAGCATACTTTTTTTAATAAGTGCGCAGTAAAAATACGTTTTATTATTGCGCATGCGTAACACGGTAACATGATAACTGCACATGCGCAAAGGTACCTTTATTTAAAAAATTGGTTAAAATTGTTTTTTTTTTCATTATTATTGTAATTAATGACCCATAATAGAAAAGAATATTCAAAATTCAATATAAACATTGGAATTCAAGAAATTTAATAGAAAAATTTATATTATTGAATATAAAAAATAATAAAAACATTAAAAGTGTATTTAATTTTATTAATTTTATTTTTTTTTTCTTTAAAATATTTATAAAATGTAACAAATTTTGATCTGAAAGTTTTCAATTTTTCATACTTTTAAAAACCATTTTCTAGGGGTACCGGGGGGAGGGGGGGGTAATAAATATTTAACATACTGTCAGAAAATCTTCCATATAATTAGTGTTTAAAAAAGTTTTGTGAAAATTTACTTATTTATTGAGAATAAAGAGTTTGAAAGTTCTCCCAATATTCATAAAATTGTACGTGGTAATCTTCTATTATATTAATACGATACCGAGAAAACTTCGTTCATCGTCGAACAGACTTCAAAGTTCACCTACTTTTTCCAATAGGTTACTTACAAAAATGTTCATTTTACCATGTTATTATAGTTTGTAACAATGCGCACTGGCACTATTCGTGTCAAACATGTTAAACTGAACATTTTTTTATGCACAACATATTGTTGCACATGCGCAGTAGTGCACCACAGCTGTGCAAACGTGCGCACTACTTAACAAACATTTCACATGCGCAGTTGTTTTGTATTGCTGTTACACATGCGCAATCATGCACAGTGATAGTCACACATTGGCTCTAATTAAATTCAAAAATTACGCATGCGCAGTGCGGGACTTTATCAGATAAGTACATTTTCAGTACATATAGCATACTTTTTTTAATAAGTGCGCAGTAAAAATCCGTTTTATTATTGCGCACGCGTAACACGGTAACATGATAACTGCACATGCGCAAAGGTACCTTTATTTAAAAAATTGGTTAAAATTGTTTTTTTTTTCATTATTATTGTAATTAATGACCCATAATAGAAAAGAATATTCAAAATTCAATCTAAATATTGGAATTCAAGAAATTTAATAGAAAAATTTATATTATTGAATATAAAAAATAATAAAAACATTAAAAGTGTATTTAATTTTATTAATTTTATTCTTTTTTTCTTTAAAATATTTATAAAATGTAACAAATTTTGATCTGAAAGTTTTCAATTTTTCATACTTTTAAAAACCATTTTCTAGGGGTACCGGGGGGGGGGGGGGTAAGAAATATTTAACATACTGTCAGAAAATCTTCCATATAATTAGTGTTTAAAAAAGTTTTGTGAAAATTTACTTATTTATTGAGAATAAAGAGTTTGAAAGTTCTCCCAATATTCATAAAATTGTACGTTGTAATCTTCTATTATATTAATATGATACCGAGAAAACTTCGTTCATCGTCGTACAGACTTCAAAGTTCACCTACTTTTTCCAATAGGTTACTTACAAAAATGTTCAATTTATCATGTTATTAGAGTTTGTAACAATGCGCACTGGCATTATTCGTGTCAAACATGTTAAACTGAACATTTTTTTATGCACAACATATTGTTGCACTTGCGCAGTAGTGCACCACAGCTGCGTTTTGTGCAATTTACTCTTATAAATTATAGGTTTTACGCATTACATGGAACTTTTTTGTTTACACATTTTTCTACATTTTTTTACCTTAGAATAGTTAAAATGTCATTTATACTTCACATTTTTACAACTGCGCATGTTTTTTGTTCATAGAAAACTACTGCGCATGCTTTACTGGCATAGGAACCTATTGCGCATTACTATATACTTTACGCAATGTTTTTAACTTTTTTGTTAACTTGTTTCTCTATTTGCTTTGACAATTACATTTTTTGACATTAATTTTTCTTTGTTACTGTAACAAGTATCGTTCATAGGAAAGTACTGCGCATGCGTAACTGCCTTTTGGAGCTTTTGCGCATGTATAAGTCTGTTAAAAAGCTACTGCACATATGTTTTCATCTTTTATTATTATTACTTCTTTGTTTCTTGTTGTATTCGAAATATATTTTTTAGAACCTTTCTATTATATTGCTTTTTAAATTATAATTTTTTTATCAAGATATTTTTTAGTTAGTTGTTTATAGATGCAATCGATTTTATGTATTTATACTTTTTTCAAACGCCTTTTTTTTAATGTTAGGAAGTTATAATTTGTTATTAATTAATATTTAGTATTATTATCATTATTACTGGCAATATTTTTTAAAACAATCTTTTTGAGAATACTAGATATTATTTTTAAAATAAAGCAAATAAAATTTTAAAAATTAATTTTATATTTCTAAAAAAAATTAATAATTAATTATAAAACAATTTAAAAATATATATTATTATTACATAATACATATTACAATTTACTACTTTTTAAGTTATTCAATTATCATATTCTTTTAAAAATTGGCCGCATCGACTTAATATGAATTAGAATATAGATTATTAAAATTTATAAATTTATAGATTTATATATATGTTCAAGAATACATAAAGTAAAGAAATATATAAAAGAAATAAAAAACGAGCGAGCGTTAGCGAGCGAGGGTTGTTACGCTAGTTACTAATAAAAAGATTAAGAATCTAATTTCTATTCAGAAACGTATTTTAAATAAACGCACCATTTTTCGACCGAACTCGGGCATGCGCAGCTGCCTTTGCGGATGGTCTTTGGCATCTCTGACTAAGAAGCCAGCGAATAGGTACTTGCCCGTTTCAGGAAAAGCGTCAGAGAGCGTCACATCATCTACCTTAAGATACACAACTTTCGAAAAAGCAACTTATGATAGTAGTAGTAGTATTTATTTTAATCGTTGGCACTATACTAGCGTTTCGCTGTATATATCCGGCCATGACCTCGTAGTTCAGTGCAACTTCGATCCGTGAACATAGCGTAACGTGGGGCGCTAGCGCCCTTGGCATCCGGACGGAAATGACCAGAAGGCCAATAGTGGTACTCCGCGCATAACCCCGGGGGCCAATCGAAATTGACAATAGCGTGTAAAGATCCAAGTGTAAAAAGCGCGAAAATGTACTTAAAAAGATAGTTAAGTAAAGAAACGAAATTGAATAAGTAACTTAGAATTTATTTTTTATTTAAATATTAATGTTACTGCGTTTTAAAAAACGGAAAACATGAGAGACGATTCTAGAGGAGGGGTTGGCAAGAAGTTGGACACTATTAAAAGGACCAAAGGATATGATCTAAATCTTCTTCTACTCCAGGACAGCCAGGGCAGTCTCTGGAGCCTATGTAATTTTTTCTAGCCAAGCTGGCATTTAGATTATAGTGATTGCTTCTTGCTCTACAAATAGAGACAATCCAAGCTCTACGAGCGATGAAATTCGCAAACCATGGTTTCCTTCTTGGCTTGTGGAAAAATTGCATGTATAGGGTTCTTTTGTTCTTTCCGATTTCCCGGAAATATGAATCACAGCTTTTGTCTAGCTGTTTGCGCGCAAAAGAGAAAAAGTCTGAAAATGGGAGTTGAATATTTATAAGTGTAGAATTAATAGATGCATCTTGAGCGGCAATATCAGCTGTTTCATTACCATTAATACCCTTGTGATTTGGTACCCAGGACAAAGTTGTCGAGCAGTTTAAGTTACTTAACCGGTTTCTAATCACGAAAATTATATAGGATTTAATTTTGTATGTATTTTTTGAGACAAGATTTTTAAGGATGCTAAGTGAATCTGAAAATATGACTGTGTTAGGAAGTCTAGTTTTGATTATGTAATCTAAAGTAAATAAAATAGCAAATGCTTCGAGACTAAAAATTGAGGCAAAATTAGTAATTTTATATTTAGAGATTATATCTAAAGAGGGGCAAACGAATGCGCAACCAGCCAGACTGTCTGTATCCGATTTTGAACCATCAGTATAAAAGAAAGTGTGATTAAGAAAGTCATTGCTTGCAAGATCATTAAATGAGTTTGTAGGATTTGGTGGATTTCTAAGTAAATTACTCCAGTCAAGAATGACTTGAGGAGTGAACATGTGATCCTCATAAAGGAATTCAAAGTAGGGATCAGAGTCCCCACTTCTAATAAATTGGCTGTAACTTTTCGATTTTTCATACGCGATTAATGGGGGATAATTATATTTAACATTAGAATTTAGGGTGAGACGAGAGAGATTTGAAAGTCTATTCGGCAAAGGGTGGGAAGAATTTGAATAAAGTTTAATAAGGTATTTTTTTGCTAAGAAATTAAATCTTGTTCTTAAAGGAGGTTCACAACATTCTGTCAGCATTAATAGGGGAGCTGTTTCTATAGCCTATGGCTAGTCTCAGCATTTGGTTACGGATTTTTTCTAAGCGAGCGAAGTTGATATGAGATTTGAAGTTTGAAGCGTGTGAACCATAATCTATTTTACTTCTAAAAAGAGAGTCATAAATTCAAAGCACGTATGGATCTGCTCCCCACCAAGTGCCTCTAAGAACCTTAAAAATATTCAGAATTTTTCTACCTTTATCACATAAATACCTAAAGTGACTATCGGAGGATGCCGATTCATGAAACTGAATGCCGAGATATGTGGCTGAAGGAGATGGTTTGATAATAATTTCGTTTAAAGAAAGGGAAAGATTTGGATCATTAGGGTTAACTTTTTTATTGCTAAATATAACTAGTTTGGTTTTTGTCGGGCAGATCTCCAGACCTCTTTCAGATAAAAAGGTAGCAACATTTTTTAGGCAGCATTAAAGGGTGGCAATTATTTGATACAAATCATGAGAACGACAGGTAACCGTTATGTCATTCGCAAACTCATGTATAATACAATTTGGTGGGATGTTTTGATTAAGATTTCTGGTATAGATTTGAATGTTTAATGGACTTAGAATGCTTCCTTGTGGGAGACCAGTAGAACTGGTTCTGGGGCCAGTTATTTCTCCATTGATTTTAAAAAATATATTTTTGCTTCTAACAGAATTGTACACAAATTTAACCAGAGTTTCGGAGATTTCTATTGTACGAAGATCTTCGATGAGAATGTTTGGAATTACACTGGGAAATGCACTCTTTATATCAAGAAAGAGAGCTCCCGTGAATTGATTTTCAGACAAACCAGTCCAAATTTCTGTGGAGAGTATTGCTAAGTTATCAGCACAGGATTTTCCTTTTCTGAAGCCATATTGAAATGGACTAAGAATTTTATTCCGTTCAAGTAGCCAAATTATTCTATTATAAATTAGTTTTTCTACAATTTTGAAAAGGCACAAAGCTAAAGAAATGGGTCTAAATTTACCAGGTGAGGATTTTGGAAGAAAGAAAAAGAGATAGTTGTTCCAGGAAGAGGGAAAAGTACCATTGCACAAAATTCTATAAAATATAGATAAAAGGATAGGAAGAACTTCTTGAGGGAGGTGTTGGATAATGTTAAAATCTATTTTATCAAGACCGGGTAAAGATTTAGTTTTAGATGAGTTAATTGCTGTTAAAAGTTCTGTTAAAGTAAAGGGGGATTCTAGGAAAGGATCGCGATTAAAATAATTTGGAAAATTATCAAAAACAACAGTAGGGGGACACATTTCATCTGCCAAAGAATGGAGATTTTCTATGACCGCCCTATCTGCCGAGCAAGAAGGAGTTGAAGGTTGGGTAAAACGGTTTTTAAAACATTTTATTACGGACCAAATTTTGGATATTGGAGTATGTCTGTCTAGTGAGTCGCAAAATTCTCTGAAGGATTGTCGTCTGGCTTCATTAAGGGTACGTTTTACTATGGCTTCAGATTTTTTAAGTTCTAGTAAGTTTGAATAGTCAGGTGTTCTTCTGTAAGTAAATAAAGCTAATTTTTTAGCTTCTATGACGTCATCGCATTTACTGCTCCACCAAAGTGCTGGGACAAATTGTTTTTTGCCCTTTTTACGGTTCTGAGAAGCGGTATGAGAATTTTTGCGTTGAGGACAACAAACGTTAATTGATTTGTCTATAAGGTTAATTAAGTGATCATAATCCAAAACTGGGTTTGTAGTATTCAAAAGATCAAGCTCAGAATTGACGGTTTGACTAAGAATTGTAGAAAAGAGGGGCCAATTCATTGTTCGAAGCTTATACTTATGCGAAGAAAAAACAGAAATGGGTACTGCAATACCGAGAGAAGAAAAAATTGGAAAGTGATCACTACTTATTAAGTCGTCGTGAAAGCACCGTTATTCAGGATGATAAGGTCAGATTTATCTAGTTCTTCACATAAGTTATCTCCATCTTTACATGAATGAAAACCACCTTAAAGCGTGTTATGACAGTTGAAATCACCTCCCACGAAAACAGAATCAATACCTGAGTTTTTAATTGAATCGAATAAAAGTCTTCAACAGTGAGCAGGAGTTTGTTTTCCAGGAACTCTGTAAACTGAAACTATTAAAAGTTCACCCATAGAAGAATTAATTGAGACAGCAAGTGTCTCAAGTACATCTTCTCGAGTAAAAATAGTTTGAACTCTGAAAAAAATCAGATTTTTTCGAATGGCGATAACTAGACCACCACCCTTATTTATAGTTCTATCAGATCTAACAATATTAAAATCTTTAAGAGTATTGAGATTATCTTTTTTTCTGGTTTTAAAAAGGTTTCGCAAAGAAGAAGAATATCAAATTTATCAGATAATTTAATTAAGTCGGGTGTCTTTTTAGAGACACTGCGACAGTTCCATTGCAATAGTTTTAAATAATTTAGAGTAGTCATTATCAGATGATGTGAAATTGAGTAGGGAGCGTAGACTTTCCGTGATTTTAGAGAGGCGGTCTTGATTCTGCTTTACTGTGTCCGGATTAGAGTTAGATGAAATTTGTGCAACTTGGCTATTAAGCCAGTTAAGGAATGACGTGAGTGGATCCGTGTTTGGTGATGAGGTGTTAGGAGAAGTTGAAGAGACACGCTGGGAAGCAGAAAGTGACGTCAAGGCAAAGCCATTAGGAAGATCGTCACTAGTCCTCCCATTGTTCCAATGAGATGCAAAAAAGGAATTGGCTGGTCTTTTGCGATTTTGCGACATATTCGGTAGATTTGTTTTTGGTTGGAAAGTGTTAGGTACACTTCTTGCAAATCCAGAGTGTTGTGAAGTATTTGTAATCTGTGAAAAGAGACGATCATTCGAGCTGTGAGAAGCAGAAAAAGAGGGACCAGAACTGTCACCTTACTGAGGAAATTGAGAAAAGTTGAAGTTCTGATTGGAATTTGGTTGTTTAGGCGGACAAAGGATCGCTTTAGCCTCTTTAAAAGAGGTTTTGTTGATTGCGGCGTAATTGCGGATTTCTTTTTGGAATATAAATTCCGGACATTCCCTTGAAGAGGGCAAGTGCGAACCTGAGCAATTAAAGCACTTTGGAGGATCGGAAGCTTTAGGACAAGGATTGTCAGTGTCATGAGTGACACTTTCTGAGCAGGTTTGACAACGTGGTTTGGAGCGACAGAATTTAGCAATGTGTCCAAATCTACAACATTTAGAGCACATGCGAGGATCTAAGATGTAAGGACGAATTTGTCTTGATCCTTTGTAGATCGCTACTCTTTGCGGTAGAATAGTTCCTTGAAAAGTTAAAAGAACAGTCGTAGTTGGAACATACTTAAAGGAATTCGTATTTTCATCAAAAGATTTTTTATTCATACGACGAGCTTCAATGATTTTAAGGCCTCTGACATGAGGTCCCACAACTTCGGCATTTTCGATGATTTCTTCGATTGTGATTTCTACAGGCACGTTACTCATGACGCCCTAGCACGATACAAAACTCGCGGGAATTATTGCAATCAAGCCTTTGGCTGGAAGCAATGGGTCTTTAAGCAGTTGATTTGCAGCTTTGCCAGAATTTAATACAACTCTTACCTTACCAAAGCCACTGCGATTGATGTCTACGATTTTACCTGGAAAAGAAGAATGCAAAATACGACCTACTGACATATTATTAAGATCGTTTTTAGCATCAGGCGATTTCGGATCGCGCTGAATAAAAACAGTGCAGTTGGTTTTTAAAGAGATATCATATTGATGGGAAAAGTTTGTTTGTGTTTTTTCTGTTTGTTTAGTGTGTTGAGTGTCAGAGTTTGATTGTATTTGATTGTTAGAGTTTAATTGTGTTTGAGTGTTGTATTGTGAATTTTGGTGGTTTTTTCCCTGACAGTGTCTTTTAGCGTCAGAACCCAAGTTTTCTTGGCTTGAGGCGAGAGTACTACTAAAGTGCAAGAGATTGGCAGCCGCTTCTTCGACTTCCATATTTGGGTCCGGTGGATTGGGTGGAGGGGCGGATTTCGAGCCCTCTCCTTCTTTGTAACTCATGTTCGATGAACCGGAGGAAAAGCCTCCATCCAATAAAAGTTTATGCCACGACAGAGCAAATTTGTTTACAGTTAGGAAAAATCAACCGGTACACTTAAATCTAACAAGATGGCCGTGCCGGCCGACGTGAGTGGCGCGTCACGCAGCGCCGAGCGTGAATAACGATTATGCGAAAAGCGCAGGAAAACAAAGCATTTCTCTGATGCAAACCATGATTATTTATTTAAGTACTTCTGAGAATTCTGCTCGATATGAAGCGTGAGCTTAAGGTCATGCTGGCTAAGCTGGCAGTTCAGAAAAACGTTGCAGCGGAGATCCAGAGTGGTCTCAGGAAGTTCAGCGAGTGGATTCCTGCTATATGGGAGAAGCAGGCGGACTCCAGACTCTATGTTGGCCTCAAGGCAAGCAAAATTGCACGTGCCGAAAGGCAACAAGTAAGAGATCGCATCCAAGCCAAGACCATGAGATGTCTTGTTCTGGAGTGCAAAAGGAAGAGGGAGGCTGAACATCGTTAACCTCCAAAAACTGAGATTAAAAAAAAGGAGGCCGAGCTTTTTGATAATAAGACGAAGGCAAAGGAAGGTGTAGGAAAAAGAGTAGCGAGCCAACCGCCGCCCACAGTTTCTGAGAATGAGGCGGGAACGTCTCATTTTGCAGGCTCTAGAAAGCAAAACGAGAAGAGGCTCTAAAGCGTAGCCGCTTAAGGACCACTTAAGGCGCAGAAAAACGCAGATAGAGGAAGTTTTCTTCCTCTTGAAGCGGTTTTAGAGAGAATTGACGGTTCATCGTGTCCCCTGACTCAACTTGTGTGCGTTAAGGGCCTCCATGACCGTCAATGATTGTAGGTCCCGCGAAATGAAAAAAGCTGCTAAAGCGGCAGAGTAGGGGATATAAGATTACTTCTGATGGCGATACGCGCGGAAAGTGCAAGCCGGGAGTGGTCTTAAGGTCCCCAAATAAGGGTGTGTTTTTAGCGGGTCGGCAGAACATCGCCACCCTCGCATAACCCTGTAGTACGGGCTACAGGGTACCTGGTAGCAGGTTTTCACATTCTACGAAAAAAAACCTGACCGTATCACGCCGCGCGGGGCGGCGTGTTGACAAGTAAAAAAAGTGTGAAACATTCAATTTGGATTGTATTTGTGAACACTCTGATGTGACATAGTGAATCGTTCCTAATTCTGCAACTTTCTGGTTATCTATACAGAAAACCGAATCACGCCTTTTATGACTTTGTTATAAAAAGAATCGTTCGTAACTGCGTAAAACAAGCAGGCGTTTTTGAAACTTGCGCATTTTTTGTAACTCGTTTTACTCGTTGCAAAAAAATTGCACTCGTTTCAGAAACAACTGCTTGTCACGCTCGTTACGAAATATACTGTATCGTAATTATTTCTTTTTTTTAGATTCTTGTACATCTGGATGATATTAATTTTGTTCTGAGATTTTCAAATAATGCATTCTCAATCAGCTTATACTTGTTATTTCACTTTTACGTGGGTCAAATGCTTGTTAATAAGAGTATGACGTTGTGTACTGACATGTAAGAAAAACTATTTTATATTAATTTATTTAAATTTTACTAGTTTAATATTTTATGTAACTTAAGCATAAAAACGTGTTTTGCTTGCCTGCTTTTTGTACGTAATAGTATATTGTGCACCAAGAGAAGAAAGGAGGTGTTTTCCGACAAGTGCAAAGTTTGCTGCCCGAGCGAAGCGAGTGCAGTAATTTGCACGAAGGCGGAAAATCTTCTTTCGCTCGAGGTTTACACGATACTTTGTGTAACACCTGGTCAACGAAAGCACTAATTATTAATTATGCACAGAGTCAGACAAACGCCCGGGCGCCAAGATTGTCTTAATGCAAAATGGGGCGCCAGAAATAGGACCGGGGCGCTGACAAGCGCCTGCCCCCTATAGTTTGCCCAGGTAAAAAATTTAGCTTGGACCGCCCCTGATTATGCTGGTATCTACCAGTTGGCATAGGGTGCAGAAAAGTCCACTTTTCTGCACTCAGTACAGCAAAGTATTTGATATAACGGTGTGTAGCCATCACCTATTTTCTTAACTTTAATTTTTTTTTTAATAAAATGCAATTATGTTGAATGTAAGGCAGATGTAACTTAAAACGGCAAAATTTTAGAGTGTCTTAAACTTAAATAGCTTGGTATAGTGGCCAGAGCATCGGGATTTAAAGCTGAGTGTCATGAGTTTAAATCCTCTCTGCGTAAACATTTTAATTTGTAAGTTAAACAATAATTTTAAACTATATCAGACATCTCATCTAAAATTTCTGAGGAAATATCTGGACTTTTTAGAAAACGTTTTTCGAACGTTCTATTGAAATGTTGTTATAACGTTTTTAGAACATTTTTGGACCATTTTTTTAAGGTTTTTTAAACGTCCCTGTAAGACATTTCTAGGCAAACATAAGTCATACCTCAAACGACGCACAGTAGTTTGAAATAAAACAATCGGGCAAGTATGAGTTACACCCGTACCAAAATCTAGGGTTCCGTACATTTACGAAACAAAGATATACCTTATTAACAAACAGAGAGCTCTAATTTGGTACACATGTGTATTTTCACGTGTAGATTACAGGAAAATTATAGGGAACATTATCTAGATTGACAGTCAAAACTTTGTCAAAAAAAGAAAAACTGCAAATTTTCGAAAATAGTTATTTATGACACAAGGACCTGAAATGGCACTTTATAGTACGAGTAAGTATCGTAATACGAGCCTAAGTCCAATCGCAGCCGAGGCGAAGTAGAGGTGGTGACGAGGCTTCATTGAACGTAGCCGAGGCGAAGCCGAGGTGAAGTGAAGATATGAAGCCGAGGCTCCACCGAAAAGTAGCCGAGGCTCTGATGTGGCTGTGGCGAGTTGTACGATACACGAGAACTTAAGTGCCGAAAGGGTCCAAGTGTCATATAACATTTTTTATCACACAAAAAACTGAGAATTCGAACCTAGGGAGAGGTGATTATCGTAAAAAACGGCCTCAGGGGGCATTTCTAGGTGGGAGTAGGTCGACAGACTTAGAAATGCCCCCGGAGGGCGGCGAAACCCATGAACAGCCGTGACGTTTGGGCCAGTTTGGGCAGCTGTACCATAAAGTAAAGGTCAGCTGACCAGCATCAGCCAATCAGATTGCGAGTTCATTTACTTTACGGCCTAGGCCGTGAAATGAGCTCTTATAGGTTTCCAAACAAGCCGTAAAATCTAACTTTTGATGTAAGTGTGATAAAAACAGTCTTTTCCTCATAACTTTAAAACTATTTAAGCTAGAGGGCTAAAATTTGATTTGTATATTTTTATGTACAGATTATGAAGAGAGGGGTAATATATATAATATATATGTATAAAAAAAAATGTTTAATCTTATATTATATATATATATATAATATAAGATTAAACATTTTTTTTTGTTTTTTACATATTTTTTCAATTATTTTGAAAAAAAAGTGATAACAATTTTCATTTGCGTTTTATATCGTTTTTTTAAATTCTGAGTATACAAATAAAAATTTTATTGGTTTGAGGGGTACTGTAGGACAATTAGGGTGAGCTCTAGCATAGGGGTCTAAACCTCTTTTTGGTCATTTTTTGAATTTTTTTTTGTTACCTCATAATATTCAATTTTATTTCCAAACATAATTTTTTCGGAAAAATATGCAGGTTCTCCTTGACAACGCTATGGCCATCAATTCAGATCATGTTCTCTATATTTTTCGTGTAATCTGCACGTGAAAATACATATGTCTACCAAATTTCAGCCCTCTAGGTCAAATAGTTTAGAAGTTAAGGGGGGGGGGGAAATTGTTTTTGGCTACGGACGCACGAGTCACGCTATAAGGGTTCCGCTGAACACCGAAGGTGTACGGAACCCTAAAAATGATTTTAAAAGCAACTTTTAGAGAGAACGGCTGCATGGATTTTCAATTTTTTTTGTTGAAAAATTCATAAATAAATTTTTAAGAGATCTGCAAGAGTAGATTTTTGTTTTTTGTTTTATTTGCTTTTTTATATTAATGCAAACAGCTGAAAAAATGTCAACTTTTTCGTTTTCTTTTTTAATTTTCTACTTTTTTACTTTTAGCGAAGTAAAGAAACAGAATAAACAAAAAATTTAAGTGGGCTAATTTAATTGTTATTACCCCCTATTAACCCCTAAGAGGGGGTTGGAATTTCAAATTCTATGCATTCGTTCTCTCTAAAAGTTGATTTGAACACAGTGGCGTAACTGGAAGCGCAAGGGACCTGGGACAAAAAGAAAAATTGGGTCCCAATTGTAAATAACAATTTACAAGTTTCATTCATCCATTCATTTATTCTGTTAACACCTGACATTTGTTACCAGATGCTTTTTTTCTTTTTAAAATTTTAAATCATATTTCACCTTTTTTAAAGGTTCAAAAATTTTAAATTGATAGCAATTTTAATTTTTTCAAATTTTAGTTAATTTAAACTAACATTGATTAAAAGTTCAATTAATCCACGTTTTAAATATACTAACTTTAAAGTGATTTAGAAATTTCTTCAATTGTTAATAGTTCTTTTCTATTGTGATTTCGATTACTTAAAACACTATTTTGTACTATTGTTTTCGTTTTTCAATTATTTTCTGCATTTTTTAATTGTTTTAATTATTTGTAAATTGTTTCCCTAAATCTTAAATTTACCTTCTTCAAATTTCAATTATTGTGTTTAGTTTTTTCAGCCACTTTTTTAATTTTAATTATTTTTCCCTTGATATTAAATCAATGTAATTGTTTATTTCTAGAATTTATATTATTTACACATCGCAAATTTAAATTACTTTTTTAAATTTACCATTGTTTTTGGTATTTTCCATTTTTTTATTATTTTCAATTTTTAATTATTTTCATAATTTCTAAATCAATTTCATGAACTTTCAAATATATACCTACGTATATCTCAATTCTCAATTATTTCGTTCAATCTTTTGCAATTGTTTTCTCCACCCTTTAATATTTTTATTATTTTTCAATTAATTTCCTGAATTTTTAGCTCTTACACCAAATTTTAGATTATAGTTATCAATTTTCCACATTTTAAACGATTTTTCAATTATTTTCTTTTGCTTACAAATAAATTCTGCAATTTTTCTCCTATTTTCTTTAATTTTGGCCTAATTTTCAAAAGTTTAGCATATTTCAATTATTTTTTTTCAATTTTAAATTAATTTGATCATTGTAACGATCGACTTCGTTACTTATTATATCTATTTTATAAAATTAACTGTGTATTTAAATATTTTAGAATTGTTTAAAGATTTCTTTTGTTTAATTATGTACTTCAGAAAATATGTTGAAACATATATAGTGATTTATAAAATGAGCACAAGTGACCTAATAATTTAATTACAAAAGAGAAATATTAAGCAAATGATATTTAAATAATGTATCTTGTTGTATTATTATTTACTTTCTTAAAAAGTTAATTCTGGTAACTACATTAAAAATTAGTTTATTTACAATATTAAATTATGCCACTTTGTAGCTCATTTTCATTGTATGAATTAATGGAAAACTTATAATGCATCTTATTTTCAAAAGAATTATGTAACATAAACAAATATCTTTCTTAAATATGGATTTGATTGAAACAATGCTTTTAACACACATTAAGGAATTATTATCGTTCATTTTAAGATTCTGTTACGTAATAATTGTTTATTTAACTGTAAAAGAATATTCATCCTTTGAAGAAGACTTATTTCCAAATAACTTAATTTTGCAGTGTCAGAATAACTAAATATAAGACAAATGTTGGGAAACCGAAACAACTGTTTTGAACACCAGGAAGTTGGTGCAATCCAAGAAAGGTTACTAAATAATCTTTTATATTAATCTGCAAGTAAGCGGAAATCAGCTTACTAACATCTTAATTTTACTTCCTCAATCTTGTTAAACAAACAGATTGATGCCGTATAAAAAGGAGATGAAGAAAGCAGTTAGGGAGGAGTCAGTCAGTGAGTCTTTTTGAGTCAAGTGAAGTAGTGAGTGTAAGATCAAAGAGTTAGAGATTAACTCTTTGATTGAGAAGTCTCAAGATGAGATGGAGTAATTTGAAGTTTTGACTCTTAAAGTTGTACTAGTTGACAAAGTCTAATTTGAATACAAGTTGTAAAAGGTTTCTATTAACAGTTGTTTTAAATGAAGTTATTATTTGTAAATGAATATAAAAGATATTGTTATGAGAATAAAATAATAAATAATAGTAAATGATTAAATATTGATAAAGAGTAAAAGGATAAATAGTCTAAGACGCAGTTATTGAAAGATTGAAAATAAATACAAAGAATATATGAAGAATACGATTATAAAATAAAAGAGAGCTTAATTCCTTGGTGAGTATTATATCACATTGCTGTAGAAAAGATACAGATAAATGAATTAATATTATTGAACTAATGAAACAGAATATATAAATGAATATTTTACAATGAATTATTACAATGAATAAATAAATGTATAGAACAGACAAAGATAATTAAAGTATAAAGAATAGTTTTTGCAAGATATTGAATATAATTGGAAGATTGTAAAGAAATGTTTAAATTACTAATGAAACTATAATATAATTATTTTGTTAAAGAAAATATTAAATATGTTTATTTTATATCCTCATTTCAAATTATTTCAAAATCCTTAAACCAACTTTCACAGAATACAATCTCATTGATTTATTGAACAATAATAAATTTGGGAAAGATCCACTACCTTTATAATTTTTATTGTCCGAAGGGCAACGTTAGTTAGAGCGGTTAAAGTGATTTGTTTATCAGATATACTTTATTATTGATTTAAAAGTATTTATTAATCTAAAAATATTAATTCAATATTGATACAGTTAAATTCTCATTAATTAAATAATTCGTCTTTAACATCATTTTTCAATTATTCCCCTTATGATTAATTATTATTCTCATTTTCTGAAATTATTTTCAAAGACTTTAAGTATTTTTCTAAAATTTGAATTATTTTCTTTAATGTTTAATTATTTTTATTTCTTTTCATAATTTAACGTTTTTTAGGGTTCCGTACACCACAAGTGTACGCACGGAACCCTATTGGCAAGACTTTGTCGAAAATCGTACCCCCCCCCCACCCTAGCCGCCAAACTATTTGACTTAGAAAGTTCAAATTTGGCTCACATATGTATTTTCACGTGTAGATGAAAGGAAAATTATAGAGAACATGATTCTAGGGGTTGATCATAGCGTTGTCAAGAAAATAACAAGATTTTTGAGAAATTTTGATATTTTTTGGCTAATAACTTTTGCCATTACTTTGACAGCGCTATCATCACAACAATCTCTATAATTTTTCTGTAATCTACATATGATACTACATTTTTGTACCAAATTTGAACTCTCTAAGTCAAATATTTTGGCAGATAAAAGGGGAATACGGTCATTTTTTCGAAAAAATGCCTTTAATTTGTACCATTCCTGCCCTTTATCTGCCAAATTATTGTACTTAGAGTGCTGAAATTTGGTACACATATGTAGTTTGACGTGTAGATTGCAGAAAAACTATAGAAAACCTTGTTGCAGGCTGTTATCATAGCGTTTTTCAGCAAAAAAAAACGATTTTTTTTAAAAAATGCTAAAAAATGGTCGTATCCCCCCCCTGAACTTCCAAACTATTAGACTTAAAGAATTGAAATTTGGGACACAAATGTATTTTCACGTATAGATTACAGGAAAATTATAGAGAACGTGATTGTATGTGTTGAACATAGCGTTGTCAAGGAAATAACAATATTTTTGAACATTTTTTTAACATATGGGCCATAATTTAGTGTTATAACTTTGGCAGGGCCATAATCATCACTTTCTCTATAATTTTCCTGTAATCTACACGTAAATCTACATACGTGTACCAAATTTCAGCATCCTAAGTCAAATAGTTTGGAAGATAAGGGGGGGGGGGGATACGGTCATTTTTTTAGCAAAAATGCATTAAAAGTGTACAATGCCACCTCCATATCTGGCAAACTATTGTACTTAGAGTGCTGAAATTTGGTATACATATGTAGTTTGCCATATAGATTTCAGAAAAACTATAGAGAACTTTGTTGCAGATTGTTATCATAGTGTTTTTAAGCAAAAACCAACGATTTAAAAAAAATGCTAAAAAATGACCGTATCCCCCCTCCCATAACTTCTAAGCAATTTGACTTAGAGAGTTCAAATTTGGTACACAAATGTATTTTCGTTGACAGCGCAATCACCATCACGTTCTCTATAATTTTTATGTAATTTACACCTGAAAATACATTCCTGTACAAAATTTGAACTCTCTAAGTAAAATATTTTGGAAGATGGGGGGGGGGGGGGTGGTCCATTTTGTACAAAAAATTTATTATATATTATATTATATATAATATGTATATTATATTATATATAATATGTATAATATATTTATATATTTAATAGTATCAAATATATTAAAAATTATTTTGTTTTGTGTACGGAACCCTCGATTTTAGTGCGAGTGTAACTCGAACTTGCCCGATTTTTTTTATTACCTAATTATCGTAAATTTCAATTATTTTTAGCTTTCTTTAATTCTTTTCTCCAATTTTTACTTCTTTTCATTTTTTGTAATTAATTTCCAAGATTTTTATGTATTTTTATTAGGGCTGTGCAAAAAGCTCGAAATGTCGAGCCGAGCCGGCTTATTTCGGGCCGAGTCGAAAAGGACCCGAACGTATCGGAAACCCAAAAATTTAAAAAACTCTGATTAACATAACATCTTCTTCTTCTTCTTCTTCTTCTTCTTCTTTAGAGCTAAGGTGCCGTTCACACCAAAGTTCTGTAACGTTGGCAACGTACAAATGTGTACATTCTGCCATGATCTGATGTTCAGAGCTGAGTAGCTCGCGTAGCGTAATTCGAAAATAAGCTGAAGCGGGAGGGTAGCCTCCGCGCTGACGTTTTCATGTGTCCGAGACAAGCGTACAACACGGGATGTCAAGCTAAAACTACGGAAGAGTATTGAGCGTAGGAAAGGCAATTGCAAAACAAGGGTGTGCAATAGGTTAAATTTCTAAATTGCAAAGTTTCAGGAATCTAAAAACGTGTGAAACTATGTTGATGGATGGAGATTTTAAAAATTGAGAGCTGCAAATAGGTGGAGGGCACTTGAGGGCTTTCGAGAAGGCCCTTAAGAAAGGTTCTCGATGTGAATCAAAGTTGGGACAGGCCCATAAAATATGATCTAGATCTTGATCTACGTTCGGATCACAAGAGCAGCTTGTAGAGTCGATGATGTTTTCCCTAAAGAGGCTTTCGTTGAGAGAGTGGTGGTTGCTTCTCATGCGACAGAGAGAGACTATCCAGACTCTTCTCATCATTGAGGAGGCAAACCAAGGTTTTGAAAGTTGGGTGTAGAATTTTTGGGTATATAAGACACCTTTAGATTCGCCTAACTTCATGTGATAATCGTGACAGCTATTTTTAAGAGTGATTAGGGCCGTGTGGAAAAAATCTGTGTGAGGGAGGAGAAAGTTTAGGAGCGTGCCATTAATGGCAGCTGCTTTAGCTGCTGAATCCGCGAGTTCATTGCCTAGGATACCCGAGTGTCCCGGGATCCAGACCAATGTGATTGAGCGGTTGAGTTTTTTCAATGTAGCAAGTCTATTTCTGATAAGAAAAATCAGACTGGATTTGATAGATGAGGGCCTCGGGGAGGAGACGCTCTTCAAGACGCTTAGTGAGTCTGTGAAAATGACTGAGTCCGGAATGTTTTGCGTAATGATATGGTCCAGTGCGAATAATATAGCAATGGCTTCAATGGTAAAAATCGAAGCGTAAGAAGAAAGTTTCCATTCGCTGGAGAAGTTGAAGCTAGGGCAAACGAAAGAAAATCCTGCCGAAGCAGGGTTATCTGATTTAGAGCCGTCAGAGTAAAATTGAATTGCGTTAGGAAAAGAATTTTTGGACCAGTCTTCAAACGTCGTGTTTGGGGAGGGGCTGGTCTGAATAATTTTGCCTTGATCCAGGATGACTGATGGGGTAAACAGATGGTCCTCGTAAGGGACTTCGTAGTAGGGTGGTGTAAAAGCTCTGCGGAGCGAAGCTTTGTACGATGCAACCTTTTCAAATGCTATGATGAGAGTAAAGATGTCTTTGATTTGATATTTATTGTTTAAAGAGGCGGAATTCCACAGATTGGGTAGAACATCGGGTAGAGGATGATTGAGGATTGAGAGAGATTTAATTAAGTATTTTTTAGCTAGAAACGCGAATCTTTTTCTTAGGGGAGGTTCACAAGCTTCTGCGAGCATTACATTAATAGGTGTGCTTTTTCTGAAACCTAGGATGAGTCTCAAAGCTTGATTTCGAATCTTTTCTAATTTGTCGAAAAATTTTAATCGTTTGAAGGTGTAGATGTGAGAGCCGTAGTCTATGCAGCTTCTTATCAGGGCTCGGTAAATAATAAGGAGAGTGTAGGGGTCGGCTCCCCACCGGATTCCATGGAGAGCTTTTATTACATTTAAAGCTTTTCGTGTTTTGTCCGCCAAAAAGGAGAAATGACTATCGAAAGTGAATTTGGAGTCCAAAATGATGCCTAAAAATGTGACTGTATTTGAGGGGGATATTGTGGTATTGTTAATAGCGAGAGAAAAGTTGGGATCAGAAATGTCAAGGTTGAATTTGCTGAAGAGAATCAATTTGGTCTTTTCGGGGCAAAGTTCAAGTCCTCTGCCGTCCAGAAAATCTGCGAGTATGTTTAAGCAGTTCTGTAGTGAGTCGACGCTAACTGCCGGAATGTTAGATCTTTTGATGACAGCTATATCATCAGCGAATTCGACTATTGTACAATCTTCGGGGAGTAGAGAGGATAGTTTTT
This sequence comes from Ganaspis brasiliensis, assembly GCA_037103525.1. Classification (NCBI taxonomy): domain Eukaryota; kingdom Metazoa; phylum Arthropoda; class Insecta; order Hymenoptera; family Figitidae; genus Ganaspis; species Ganaspis brasiliensis. The sequence continues at coordinate 1,678,517 of JAZKLR010000590.1, read as the reverse complement.
TGGTATAAATAGAGTATAGAAGAGGGCTGAGAATACTCCCTTGAGGGAGGCCAATAGAGCTGGGTCTGGGGCCCACTAACTTGCCATTTATGTTGAAATATAGAGATTTATGAGCTATGGAGTTAAAAATAAATTTTGAGATGGACCAAGGAATCCCTAGGTCGCGAAGATCCTTGGCTAAGATGTCGGGCCTAACACTGGGGAAAGCTCCCTTGATGTCTAGGAAAAGACCAGCTGTAACCTCTCCGTTACAGAAGCCAGACCAGACCTCGGCAGCCAAAATCGCCAGGTTATCTGCACAGGAACGTCCTTTTCTGAATCCAAATTGAGAGGAGGAAATCATCATATTGTGTTCAAAATACCAGAGAAGTCTTCCTTGAATGAGTTTTTCCATTAGTTTAAATAGACATGAGGCCAAAGCTATGGGGCGGAATTTACCAGGAGATGACTTGGGAAGGAAGAAGATCAAAAATTCATTCCATGAAGAAGGGAAGGAACCCGTTGATAAAATAGAGTTGAAAATGTCTAGCAGAGCGGTTCTTGCTGATTCTGGAAAGTTACGAATGATGTCATAGTTAATTTTGTCTAAGCCCGGAGACGAGCTAATTTTAAGCTCCGAAATGGCTATAGAAAGCTCTTCTTTAGAGAACGGGGCTTCTAAAAATTGGTTGGATCTGAAGTCTGAGGGAAACGGATTAAGATGCGTAGGGGGAGGACAAGCTTCTTCTACTAAATCGAGTAGGGCTGCCTCGACATATCTGTCTGCTGAGCAGGATGCCGTAGCAGGCTGTGTAAGTCTGTTTTTAAAGGACTTAACTACCCTCCAAACTCTGGAGATTGGCGTGAGTCTATCCAAGGACTCGCAAAAACTTCTGAAGGAATCTCTCTTCGAACGTAGAAAAACTTTTTTAGCTTCGGCTTCAGTATTTTTAAGAAAATTATAATTCTCGAAATTACTAGTGTGTCTATAAGCACGAATAGCTAATTTCCTGTTCATCACAGCTTCATCACAAGCCTCGTTCCACCAAGGCGAAGGCGCAAAGGAATTCTTCCTAGGCGAAGCTGCGTGGGTTAAATTGGGAGGGCGGTGAATGGAGTTTGGGCAAGCTGATTTAATTGCCTGGTCCACTCCCTCAATAAATAACTTGTAATTGTCGACAGCATGAGGATAAGGTGATGTTGCAGAAATTTGACTTGCAACAACAAAATTCGTAAGTACCGATGAAAAGGTAGACCAAGAAATTTTGTTTAAGTTGTATTTGTGTGAGAAATAATTGGAAGATGGGATGGAGATATTCAAGTTAGTGATCACTGGAAAGTGATCGCTTCCAAGGTTATCATCCCACACATCCCAGGAAGAAGAAACGAAGAGGTTTGAGGAAATAAATGTTAAATCTAAGACTGAGTTTGAGTTATTTGGTCTATTTCGGTAAGTAGGTTTCCTGTTGTTCATACAAATTAAATCTGAGGGATCTAAGAAGATGCGCAGTCCTTCACCGTTAGGACAGTTCCTTGAACTACCCCAAGAGGAGTGATGACAGTTGAAGTCTTTAGCTACTAACACTGAAGAAATATTCACGTCTGTAATAGAATTGAAAAATTTAGACCAAGTAGCGTCCGAGATTTTATTCTCTAAAGAGGGGATTCGATAAACTGAAATAATAAGGAGTTCACCTACCGAGGTGCCAACGGAGACTGCCATTGTTTCGAGGCTGTTTTCCACATTGTGAATTGAGTTCAGCCTGGAGAATTTGATACTGTCTCTAATAGCGATAGCCAGTCCCCCACCCTTGTTGGAAAGTCTGTCTGATCGTAAGATGTTAAAGTTCTGAAGAAAAAATTGTCTTGATGGTTTTAAGAAGGTTTCGGAAAGAAGTAAGATATCGAAATTATCGGAAATGTTTAGAATATCTTCTTTTTTGTTGGAGATACCCTGGCAGTTCCAGTGCATAATTTTTAAGTTAGATGTTTGAGCCATTATTAGAAGAAAGAAGCGATTGGGAAAGGGAGGCTATGCTGCGTGTGAGGTTATTAATTAAGTTGTGTTTATTTTCCAAAGCTGGAGTGATGCCTGAAGATAGAGATCCTACTAGAGAGGTTAAGACAGAAAAAATAGTGGTGATTATTAGAATAGGATTTTGGTTATCCGAAGGAACAGCTGGATCTGAATCTGAGTTGTACAACTGAGATTCAGGGTTGGTCAATGCAAAAACGTTAGGTTTTAAAATTTTAGATCTCCCATTGTTAAAAAGGGAAGCATGAAATGAAGAGGATTGAAGATTTGAGCGCGAGGGCGCATTAGTTTTCTTTGGTTTGGAATTTGATTGGTTTTTGGGAGGAGCACGAAAAACTGGAGTTTTCGTTACGTTCTCCGAGAAGGTTCGAGAGACAAATTTTGAGGTTGGAGGGGGAGAGAGTGAAGGAATGTCCCCATCAGTCAAGTTAGGATAATTAGAAAAGTTGAAATTTGGCGCAAGGCCACGTTGAGTTGGGTTGTCTTGTTTATTTTTTTTATTTTGATTCTCTGGTTTGAGTGCTATTTTAGCTTCCTTAAACGTCACGTTATATTTGGACGCATATAAGCAGAAGGCTTTTTGAAATTCCCACTCGGGACATTCCTTGGAGCTAGCTGTGTGTGCTCCTTGACAGTTCACACATGTAGAAGTGGATGTCACATTGGGACAAGGAGTGTCTCTTGAATTTTGGTGATCACCGCCGCAGTGTGAGCAACGAGTTGCAGAGCGGCATTGAGATGAGATGTGTCCGAATCTTAAGCACTTGTGGCAAATTCTAACTTCAGGAGTATATGGATTCACGATAGAAGACGCTTTGTAAAGAGCCACTCTTTCCGGCAAGCTTGTACCCTCGAACGTAACTACTACAGAGAGGGAAGGTCGTAATTCGAGTTGATTTGAGTCTTGGAGCTTGACTTTTTTGTTTAGACGACGAACGTCGAGAATCGCGGGTGAACCGATTGGGGAACCTAAAAATTCGATGTTTTCTTTAATTTCTTTATCTGATATGTCCAAGGGAATATCTCGAATGACACCTTGACAGGAGCAAAAACTTGCTGGGATAAAAGCTATAAGACCGTTGTCGGGTATAAACTTAGCGTCCAAAAATTTTTTGGCATCGTAAGCCGTTTTTAGAATTACACAAAGTTTACCTACGCCATTGGATTTAATATCGACAATAGAGCGGGTGAGTTGAGGAATGCGAGCATTAATAAGGCGGCCGAATGCCATTTTGTGAAGTTTCTCCTTTGACTTTGGAGAATTTGGGTCTCGTTGAATGAAGATTTTACATTGTCCTCCTTGTGAAACCGGGAAACGACGCGAGCGGTCAGGGCCTTTTTTAGCGGTGGTATTATTTATTGAATTTTTGTCTATAATTAAAGGCGTTTCATTTGTGTTGGAATCTAATTCCATATCTACCGAATTGGGATCTGAATTGGGATCAGGCTTTGATCTTTTATTGTTAAGATCTTGAAAACCAAGCAATGTGTTCGCTACATTAAAAATATCCGAGTCATGAGATGAACGATCTAAAGAGTTTGAGTCAATCTCGTTCTCATTGGACGCCATCCTTTTTGTTGATTTTGAAGTACGGGGCTCTAAACCTTCAGCTGACTTGCGGGCATGTGCCTTGCGCATTTTCCGTTGACGACCAAAATGGCCGTTTCAAGGCGGCCTTTCTCGATCCTAGAAAGGTTGGTTTATTTTTCGCGTTACTAAAAGAACGCGCCCAAACGGCACGAAAAAGGTGGTCTGAGATCCACCGTAACTTTACGAACTTAAACGGTGAGCGAAAGTTGCTTTGAGGAAGCAGGAAAGCACGTGAATCGAGAGCGTGACGCGCACGATGTTGTCGATGCGACAATCCAAACGGAACTCTTAACATAACATGATTGGGTCCTAGTTCACCAAGCAACACATACATGCGCACTAGTATTCCACGCATCACATACATGCGCAGTTGTGTTCAACGCACTACATCATGCGCAATACTGTTCCACGCACTAAATACATGCGCACTAGTGTTCCACGCACTAAATACATGCGCACTAGTGTTCCACGCACTAAATACATGCGCACTAGTGTTCCACGCACTAATTTTTTTATATTTTTATATTCTAGTAGCTGCCTTCTTTCTTTTCTTTATATAGAGTCATTTGTTATTTTATTTATTTTAGTATTATATCGAGTTCTTTATTATTTTATTTTGTATTATATTTTCTTTATTGTGTTACAATATATTTACTTACGAAGGTTTCATTATTGTTTTGTTACTGACTATTCCTTGCTCTATCCAATTCACAGAAACTCTCGGATTTAGCGTTAAATTTAAGCGTAGATGGCGCTTCACGCCATATTTGTTAAGATAAGATTTATTTTATAACTTGGTACCCGGACTCCATCCGGCGAGCAAATCCTCTGTCAATTAAAAAATACAGATCATTACAATTTATCTTTTTTCATTTATTTTCTCTAATTTTTCATTATTTAATTTTTTTCAATTTATTTTTAAGATTCACAAGTATTTTTGTCAAATTTAAATTATTTTCTTTATTTTAATAAATATTTATTTTATTTATTTATTTATATAAATTTATTTTTAAATATTGTATTTAAAATATTTATAATTGTTGATAACACAAGGTGTAAAAACTTATAGCGTGCGAGCGCGCGTTTTTTATTTCAGTCAAACTTTAAATTACTACAATTATCAAGGTTTTTGGAATTTTTTTTTCAAAAGTGTATTAGTGTATTATAAACAAATCAATTTGTATATTTTAATTATTGTTAATAAAAAAAAGTTTTTTTTAGATATGCTTCTCAATGGTATACAGTACCAAAGGAAGTAAAAGGATTACTCATTATAATGCTTATGAGAAGTCAATACTATTCTTCTATCACGATCGGAAATATGGCCACTCTGAATTTGGAAACTTATGCAGCGGTATTAATAAAAAAAATTAATATAAAAATATAGTTATTTGTGCAACAAATGCGCATTTACAAAAAAATTGAGACTCTTATGAAGATGCGCTCATGTTCCACACATAATTTTTTATAATGAAAAAAAGTGTTATAAAAAATAATCATTTTTGTTTTGGAAATTTTGAATATTTTTTATCTGTTGCAGGTCGCAAAATCAATCTTCTCTTATCTAAGTATTTTGAATTCTATGTTATAAATTATATCACTGAGCATTTAGTCATTGAATACAGATTGATATAATCAATAGTCCTGGTGTTTAATGATATTTTGTAAAAACGTAAATAACTTTGTTCATGACAAATTGGTTCAATGAATTCTAACATACAATTTAACTAATTTTTACTTTTAAAAAACCCACTGCTGGAGTCTTGACGTACAGCCAAGAAGAATCAAAGCCATGTGCTAGATAAAGCAATTAATATGTTTGTTTCAGGTCGCAAAATCAATCTTCTCTTATCTGAGTATTTTAAATTCTATGTTATAAATTATATCACTGAACATTTAGTCATTGAATACAGATTGATGTAATCAATAGACCTGGTGTTTAATGATATTTTGTAAAAACGTAAATAACTTTGTTCATGACAAATTGGTTCAATGAATTCTAACATACAATTTAAATAATTTTTACTTTTAAAAAACCCACTGCTGGAGTCTTGACGTACAGCAAAGAAGAATCAAAGCCATGTGCTAGATAAAGCAATTAATATGTTTGAGGAATTTTGAAATACTATTATCATGAAAGAAGTTATTTTCATTTTTATACAAAAATCTTAAAAGTAGATGAATATACCAATACCAATTACTTTCCACACAACATAGACAGTTTTAGGGACCCGTTTTCTCAATTTGAAAGAAAAGCTGATCCAAACAAGATGAAAGTTTGTTTGATTTTTTGGAAAAGAGACTATCTTTAAATTGAGCAACCAAGTTTGGTGATCTGTTCTTTTGAATAAGATGGTGCCAGGGAGTCAGTATCCTCTTCAAATTTTAACGTCCATTTATTTATTTGAATAAAATATTATGTAATTCAATAATAGCTTTAAACTTATCACGGAGAGAAAATTTGACAGGATTTACACACGCGTGTACATTAAACCTGATTTCAAGAGTAAATATATTGATAATACGTATTCAACGAGAGGAAGTAGCGACCGAATCATTCTGTAACGGAAGCAGAAGGATTCGTGAACCTTTTAAAGTAAATCCATCGACGATATGCACAGAACAAGAGAAAGTAGTAACCAAATCAAAAAAGAAATAGAAAAAGCAGTCTGTACACCGCGAACTTCCAGTTACAGACAGGATGGAGATATTCCTTGGCAACACAGAAAGGCACGAATCTGCATTTCCTGTACTAATACAAGAAACACCACCGAACCTATCTATTAATAATAGGAAATCAAGCAACGGAGGTACACTCTTTGGACAACTCAGGCCGGATGTCAGAAATGAAAATATGAGTCATCATCACTTTCGCGCTGATACACAGGATTCTGTCTATCAAACAATAGAAAATCGAACCTATTTAAACCGCAGCCAGCAAATAAGCAGCAGTTATAAAAAATTTAGTCTTCTCACTCACGCAGTCCGACTAAGTCAGATTTTAACCATCAGTCGCTCAGTGATAATCCATAACAGTTAGTAATCTACCAGCAAACATAACACGAAGAGATTAAACCTAGGTACCGCAGTAATTCAGTCACGAAAGTCAGTCACTTGTCGCTGGTTTCTTAATTTTCTGACAGTTCGTCTAAATTAAACATCGAGAATTTCATCGACGGTTATAGCACTCTTATTAACGATACGCTGCAGCAATATTCTTCACCAATGAGTCAGTCATAATTGGTTCATTTTGAGGTTCCAAATAGTAAACTGAGTTAAGCAATAAAAGTGACAGTGTATCATGAATGCAATCTTCAATCATTCGGCTAGATAACGAATTTAAGATTTGGTAAACAACAATTAAACACCTTGTTAGGCGATTACAATTTTTTTTTAAATCAAGTTTAGACTCTGTGAACAATACTAAAATTGTGTGAAAACAACTTTTTCTGAAAACCACCTGGAGACCACAGTCTGTGTGTATTTCTTAACACAACGCACAGTGGGATGAATCTGGAATTTACTGTTCAAAAATGTCCAGAGCCTCCAATTCTTGACCAAATTCAAAGTTTTTTTTTAAATCAAAGCTCAATAAATATCTAAAAACATTGTCGGAACCGATTTTTGAAGAAAAATTTTGTTAACGTTTTTATTGATGTTTAAATGCAATAAAAGAGAATAATGTATCAACATTCCACACGCTTAATCTACGTCACTTAGGGATATCTGAGCAAAAAAAATTAATAACTTTACTTCCAGGAAAGTAAAATTTTATTTAATATTATGTAATCAGATAGAAAAAGACTTTACTTATTGCCTTCAATTCTATATAAGAAACGAGTATTGAAGGTAAGGGTTAAAAGTTAACGGAAAAGCGTTAACAGTTAACGAAAAAGGACATTTTTATACCTGGTTCCTTGGTTGGACAGAGAAGATATTTCTTAAAAGTTTACGGAAAAGGAAACTCAGCTCATTATACAAATTACCTTGAAATATAAATTTTAGTTTTTAATACAAACAATAGACTACTTGCAGGGTGTCATTATCCTTCGATCAAACACTTGTATAATAAGGGTCAATAGCTTTAGGGAAAGAGAAAAAAATTTCGAGTTTTAATGAAAAGAGAGATAAATACATTAGTGCGTGGTGTAGAAGTACACGGTAGTGAAAGTTATCAATGAATAGAACTTGAGTGTGTAAAATGTGAAAGTGAGTAATGCTACTTATTGTGTATTTTTTTTTAAGTGTTGATAATAGAAATGTGTTTAATGTGAAAGTGTATAGTATTAATATGCTTATTGTTTATTAAGAGTTTGTGTTGAATAGTTCTTAATACGGTGAACAAAAAGTGTTTATTAAAGAAATGAACTGTAAGTGATAAATAATAAATAATAAAGTGACTCTAATAGTAAATATACAGTAAAAATAAAATGTGAAAAGTGACAGTGATTCAAATGAAAGTGTGCAAAATGTGTTGACTAAAGTAACAATTTTTAGAAAGTGTTTAAATTTTTTATTTCCTTCTTATTTTCAATAAAGTTAGTGTTATGAAATGTTAAAAGTGTCTAAAAAATGCGATTGTGGATTCATTAAACAAGTGATTGATAACTGTTTAATAAATAAATAATTTGTGAATGTTTAATAAATAATAAAGTGATTATAATGTTTCTAAAGAGTCATACCAGTGTAAAAGAAGTGTTAATAATATAATTATATAAAAGAGCTGAGATAAAGATATGAGAAAATAATATGAGACAATAACATGAGACAATAATATGAAATAAACAGATGAGACAATCAGAGAAATAAGGTAAAAATATGAGATAGTAGCATGAGACAATCTTATGAGATAAAAATATAAAACAATGAGAGAGATCAGGTAAAGAGATGAGACAATGGGATGAGATAAGTAGATATGAGATAAACATATGAGATACAGAAACAAAAAAACATTAAGACTTGAAATATAAAGATACTTTGATGACATGTAGGATAAAGAGGTCATTATGGAGTTAGATCGTGAGTCATAAAAAATTCATTTTTTGTTAATTTTTTTTTGAAAGTTGTTCCTGAAAAATGAGTTCTTAGTTAAAGAAGAGATATTTAAATTTAAATAATAAAGATTAGGATATTATTCGTAATTGGGAAATACTAAATGACAATCACATGTATAAGTTTCATAAATTATTCGAACTTGCATCAGGTAGTAGTTTCCAAAAACAAATTACAGGATATTTAGAAATGTTAGATGAAATAAATAAAAGCAATTAATAAGAATAAGTCACATATTCAAATATTGTTTAGTGGAAATCGACTTTTGGATCACTGGATTTGCACTTGCTATGATGCACTATAAACCAAACTGCATAAAAAATAGCGTCTCAGTTCTGTACACACTTTGAAGTGAATAATTTTTATGCACTTTGCACCTTATGCACTTTATGTGCATTAAAAAATACAAGGTATGCACTTCTAAGTGTGTAAAAGCAATGCACTTTCAAGTGCATTCAAAACTGGGACACACTTTATGCATTTAAATTGCATTAATGTTACACACTTTTATTTGCAGTGATGGAAATGAACTTTTTGATTATGATAGTCTTAATGAAGGTTGTTTAAATGATGATCAAAGAGAATATTTATGCACGTTATATCCATTTAAACCGAAAGTAGTTTTTAAGAGTACAACAACAACCAAATTTTGTTGATTGTGGAGTATACGCCATTGCGTTTGCTGTTTCTTTATATTTTAATATTAACCCTCCCACACAGCACCGGAACTTCCCTGAACATTCCCAATCTTCAGGAAAGTTCTGGAACTTCCAGCAAACTTACTGGAAGTTTTGGAACTTCCCTGAATCTTGGAAAGGTCCGGAGAAGTTCTGACGCTGTGTGGGCTGAAAATGTTGTATATAATCATGCTTTAATGAGAACTCATTTGTATATGATGTTTGAAAAAAATGTGTCATCTCATTTTCGGATAATTTTACAAAATTGTTTATACTTGGAATTGGCAATATCGAATAAATAAACAACAATAATTTACATGTGAGGAATGTAAAAGATGCGACACAGAAGAAAAAATTAGATTATTAAACTAATGACGGCTTTACAGAAATGAAATGATAGTAGTAGTCATTCATTACATACAAAAATAGGACAGAAAAAAGTTGTTAATATTCCTGACTAAGAAACTAAAAAAAGCAGTACCAAATATGAAAAAATGTATTGTAAAATACCTAAGTTAAAAGGAGAGTTGGGAAAGAGAGACAAATAACAAGTATGGAAAGTGTAAATAGTGAGAGAATATAAATATTTGTAAGAAAAAACATGTGGAAAATGCGTCAAATTCTATTGAAGTAGTAAAAGAAGGTAATAATTATAAAATATTAGAAACAATAGCAGTAAGAAGATATTTTTAGCAATGCTAATGAGAAAAGTAGAAAAATTAGAGCAAAATATCAGAAAGAATATAGTGAAACGATAAAATTAAAACGAAAAAAAATTGATAACAAAGAAACAGAAATATCAGTTATGGAAGATGTGTGTTAAAGTAGTGAAGCAGATTTAAATTTTTATAAAAAAAACACATAGATAGTGCTGTTAAAGAAGGAAAGAGAGATAATAATTCTGGCAAATTAATAATTTCTAGCTATTGTAATGAGACAAGTAAAAAAAGTCGTGCAGAATATCAAAAAATATTCAAGGTCAGCTAAAGTATTTTAAAGAACTAGAAGGGGATGATAAAAATAAGGAATTACAAAGAATAGTGAGCCAGACAAAAATTGTTAACACCTCTGATTAGAAAATTAAAAAAAACTAAAGCAGAATATAAAAAAAGCTATCGTCAAAGATTGAAATTGAAACAGAAGATGTGCCATGATAAGGATGAAAATAATGAAATACTATATTCAAAAGATATGCAGGAGAGATATAAGAACTTGTGATGAGAAACTGAAAAAAGTCACGCAAAATAACAAAAACAATAACGTAAAAGATTAAAATTTAAAAGAAACGTAATCGATGAGGTAAAAAAAGATGTTTCGTAATAACAGGTAAAAAAATGGAGTTATTTATGAGAATGAAAAAACATTGATATTCAAGATTTTACTTATGTAGAAAAAAACATTAATAGCATACATTTTCCAAGTTATAATGAACATTATCTTGGTAAAATGTCGTTTTATTGTAAAAGATGCAAGGCTAAACATTTTGAGAAAGAAAAAGTTCAAAAGAAATTAACTTATAATTATTGTTGCAGTCATGGTGGTGTATCGTTGCTTTCAGAAAAATACCCTCATGGATTAAAAAAATTGTTAGATGGATCTTATAAGATATCTGGTCATTTTAGGAATAATATAAGACTTTACAATAATTCATTTGCTTTTGCATTTTAAAATGCCAATGTAGTTAATTTCAATAATAAAAGGCGGGGACCATTTTGATAAATAATTCAAGGTTGAATTTATTATCAAATCAACAATTTCCTATTTCCTAAAATTGATAATGATCCATCTTTCGGTTAATTATTCCTGTAAAATCGAGATGAAGCAATTTCCAATGGATTAAATAAACATGACAACTTAGATGTAGATATATATTATTTAGTATTGAAAAATTATTGAGAGATTGTAAAGCATATACAAAGTCTTCTTTAATGATGTCTGAGATCATTGAGATACAAAATGCGTTAGCAAAAAAAAAAAAAATTTAATTTACAATTTTTAAAGGTGTAATGAAGTTGCTGCTATTTTTAATATGAATGCTGAAGGCTTAACACCAGAGTCTTCTGTAACGATTTATAATACATCGATTCAGCAATTGCAATTGGTTAGTCATTTAGATCTAAATGTTAAACCTTTAATATATCCTATACTTTATCCTGTAGGAAGCAAAAGTTATAGTCTCGATACGATTCGTACTCATAGTGATAAACCAACCAGAAATCAAACTGTGTCCAGATCTGCTTATATAAAATATAAAATAGGATTAAGAGATCATACCTTCAATGAATTTTTATATGGTGTAAGAATGTTTCAGCAATGGTGAGTTGATAATTATGTCAAAGTTGAAAAAGTTAGGTTACATTTTTGTAAAAATAATCAAACAAAATTAAGAAGTGAAACTTATTGATCATTTAGATAATCAAGAAATTGAAAATAATGTACATGTTGGCAAAATGTTGATACTGCCTTCAACATTTATTGATTCACCTCGTAACATGTTGAAACAATATCAATATGCAGTGACCATTATGTAGCTTTTCATGGTAGACCAGATTTATTTATTACAATGACATGTAGTTCATAATAGAAAGAAATTTAATAAAATTTATTACTTAATCAGTCAGCTTCTAATAAACCTGACACAGTTGCAATAGTCGTTCATTTAAAATTAAAAAAATTAATCGAAACTATAGTAGATGATAAACTATTTGGACAAGTAAAGTCTTATGTTTATGTTTTTCAATTTCAAAGTCATTTTATTCATTTATTGGTTATATGGGAAGAAGGTTCTAAAATATTAAGAGCAGACAGTCTTGATCGGTAAACTTTTTAAAGTAAGGTTTTTAAATGGTATTAGGTATATCATAATTTTTTATAATTACTCCTCATATTCTTCATTTTATTCTTTATCTTTATTTTAATTAATAATTTTTAATTAATCAAAATTCCCAAATGATCACATCAATTTAAATTTATTGCAATGTCTTCTTATCATTAATTTTCTTTTTTTATTATATTATGTATTTCCTTTATTTCACATAATTATACATAAGAGGCATTTTACGTGTAATGTCCTAAGCTCAAAATTAATTTCTTTCAAAAAAAATTGAAACTTAGGAAATTTATTGCCCTATCTAGTAATAATAAAACCCAAAAAAATTTTTTGACTTTTTTGAAAAATTAAAGGGGATAGAGGGGAGTCAATTTTGTCAAGTTTGCTTAACACCGTCTTCTTACTTAATTTTCTCTGTCTTGGCGGGTAATGAAAAAAATTTCTTCGAGTATGATTTTTAAAGGTTTTTTAATGCTCTTTTCATTGGTAAATTTTTTTTTAAATTTTAAAAATTTGACCCTAATTATTTATAATTAATATTTAATTTGCTATTTTCACTAAAATCGATTCGTTTAATTTTAAAATAAAGTATTGCAAACGAAATTACCAAAAGCACTATTTTTGGCCAAAAATCTGCTGACAACTCAAAAATGATCCGATTTTAACTTTCTTTTTTTTAAAATACTCGAGAGTGTTTGTCCTACAAATCTGAACTGCTAAAAAATTAAGATTTTTTTTATTAACTGAAATAAATGTTAATAACATTTAAAAATTGAAAAAAAATTATTTTTGTAAAAGTGACTTCAAGGTCCTTCGATGTCAGAAACTTTATATATTTATATAAATACACAACAAAACTTATCAACAGTAATTTTAAATGGTTCTTAGTTAATAATAATCAACAATTTTCAAATTGATTAAACAATCTTAGTTAACAAATTAATAACTTTGAAATTTTTCCTTCCTTAGATTCCGTTTCTTTTGTGAAATTAATTAATTACTATTGGCTGAGTATTGTATAGCAGTTTAGGATGTTTACTAACAAGGATGTTTAAACAATCTTAGTTAACAAATTAATAACTTTGAAAGTTTTCCTTCCTTATTTCTTTTGTAAAATTAAGTAATTACTATTGACCGAGTATTGTATAGCAGTTTAGGATGTTTACTAACAGCTATTAAATTGTTTAAACAATCTTAGTTAACAATTGAATATCTTAGCCATTTTTCTTCACTTATATTTCGATTTTTTGTAAAATTAATTAATTACTATGTTACGTTTATAACCAAAGACTTTATATACTTCGCGTGATCGATAAAATTTAATATAAATTTTTGAAGGTCGTTAGTAAATGTTCACACGAGGTGGTAAGTCTCGTGTATAATTTTTATTTGTAGGATCGTTGTTGTTTTTCTATTCTATGGGAATAGTTATGATATTGTTTTATCGGAAATGTAAATAAAAAGAGGTTATCTAAAGAGAAATAGTTTATTAAGATGAAATAAGATATATAAGAGTAAAAATACAAGAATATAAAGAATACAAGAGTATAGATGTTTTAACAGAGTAATATAGTAATATTAGTATTAATAATATTAATAATTCTTACCAAATACTAACTTTTCTTTGGTTTTTTTGAATTATTTGGTTTCGTTGTTCACTTATAATTTAGATTTTTTTGTGTGGTTGGAAGTCTTAACGAGTATGATTTTGTAAGTTATCGCTTGACGAAATTTAACAAATCAAATATCGTATTTTGACTAAAGCTTTACATCAATACCAAATGTCTCAATCTGAGTACTTTGGATCCGTTTGACTTTGTCTAAATTCGATATTTGTTACAATACTTATTAGACTTTTAAAGATCAGAACCCGGTTTCAGAAATTGATACAAAAGGCTTACACTGATGGGACAACTTAACTACTTGTAATGTATTTAACAAAACTAGAACTGAAGAAAAGTGACGCTGCGGCATAGTTCCGGAGCTTTTATAGAGTTGTAGGATGATGCTATTGGTCATAGAAGATAGGGCGTTGACAGTTTTTCCAATTCCATGTAAATAGGTCATCTGATAGCCAATCAGCATAATTTAGGTAGGCGGAGCTCATCTTATTCGATGCTTCGTGGGGGCTAATGATGTCATAATTTCATTTCAGGAGACTTGCATTGTCGATCAAAAATATTACATAATATTGCAAATTATAATATTATAATTATAAATAATACGCAGTATTATAATTGTAATTATATAATTATAATTATAATTAGGACTATAATTATTATTATATAATTATAAATTAATAATAAAAATTAATGCAAATTATAATGCATTTGATGACATTTTCAATAAGTTTTACAATAAGATAATAATATAATATTAATAATCTTTTAAAATCCAATTATACTTATATGCGTACAAATACACTTTTGTATACTCTCATACTTACATACATATATATACACATATATATACATATACATATATATATATATATATATATATATTTACATAGGTATTTATAATGTAATAAAAATATTTATAGTTTTAATAATGTCTACATCTAAATGTGTTGAATTGTGATAATTTACAATTGATTATCAAATTTAAAAGACGTGTAGTGTAATTAAGAGTTGTAGGCATTATCAGTATGTTTAATACGCATTCTCTTGTTCCTTTTTTTTCTTTTACTCTCGATCGGTGTCACCTGGGTCAGCAATGCGCTTGACATTAGATCACCGAGCATAGATTTACAATCTTAATACAGTTTAAATCTATGTGTTTTTTCATAAAAATATAAATAATAATATATAGATGTGTGTATATTAATGTATTCATTAATAATATGTACTCATAGAAAACATAAATTTTGATGCTTAATAATGGGTCGGAAGTTGAAAAACATAGAAAATTGCAATAGTCTTTATTTCCTTTTCTCCTTCGTCTTTGCGTTTTCTTTCTTTCTCTTTATTTGCGCAAAAGAGTCAAGCATGCGCAATTAGACGTAGTGAGACGCACGACATATGCTATAGCGTGTAAGCTATTCTTTCTTACTCTTTCTTTCTCCTTATTTCTCTCGCTCGCTCTCTCTCTCTTTCATTTCTTCTTTCTCAACTTGTACTGAATGCTTAGATTAAACTTGCATCAATTATAAAATAATGAAATATTGCGTTCAATAATTTTTATGCAATTCAACTTTAATATTATAATTAACATTAATAAAAATAAATTATTATGCAATAATAATATATTAATATTGACAACAATTAATTATTATGCAATAATCATTATAAATAATATATTAATATTGACAACATTTAATTATTATGCAATAATCATTATAAATAATAATAATATTTAAAACAATTAATTATTATGCCAAAATTATTATAAATAACAATAATAATCATATAAATTACGCAATATAAATTATTTTAATAATAATAAAAAAAATTAGTTGTAGTGTAAACGTAACAACTATTTATATCTAAATTTATGAAGTAGTTTAAATATTTACCAACTGTTTTAAACTGTACCAAAAATTTTAGTTAATAAATAATAACTTCGAAAGTTATTTTTATTTAGATTTCACTTCCTTAAGTAATTAAAATAATTATTTTCGGTTCAGATTTTGAAAATAGTTATGGTCCTTATAAAATATTTTAAAATTTGTTAAAATTATTAGTAAGCAAATATATAATCTCGCAATTTTTATTTGCTTCGATTTCGTACCTATTCGTAGATAATTTTTTTTCCATTTCGTTAAAGTTTTTCAAGCAATCTAAAGGCAAAGAATTTTATTTCATCTTTAAGATCATCAAAAAAACAAAAGAAACGAAATATAAGTGAAGAAAAATGGCGAAGATGTTCAATTGTTAACTAAGATTGTTTAAACAATTTAATAGTTGTTAGTAAACATCCTAAACTGCTATACAATACTCGGCCAATAGTAATTAATTAATTTCACAAAAGAAACAGAATGTAAGGAAGGAAAACTTTCAACGTTATTAATTTTTTAACTAAGATTGTTTAATCAATTTGAAAATTGTTGATTATTATTAACTAAGAACCATTTAAAAATACTTTTGATAAGTTTTGTGTGTATTTTTATACATATATAAAGTTTCTGACATCGAAGGACCTTGAAGTCACTTTTACAAAAATAATTTTTTTCAATTTTTAAATGTTATTAACACTTATTTCAGTTAATAAAAAAATCTTAATTTTTTAGCAGTTCAGAGTTGTAGGACAAACATTCTCGAGTATTTAAAAAAAAGAAAGTTAAAATCGGATCATTTGTGAGTTGTCAGCAGATTTTTGTCCAAAAATAGTGCTTTTGGTAAGAGTGAGTAGCTGACGCGGCCTGATGCGAGGCGACCGCGTCACAGCGCGCCACAATCCGTTCTTTGAGGATTAATATCTCAAAAACAAAAAAAAGGGCATTCTAAAAATTTCTATATCAATAGGAAAAAACCTCAGCTTACGTTTGGAATACTTTATTTTAAAATTAAACGAATCGATTTTAGTGAAAATAGCAAATAAAATATTAATTATAAATAATAAGGGTCAAATTTTTAAAATTTAAAAAAAAATTTACCAATGAAAAGAGCATTAAAAAACCTTTAAAAATCATACTCGAAGAAATTTTTTTCATTACCCGCCAAGACAGAGAAAATTAAGTAAGAAGACGGTATTAAGCAAACTTGACTAAATTGACCCCCCTCTATCCCCTTTAATTTTTCAAAAAAGTCAAAAATCTTTTTTGGGGTTTATTGCCACTATATAGGACAATAAATTTCCTAATTTTCGATTTTTTTTAAAGAAATTAATTTTGAGCTTAGGACATTACACGTAAAATGCCTCATAAATGAAACATTATTTTAAGAAATAAAAAAATTTGGCGTGCGCTTTAGCGCGCTTTTTTTGCTAGTCTTAATAAATACTAAATATATGCCTCTTGTGCAATAATTTGTTTATAACAATCAAGAAAATTGTGAAATTTTATTTATTAAATAAAAATTTACTTTCCTGAAAGTAAAGTTATTAACTTTTTTTTGCTCAAATATCACTAAGTGACGTAGATTAAACATGTGGAATGTTGATAATTTGCTCTTATATTACATTTAAACATTAATAAAAAAAGTTAACAAAATTTTTTTTCAAAAATCGGCTTCGACAATGTTTTTAGAAATTTATTAAGCTTTAATTTAAAAAAAACTTTGAATTTGGTCAAGAATTGGAGGCTCTGGACATTTTTGAACAGATTGTGTTGTTGAAGACTGAAGGTTCTAGAGTTAACTTGTCGCATTAAGCGATATACACCCCCCCCCTCCTTCGCACTAGACTCAGGAGAGGCAACTAAGGGTCCTATCAACCTCGTTAGCGAACTCCAACCATGGGCCAGGGAGTGGAAAAACGTGTAGTCTGAACAGCTTTGGTATTTTTCGGCCTCACCTACTTCTATACCGGAGCCTCTCGATTCTCTTTAGGTTTTTACACTTTTAGAGAATCAGACAGTATTATAAGAAGACCAGGTGCCTCGTAAGGAGAACCACTTAGTTACGCTTGCCCTGACCCAAATAAGTGCATAATTTCAGCACATAGTCAGGCCAACCCAAACGCATTTCCAGCGGGGACGTCGAGGACGTTGCGGTTCCTGGCAAGAGCCAGTATCATTTTGACACATGACTTAATTTAAAATTGTTATATTGTACAGAATGGAAATGTTATTTTGTACAACTGCTAAATGTTATTTTGTACAATTTTGAAAAATGAATTTGTTATTTTGTACAATTTTTTAAAGAAGCTAAAAACCTTTGGGATCACAATTAAATCCAGTTTTTAAATACTTGTACAAAATACAAATTCATTTTTCAAAATAGTACAAAATAACATTTAGCATTTGTACAAAATAACATTCTCATTCTGTACAATATAACAATCTTAAATTAAGTCATGTGTCAAAATGATACTGGCTCCCTGGCAAAGCCACACCCACCTATAGTCAGGTTGAACATCCAAGGATATTCCAGACCATAGGTTTTTAGCGTGTAAAAGAGAACTCTCACCTCTCTGAGATGGGCCTCGCAAGTGCCTGTAACGCTTACAACTCCAGCAATCAACCCACTGCACTCACGAGGTATCCACCTCTTAATTACACGCTGGGTAGTCCCATTAACCATCAGCAGTTTCGATTTCTTCACTTTGACTTTCATTTCTGCTTCTGGGGCACCCTCTCCTGAGTCAAGCTTACATCTTTGTATCGATCAGCTCCATTCAACGACTCAGGCTGCAACTGCTTTTTTAACACCGCAGTTACCACAGTGTACCTATTAGTCGCCTTTTACGACACGCTTGGTCTACGTCCATCATATTCTTGCCCGTGAATGGCGCGGGCCCCGTAAAGTCGCCTCTTACGACAAGTGGGGAGCACTACAGTTCCAAGTCTGCACCCGGGAATAGTACGGGTCCCTGTTCGTTTGCCTTTTACGAAGAGTAGGGGAGCACTATCGCTTTATTCTTACCCGAAGCGGTGCAGGTGAGGGTACGTCTGTTACGTCCGACCCCTAAGCTTCCCCATTCTCGGGGATACGTCAGCGACTACCATTGTCACCTCGGGACGTCTCGCCACGCGTAGCGAGTGCTCAGAGCTCTTACTTGATGTTGAGCTTAGGAGAGGAACGGAAGCCCCCCCGGCCGTATCCAGACACCTGTCCAGCAGTGTCTCCATCACAGGCAGGCGCCCGCTTCATTTCTAGAGCGCCAGACCATTACCATTATGCAACTCGAGCTCTTCACGTTGAAACTCATTCTGCTTTTGGATCTGGCGCCTCCTCCCAGTTGGTAACCGGGGACTTTTGTTAAATGGGTCTTCTTGATTGCTCCCTGATATCTTTCAGAATAACCTACGACATATCAGGGGGCCTCTTGATTCTACTTGTGTAAGACCGCTACTAATGATTTGTGACACCCTCAGCTCCGAAGGGCAAGCCAAATCCGTATGCTGTTGGTAATACCCTCATAGAATCAATCAGATCCATTCGGTTGGAGGTGGGTGCCTCGGAAGGAGAGATGCCGAGCTACGTTTGGCTACATTTGTTTTTGCCCATATAAGCACCGAAACTTTCGACATCATATCATGGACGAATTTAAACTCATTGCCCAGCGGTGACAGCTCAGCTTAACCTGGCATTGCCACACCACACCTCCCAGTGGGCGGAGTGGCATCCAAGGATGTCTCCTAACACTGGCTAGTTTAGTGTTGACGAGGGAGATTTCCGCGTCTTATTAAATTTGCAGCAGTTGCCACAAGGTTAATTGAAGCAAACACACATGTGTATGTGTATTGTACTCCGTTTGTGTTCATTTTTAGCAGGATCAGGGCACGTGTGCTCTGATTTAGCCTCGTCATTGCAGATACACTGCGAACCACCATTACCATTATCTCGGCGTGCTTTCTTCACATTGACAGCACTAGAGTTTTCGGTGGGACCAAAACGCGTAGTCTCCCAGAGGCAACCCCTGCGCATACATGTGACACCTACAGCTCCGATAGGCAAGCCACGCACGCACAGGGGTCATCTCGCCTCTTAATTAACACTGGGAAGTCCATTAACCATCAGCAACTTAGATTCTTCACATTGAGTCAATTCTGCTTCTGGGACTCCCGTCCTGAACCAAAGCTCAATCTTTGTATCGATCAGCTCCATTCAACTGGTTCAGGACAGTTTCCTAGCTAGCTAAATGGAGATCTTTAGCGTGCAAGCAACCCACCAACGTGGTGGACCCCACGCCAAAGACATTTCCAATCGAAATAGGTCCAATGAAGGTTTTAGACTCTACAGCCCTACAACGCCCGTCCGAGCGAGACAGGACTTGTTTTGCGAAGCGGACCTGAAAGCTGTGAATGTGGCCCTGCTGACCAATTGGACAGGCAGTTGCGGCCATTCCACCCAAGCTCTTCCGAATTGCGACTTTAATGCTGCTCGAGGTATCTCATGTTTGGGGCAATCTACTAAAACGTGCTGGGGTGTTTCCTCCTGCCCACAACTGCAAAGTTCATTATCGGCAAGGCCTCTGGAGCAGAGCCAAGAAGCAAAGTCTCCGTGCCCAACCATGAACTGCGATGTGTAATAGCATGGAGAGAGCCAGCGTTTCGCGTAACGCTCACGGATGCTTGGGAAGTATAATTTCGTAACAGCTCCGTGTTCGGCCCGATCCCACTGAAGCTGCCATTGTCTCAACGATTCGTTTCGTATTAAGCTAAGTACCGCACTAGTGATAACCGTATCCGATCCTACTCGCACATCCCCACATTCCGCTTCTAATCCTTTTCGAATTCGCGATCGCGCAACGCGTTCATTAATTTCGATTTCGATTGGCAGGACTCTTGCCAATGCCGGGAGCGAGTCTGTAGACGCCATTCTATACGCTCTTGTTATACCAATCAACACAGTACGTTGTGTTGATTTCAGCTTGCCGAGAATTGTTATTTGTCTTTTTTCCCATCTCTCCTTTTAATTTAGATCTTTTACAATACATTTTTTTATATTTGGTACTGCTTTTTTTAGTTTCTTAGTCAGGAATATTAACAACTTTTTTCTATCCTATTTTTGTATGTAATGAAGGACTACTACTATTTTCTTTCATTTCTGTGAAGCTGTCATTACTTTAATAATCTAATTTTCTCTTCTGTGTCGCATCTTTCACATTCCTCACATATACAAATAAGTTCTCATTAAAGCATGATTATATACAACATTTTCAGGTTTAATATTAAAATATAAAAAAACAGCAAACGTAATGGCGTATACACCACAATCAACAAAATTTGGTTGTTGTTGTACTCTTAAAAAAACTACATTAGGTTAAAATGGATATAACCTGCATAAATATTCTCTTTGATCTTCATTTAAACAACAAAAAGTTAATTTCCATCATAGTAAGTGCAAATCCAGTGACTTAAAAGTCAATTTCTACTAAACAATATTTAAATATGTGATTTATTCTTATTAATGGCTTTTATTTCATCTTACATTTTTAAATATCCTGTAATTTGTTTTTGGAAACTACCACCTGATGCAAGTTTCAATAATTGAGGGGCTGGATGCAATAAAGGGATATAGACGACTTTCGAAGTCCCCCGTTTCTGCCGGAGACTCGCTGTACGCGGGGCCAACGAAAGTCTCGCGTATCCCCTTATTGCATCCAGCCCCTCAATTGCTGAAACTTATACATGTGATTGTCATTTAGCATTTCCCAATTATGAATAATATCCTAATCTTTGTCATTTAAGTTGAAATATCTCTTTTTTAACTGATCCTACATGTCATCAAATTATCTTTATTTTTCAAGTCTTAATGTTTTTTTGTTTCTGTATCTCATATGTTTATATTATCTCATTACCTCATCTCTTTACATGATCTCTCTCATTGTTTCACATGTTTATCTCATCACATTGTCTCAAGCTATTATCTCATATTTTTACCTCATTTTTCTCATTGTCTCATCTGTTTATCTCATAGCATTGTCTCATATCTTTATCTCACCTGTTTTATATAATTATATTATTAACACTTCTTTTACACTGCAATTACTCTTTAGGAACATTATAATCACTTTATTATTTATTAAACATTCACAATTAATTTACTTATTAAACAGTTATCAATCACTTGTTTAATGAATCCACAATCGCATTTTATGGACACTTTTAGCATTTCATAACACTAACTTTATTAAAATTAAGAAGGAAATAAAACATTTAAACACTTTCTAAATATTGTTACTTTAGTCAACACATTTTGCACACTTTCATTTTAATTACTGTCACTTTTCACATTAAATTTTTACTGTATATTTACTATTAGAGTCACTTTATTATTTATTATTTATCACTTACAGTTCATTTCTTTAATAAACACTTTTTGTTCACCGTATTATGAACTATTCAACACAAACTCTTAATAAACAATAAGCATATATTAATACTATACACTTTCACATTAAACACATTTCTATTATAAACACTTAATGAAAATACACAATAATTAGCATTATTCACTTCCACATTATACACACTCAAGTTCTATCCATTAATAATTTTCCCTACCATGCACTTCTATACCACGCACCAATGTATTTATCTCTCTTTTCGTTGAAGCTCGAATTTTTTTTCTTTTTTCTAAAACCAATTATAACACTCATTATGCAAAGGTTGGCTCGAACAACTAATTCACTTGAACAAATTCACTTGAACAACTACTATCACCATGCACTTTAACACATTATAGAACAAATAAATTGTTAGTAAAAACATTGGTCCTTCAAGCCGGATACGTTCTGAAATATGTGATATGTTTTATCATTGATAAAATGCCAATTAGAATTTTATCAAATGAATTGTGAACTTTATGAACTGTGAACATTGTGAACTTGTTTTGATGTGAAAAAAAATCATACGTTGCTTTGAAATTTTATGTGCATTTATAAATTGGTATGTACCTTTTGTGAACTTTCTATAAAGTTCTATAAAGTCTATTTTTTGACTAATCGACTCATCAAGATATTCCCAACCGGTGCAATCTGAATACGATAACATCTCTGAAGATCTTGTCACTACAACAAGGATTTCAATATTTCTATCAGCAGCGAGGAATATAAGGACAAGAAGGAAAACATATCGGTGAGTCTCCATTCCTGATCTGTTTCGTACTTGTGTCACCTTACTTAAAATTAAAATCAAAATGTCAGTCGAAGCGTAAGTAAAGAAACGAACTTCTATTTTAAGAAAGCTAACAGTGTTTGAAAATAAATTTAAAGCTTATGATAAATCTATAGACATCGGTACTTGTGAAATTCAATTAGAAAAGATAGAACTATTGTATTCTGAATTTGACTCTATTCAAAATGAAAGTAATACTTTGATTGCACCTGAATTTGAAGATAGTGAAGTTGATCTTAATAGTTCAATAGTTTTATCTCCTCGCAATGAGTGCTCAAATTTCAAACCTTCCTAATCTTACTGTTCTAAAATTTAATGAACATTGTAAAGATTGGGTTAAATTTCGAGTTTCATTTAAAAATATGGTTCATGAACAAACGAGGCTTTTAAATATTCAAAAGTTTCACTATTCACATTCGGCATTGTCTGGAGCTGCTGCACGCGTCATTCAATCTCTCGGTGTTTCAGAAAAAAATTATCTTATTGCTTGGCAAAAATTGCTTGATCGTTATGAAGACTCGCGTTCTTTATTAAATTACCACATGTCCACGCTTTTTAGTTTACCTTCAATATCAAAGGTTACATTTAATTTCTTAAGACAATTCATTGATGATTTAGCTGGATTACAATCATTGGGAGAAAAAACTGAGGCTTGGAATTCTACACTTATACATTTGGTCACTACAAAACTTCATGTGTTTACGAAACGCGAATGGGAAAAAAGATCATTGTCAAAAAGGGAAAATCCCACATTTTCAGAAATGCTTAAGTTTTTAGAAGATCATTGCAAATATCTTCAACGAACTGTTAATGATAAGCTTGACACATTACCTTTAAACAACCCAAAGGGGTCCAATACAAAAAATACACAATCTAAAGGTAATAATCGTTTAGTCTCGCATGCCACTGTTAAAAAATCGTGTACTTTGTGCCAAGAATTACATGCGTTGTATAATTGTAAACAATTTCTTGAAATGACAATTGAAGATCGAATAAATACAATTAGAAGATTAAGATTCTGTTATAACTGTCTAACTCCGGGTCATCACAATAGACAATGTACTTCATCTACGTGTAAAAAATGTCAACGCAAACACAATACCTTGCTTCATCTTGATAGTTATGTACGTGAAACTAATGATGAAAATGAACAAATTAAATATTGAAAAATGACGACACTTTCAGACACTCTTTTTGTTTAGTTTATTATAAAGGTATCCAACGTTTCAGGAACGAACCGTTCACATTTTCAAGGACTGAAATATACATAAATTTGTTGTCAAAAATATTTAAAAATAATTTATACAAATTTTAATTATTATCACTCTCACTCACCATTAAAATTAACGATATGAAACACACATGAAAAAACAAAACGTAGAAAGAAAATATTTTTTCTTTCAGTCAAAAAAATTATTATTAATTTTTCGAAACGACGATCGTTTCCATGTCGAACTTATTCGTACGAATGTACAGAGAATACTAACAGAATGTAAACAAACGGATTTTCAAATTTATAAAAAGAAATTAAATGAATATAATTAGAAATAATGACAATGTTAAAATTTTAAGACATTGAGATAAATTTATTATTTTAAAATTTCTAAAATTGAATTAAAAGACGGGCTATAAAATTGTAAATCGGTTTTTTATTAATACTTTTTTCATCTTCTTTTTTAATGAAAACCATCTCAGCAAATTTTCTTTTTTGGGTATTAGTTTCATTATGCAAAACTTTTATTTCATCCCATAAAATCTGATGTACATTAACATCACGGTCATTTTGTTTTTGATGACATGTTATAACATTGTGATATTTTTCATTTTTTAGGTTTTTGTTTTTTATGTGTTCTTTTCTTCTTACACCCAAAGGTCTTCCTGTTTCTCCAACATAACATTTTCCACATTTGCACGATTTACAATTTTATAGCCCGTCTTTTAATTCAATTTTAGAAATTATAAAATAATAAATTTATCTCAATGTCTTAAAATTTTAACATTGTCATTATTTCTAATTATATTCATTTAATTTCTTTTTATAAATTTGAAAATCCGTTTGTTTACATTCTGTTAGTATTCTCTGTACATTCGTACGAATAAGTTCGACATGGAAACGATCGTCGTTTCGAAAAATTAATAATAATTTTTTTGACTGAAAGAAAAAATATTTTCTTTCTACGTTTTGTTTTTTCATGTGTGTTTCATATTGTTAATTTTAATGGTGAGTGAGATTGATAATAATTAAAATTTGTATAAATTATTTTTGAATATTTTTGACAACAAATTTATGTATATTTCAGTCCTTGAAAATGGGAACGGTTCGTTCCTGAAACGTTGGATACCTTTATAATAAACTAAACAAAAAGACTGTCTGAAAGTGTCGTCATTTTTCAATATTTAAAAAGCTCGGACGTTAAATACAAGAATAACAAATTAAATCAACGCCCTCTCGCGGAAAAACCTTAAATGAACAATCATCAAAAGCAACATTAGTTTCCCACCTTGCCGGATCCAATAATGAAAACATCATGTTAGGGACTGCGATTATTTTAATCAGGGACAAGCACTGATCATTGCATGAATGTCGTGCCATATTAGACTCGTGTTCGCAAGTTCATATATTAACAAAACAATTATGTCAATGTTTAAGTTTTTCATTAGACAATTCAAATACTATAGTATCCGGAGTATTTGAATCCACTCAAGAACCGCAGCATTCAACCAACGTTACGATTAATTCGCGCTCAATAAATTATTTTGAACAAATTTCATGTTAAGTCACAAATGAAATTACTTATGATATGTTAAATATTCCTTTATGCCAAGGTGATTTTGAGATTCCACATGGTTTAAAATTAATTGACTTGCTATTTGCAAAATCAAGGCCATTCGATATGCTTATTGGTGCAGGAATCTTTTAAAAAGCTTCTGTGCGTAGGTCAAATTTATCTACGCAAGGATCAACCTATTTTGCAAAAAACAAAATTTGGTTGGATTGTTGCAGGTCCCATGCAACTTCCGTCTTGTAGTAGAAAGTTCGTTTGTAACTTAATAACTAATCAACAGTTGCATAATGATGTGCAAAAATTTTGGGAAATTAAAACTCCGTTTAATAATAAAACTCAATTAACTCTCGATTCTAAAAACAAAGTAGAACAACATTTCTTATCAACAATTAAAAGAGATGGACGGTTCATTGCATCTATCTCTTTAAAAAATACAGCTAACGAGCTTGGAGACTCCTTTAAATTAGCACAAAAACGCCTATTTGCAATGGAAAGAAAATGTTCCAAAGATCCTGAATTAAAGAAAAATTACATCGACTTCATGAATAACTATGAAATCTAAGGTAACATGAGGCTTATTCCAGCTGACGAGGTTAAGGTAAATAGACAAATTAATTATTTACCACACCACGCTGTGAGAAAGGAAAGAAGCACAACAACCAAGGTGCGAGTTTTTTTTATGGCTCCACAAAATCCTCGTCGGGACTGTCATTTAACGAAATTCAAGACGTTGGACCTGTTGTCCAAAATGATCTCTTTTCAATCGTGATACCCTTTCATCAACATCTGATCGTCTTAACGGCTGATATCGCGCAAATGTACCGCCAAATAAAAATTGAAGAATCCCAGCAGGATATGCAACGGATTCTGTGGAGAAATGAACTATTTTAACCAATCCAATTGTATCGTTTAACGACCGTCACGCATGGCACTGCGTCTGGTCCTTATTTAGCTACGCGTACGTTACTACAAATTGGGGGAAGAAAACAATAATTCATTCCCTGCAGCCAGCAACGCCATCATTGTAGATTTCTACGTTGACGACCTACTTACAGGTAAATCAACGGTTCAAGAAGCGATGAAGCTAAAATCAGATCTGACACATATTTTATCAAAATCTGGTTTTGTATTACACAAATGGGCTTCCAGCAATTCAAAAATTTTGGAAGAGTCTATTCAATCAACTTCAGACTTACTTATTTAGGTAGAAAAAGATCCAAAAACCCTAGGATTAATTTGGAAACCAAAATCTGATTAACTACATTATCAAGTAAATCATTTTTTTTAAACAAAGGGTCAAAAAAAGGACAATCTTGTCAGCAATAGCACAAATTTTTGACCCCCTAGGTGTTGTTGGACTCGCTATTATTCGGGCAAAAATTATCCTGCAACAATTATGGCAACTGCAATTAAACTGGGATGAATCTCTGCCTCAAGAACTACACATTCGATGGGCAGAGTTCTGTCACCAATTTGCCTCTTTAAATGACGTATCCGTTCCAAGATTTGTTTTATGTTCAAGTGACACTGAATTACAACTGCATGCACTGAAAAAATTTTGGGGCAGGATCCGTACAATAAAAAAATTTCATTATTCTGTTAACTTCAGACTTAATATTTTGCATGGATTTTCAACGTAGTCAAGTTAACTGAATAATGTAATTTTTCATTTGGGACGGATACTGTACTTTAAAGTGCAGGTCTTGCACCAAAAATTTTTCAGTGTGGGTTTTGTGATACTTCAGAAGTCGCTTATGGTGCATATATTTATATTAGATCTTTAAATTCAGATAATCAATGCATCATTTGACTCTTATGTGGTAAATTGGGTGTTGCTCCATTAAAGAAAGATTCTCTCCCTCGACTGGAACTTCAAGCTGGGTTGCTACTATCTCACCTTACAGAAATAGTCTGCACTTCTTTGAAATTACCATTTCAAGAAAAATTCTTACATCAAACTCCACCATCACTTTATGTTGGATAAATTCATCTACTAGCCGATAGAAAACCTTTGTTGCGAATCGAACTAACGAAAATATTGAACTCACGAATGGTAACTGGAATCATGTAAGCTCCATTCGAGGGTTAGGCCTAATTGCACTCATAAACTTAGTCCTCGACCGTTTTCTTTCTAGTTTTTCAATACTTTGCCCGAGCAAACAGATGTCATTATTTTAATACCTGGACTTTCGTATTTAGACATAGTTGCCAGATTTATTTTATCTTGGTTTTAACAACGTTGTCAAATTCCTCAATTGTATGTACAACACGTTTCAGTCAGCTTCGAGACGCAAAGGTGATCAGAAATGTAACTCAGGCTGATCTTTACTCAATCATTTTTCTTATTTAAATAAATGTTTAGTTTTAACTGAAAAAATGTTTATTCACTTGAACAATTACCATCACTATGCACTTTAACATATTAATGAACAAATTAATTGTTAGTAAAAAGAAATAGAGCAAATAGAAAATTTTTATTTCAATTCAATTTCAAATTAAATTTGCAATTACGTGCTCTTTTTATATATTTGCAATATTCATTCCAGCAAATTTATCAATTGCATGCAGCCTAAATCCCATTAAACCTAAAATTCATTTTATCTAAAATGCATCCAGGTTAAAACCATTTATGGTATTTCTCCGATGGGAAGTCCCTGCTAAAAGTTAGTATATTTTAGTTAATAGCGATTATTAATTAAAATAATTTATTTCTTGACTTATTATTTACTGTTAATAGTTAATCGGCCATCGGACAATAGTTTTTTAATGAAAATGTTTCCAAAATAAACAAATGTTGTTAAATTTTTAACGTTTTTCAAAGATACCTTTTTTACAAGTCCATCTTTTCTTACAATTTTTTTAAAAATGATTCAATTTAAGTAAATAATAGCTTACTTTTTTCAGAAAAACAAACTCTACAACTTCACCTCGTCAGATTTTTGAAAAAGTAGACCCTTTTTTAAATATAGTAATTTATTTAAAAACATATTTCTAAATATTTATAAACAAACTGCTTTATTTAAAAAATGGTCTACTTATTCAAAAAGCTGACGAGATGAAGTTGTAGAGTTTGTTTTTATGAAAAGAGTAAGCTATTATTTACTTAAATTGAACCATTTTTTAAAAAATTGTAAGAAAAGATGGACTTGTAAAAAAGGTATCTTTGAAAAACGTTAAAAATTTAACAAAATTTGTTTATTTTTTAAACATTTTCATTAAAAAACTATTGGCCGATGGCCGATTAACTATTAACAGTAAATAATAAGTCAAAAATTAAATTATTTTAATTAATAATCGCTATAAACTGAAATACTAACTTTTGTCAGGGACTGCCCATCAGAGAAATACCTTGAGGTAGTTCTCTTGGTACAGTAATTCTCAACTCAAATTTGTTCGTTCTTGACTTATTTTGTGATATTTAATAAATAGCATCAACTTCAAGGTACAGAGTCTCTCTCTTTTGTATTTATTTAAAAAAATGAATAAAACGTCAAAACGTGTATTTCAAAATACTATTTTTCGAAATTTAGTACCTCAAGCCACATTTTTCAAAAGTGGATCTTATTCCTTATACTTTAAAGAATAATTTAGTAGTTTTTATTTTTAAACCTAAAGAAAATTCACTTCGTGGTTAGCAAAATTGTATTTTTTAACCATGGCTTCTATTTTCTTCCATGTTAAAAAGTTCATCTTCATTCTCATATATCTTAAAAAGTAGCACCGCTTCCTACTTTTAAAAAATATCATTGTATTCGTTGTGTATACTATTATATGATATTTCAATTAGAAAAATATTTAAAGAAAAAGTGTTGAATCGAGTCTTATGAAAATTCGAAATGTACTAAATGTACGCGATTAAGACTTAAATTCTGTATTGGCGCTTATCGCACTAATGATTAAGGGAACACGTGACAGTCCCTTCTTATTTTAAATTCGGGAAGAAGGGATCATGAAGAAACCCTCTCCTTTTCACTAGAAATTGTACGACGACGAAACGAGTTAGAAGCAAAATTTTAATCTGTTCTTTTACGCAAAATATATATTTATTTGAAGCATTTAAATTCAGTGAAGTTTTTATTTAACAATTTATTTGGGAGAGTGAAAAATACTCTTTAAATTTGTTCACGAAACTCCACAGAAAGTTTTTTTTTCGAGAGAACTACCTTAAACCAAAAAGCGTTTAAAATAAGTCCAAATATTGTTAATAAGTTAAGTAGAGTTTTAGGCTGAATGCATTTTTGGCTGAACGAGTTTTAGGTTAAATGAGTTTTAGGCTAAATGATGTTTAGGATGAATGCATTTTAGGTTAAATGGAATTTAGGTGCAATGCGTTTTAGTTTCATTAATTTTATGCTGAATGGTTTTCAGGGTAAATGGGTTTTATGGAATATTCATGCTCCTCTTTTCAAAATTACCTAAAAAATAGTTTATTTCAACAAATTGTTAAATAAATCTGGGGTGTTATTCAGAGCCGGCTTTAGCACTTTATGCGCCCCGGGCGAAGTTCAATTTTGCCGCCCCCCTCCCCCCCTATAATATGCAATCTGCTTAAAAATATAATAAATTTGAAAAACTACATTTTAAAAAAATTCAAAATTTTAAAACTGTATAACTCAAAAACTATTTTATGAAATTTGAAAAAAATTTGAGGTTTACACTTCCACTAACAGGGAAAACACTCTAGCAAAGTTTAAACTAAATTGCAAAAATTTTATCTTTTGACCTGGACAATTCAAGAATTTTCTCCCATATGTACATGATATGCTAGGTCTACATCCTTGAATGCGCCCCTTTCATCTGTGCGCCCCGGGTTCGCTCCCCCCCTAAAGCCGCTACTGGTGTTATTGCTAAACATTTCGGCGTTTTGTCTTTTTTGAATCACTCTATTAACCATGATTAAAAAAATTATTTTCAGATTATTTAAATAATTCTGATTTGGGAGAAATTACCGAACAAGAAGCAGAATTTTTAAAAAATATTGACAGTTTAGATGATTCAGTTTTCACTTCTGCTGTGGAAGAAGTAGCTTTTCAGTCAACAGACGATGAATCTAATGTATCCGAATTTGAAGAAAAAGAAAACGATGCTGGTTCTAACAATGTTTTTAGCAAAATAACTGCCACAGATAATGGACGAAAGAGAAGGAATGAAGAAAACTAAAAGTTGACGAGGAAAAGATTATGCAAACGCAAAAATTGGAAAAAAAATATTGCTAAAAAGTAAACTAACCTTGGGGAAGAGCATACATCACTATCAACAAAAAAAAAATGTTTTTGCCCGTTCTATGCAAAGGTCAAGTGGTCCTGGCTGCAGATTTACATGTGAGGAAAAAGTTTCCGAGACGGGAGAGACAGGCATTTTTTACTGCTTTCTGGAGTATTCCTGATCACAGCAGAAAGTACGATTTCTTCTTAAGAAGTGTATCTGAAAAGTGCAATGAAGTGTGCAATGAAGAATATAATGAAGATTCGGCAGATAAAGTAAAAAAAAGAAATTTCAAGCGAACTTACACTATCAATGAAAGGGGGAAAAATATTACAGTCTGCAAAACAATGTTTGTGAATACACTCAATATAAGTAGACAAATGATAGACACTGCATTCCAAAAACTTCAAAACGGAGATTCGAATTTATTTGACAAGCGAGGGCATTCTAAGACAACACTAAGAACCGTTGATCAAGAAAAAACTCAAAGCCTTATTGACCACATCAACATGTTTCCCAGAGTGGAATCACATTATGTCAGAAGAGACTCCAGTCGCGAGTACCTAGAGAAAACTTTAACTCTAAGTAACATGTACACAATGTATGTAGATTTCATGAAAGAGATCGAAAAACCTTTTGCAACGAAACATCACTACTGTGATATTTTTAACACAAAATTTAATATTGGCTTTTTTAAGCCAAAACAAGATTTGTGTGATACTTGTGAGGGTTACAAAAATTCTTCAGGGGAAGAAAAAGAAAAATTAGAAGAGGCTTACAAGATTCATGTTGCAAATAAAGAAATATCGAGAAATTTAAAAGAAGATCAGAAACTTTCTTTTAAAAACGAGAAGACAACGAGCATGATTTTTTTTTATTTCGAAAAGGTCCTCACAACTCCTAAAACCGATGCTAGTTGCGTATATTATAAACGCAAGCTTTCTGTGTACAATTTTTCAATTTACGATGTGTCAAGGCAGAAAGGGTTTTGCTACGTTTGGAGCGAGGATGATGCAAAAAAAGGTTCAAACGAAGTGGCTAGCTGTTTGCTTAAATATATTGAGAAAAGAGCTTCTGAAGGTGTTAAAGAATTTTATTTATGGTCTGATAATTGCGCTGGGCAGAACCGAAACAAGCACGTTTTTGGAATGTATGTCTATGCTTCCTACAAATATAATGTGAACATCATCCATTCATTTCTAGAGGTTGGGCATACGCAAAACGAAGGCGGTTCCATGCATTCCACCATTGAAAGACATGCCAAGGGGAGAAAAATTTACACTTTAGATGAATGGTGTCAAATAATGGAGAGTGCTAAATTGACAAAACCTTGCTATGAGGTAACGAAAGTTAACTATAACATGATCTTTGACTTTAAAGATTTATCATCGCAAATGAACTGGTCAAAGACAGTACCAAGTACGAAGAATAGAACCCGATCTGTTTCTGTCCAAATTTCAAAATGGAAGCAAGTATCTGTCTCAAAAAAAAAAAAAAAAATTGATCAACTTGAATACAAAACTGCTTTTGATAAAGATTTTAATGCACTAATCACTAGACCTGATAAAGATTACGCCAATGTGAAGAAATACATTCTGAAAAACGCAAATTCAAGTCATCAAGGACTACCAGCAGCAAAACTAAAAGACTTGAAAGTTTTGTGCCAAAAAAAAATAGTTTCTGTCAAGTACCATGAGTATTACAACTCATTTTCTACGAGAAATTCAAATGATAACGTTTCGACTGCGAGTGGAGATGAGAGCTGAAACCAAGATTGAAAAGCATTAGTTGAAATTGATTTCGAAAAGTTATTTATTCTACTGTTATGTTCTTAATTTTCTTATTAGTACTTAATTTATACCTTGTAATTAAAAAACTGTATCTCTTCCGATTGAATAAAATTAATTTTATTTAATATTTCCGAAAAAGAAAAGTGCAAAGTTTCCTGAGTAAAAGAAACTACGAAGAGAATAATTTAAAAGATCAACGGATAAAAGGTTCCTTTAAGCAATCTTTTTTTAATTAAACTTTTTGAGTTTTTTACGCAAAAATAAAAAAATTGGTTTTGATGATTACATCACGTTTTTTCATGGTCTAAATTTGGCCAAGAAATATCAAAATGCCTGATTTTAATCCGAAAATAGTTTAGAATTCAATGGACAATTTCCAATAAAAAACATTAATTTTTTTTAAATTTTACAAGCAAAGTATTGTAATGTTAAATATTTTAAATTAATTAATTAATTAATTAATTAATTGATAGAAATTAATAATTTATTTAATTACTTTAATAAATTTAATTTTATAATATTTTGATTGTAAAATTTGAAAAAATAAATGTTTCTTATTGGAAAATTTCCATGTAATTCTAAACTAATTTCCGATTAAAATCAGGCAATTTTATATTTTTTGGACAAAATTAGACCATTTAAAACCAAGTGATGTAATCATTAAAACCAATTTTTTTCATTTTTGCGTAAAAAACTCAAAAAGTTTAATTAAAAAAAGATCGCTCGGGGGATTCTTTTATCCGCTGATTTTTTAAATTATTTTAAAAAGTATTTTAAAAATCAAAAGCAAAGTATTACAAAATTAAGTTTATTAAATTAATACAATAAATTATTAATTTATATAATAATAAATAATAATAAATGTAATAAATTAAATAATTATATAATAATTATATAATTATACAAAAATAAATTTATTACATTATTTAAATAAATTAATTAAATAATTAATTAATTAATTAATTGAAAATATTTAATTTCATAATACTTTGCTTGTAAAATTAAAAAAAAAAATTAATATTTCTTATTGGGAATTTTCTACGGAATTCTAAACTAAATTCTGATTAAAATCAGGCATTATTATACATTTAGCGAAAAGTTAGACCATTTAATTAAACATTATTAGAATTATTATTAAATTAATTATATTTCCCATCAAGAATCATATTCAACTTTTTAAATGGCTATTTTAGTCAGAAGAAATAATTTTTAAATTTATTAATTTAGTTTTAAATTTAAGGTTAACAAAATTTCCTAATTTCATGTTTCCGATTTTTAGTGTAAATTACTATTATAGCTGTGTGCATTTTTCATTTATAAAGTTATAAAAAAATATGTATAAATTATTTGAATAACAATCATTTTGCATTAACAATTAAATTAAAACTGTATTGACCGTAAATTGAATCATCATTATACTGCAAAAACAATGGAATAAAAATGATGTTGTATAAAATTTCCAAAAGAAGTGATATAGCACAACTTTCGGAATTAACGTTTTATTGCGCTGATATTTGAATAAAAATTTTATCGTCGGGGGGCGTCGATGTGAATTAATAACACCGAGTGATAGCTAACAAATATTATTAATATAATTATTAAATTAGTAAATAAACAATATTATATATTGTTTTGTCAACACTGAAAACGATTAATAATATTTTTAATTGATATAAATATTGTTAATTTAACTAGATTATTTAAAATAAGAAGTATTTATATTTTCCATTTGATTAGCCTAGTCAAATTTAGTAAATAAATGTTATGTGTTTTGAATAAAGAAAATAATAAAATATATATAAAATATAAATTTAGGTTACATTAAATTTCTTGAATAAACTGCAATTTTCAATTTAATTTTGAAATTATTTTTTTTCTACTATTTCTTGTAACTTAAATATTTTATAATGAAGAAAGGTTAACTAAATTTATATTTTAAAATTAAATTTAAATTTTTCTTTTGATTAGTTTAATTAAATTATTGAATATGATATATTTTAAATAAATAAAATAAACAAAAAAATATATAGGTGGCTGATTCCAGAAAAAAATCGAAATTGATCCATGTTTTTAATTTCACCTCAATATTACAATGTTCTTTTATTGCAGTTGTGTAATATTACCTCAATATTAACATGGTTCAGAAAAAAAAAAACCTGCAATTTTACCGTGATATTGCCTCAGTATTATTTTGTAATATTACCACAATGTTATCTCAATAATAACCTGTGATATTACCTCAATACCCACTGTAATATTACCTCAATGTCGACCAGTAATATCACTTTGAGGCGGACATTTCAATATCACCTCAATATCGCTGTAATATTGTCCCGTAATATTACCAATATTACAGTACAATATCATAGCGACATTCACTCAATATTACGTGCTGCTTGGGGTGTGTAAAAATTTATCAGACAAGAGACAGGTACTTATTAAGCGGGTAGTTAGTGAGAGACTACTGTCTTTAAATTCTTAGATATTACGTCACCTAATTCAGAATTAAGTACAAATCAAAAAAAGAATGATTTATTTTAAAATTCAAAAAAAAAATTTGGTTCTTTTAGCCATTTCTTTTCGTTAGATTTTGTTTATTTTATAATTTGTTTACTTAAATTGGAACAGACCTTGAAATTCCTTAACAAAAGAGTAAGGACGCGAATTTAATTTTGATCGCCAAGTTTATATTAACTTTGATTAGATAATTTGTAATTTTGCAATGAATATATTTTAAATTTAAATCTTTCACCAAAAATTTATTGATTTTCTACTTGGTAAGTCGTAATTAATTAAGGATTCATTTATATTTTTATTTTATTAACCTAAAACTGTGAATAGCACTCTACTGTTTTTTAACAGATGAGCTGCTAAGGTTTTATTTTCCACAGTCGATTGGACAAATAAATAAATTAGTCAAATTATTTTCTTTACTTAATTACGGTGCTCAAAAAATTATAAATACAATTTTATTTCAATTTCATAAATAAAATTATGTCTTCATATTCACTTTGAATATTAAATCAGGACAGTATTTTAAGACAACAAGTAGTTCATATTTTAAACCTATTATTACTCAACTAACTTCTCAAGATATCGATTAGTAGTTTTATAAAAATTTATGCATATTGAAATAAGGCGTTATAAGAAATGTTCCCATGAATTTTAATCTTTTTTTTCCCCTAGATTCGCAAGTGCAGAGTTCTCATAAATTTATTATTTTTACTTCGTTTTTCTGTTTTAGCTAAAAAAGCAGTTATCTCCGCCTTCTATATATATATAACACCTTTAGTGATAAAATAAATTGATCCTAAATATTTAAGAGTATTTACCAGCTATGGAAATAATTAAATTAATTAAAATCAATTCCTTCAGTATTAAAAAAAAAGTCTTTAAAATCATCCCCTAATCGTTCTTATAAAAGTTACCAATTATCGTTAAACAAATAAACAAAGGTTATGTCCGTTATGCTTAAAAAACAAATAAAGTCGAACCACTTTCATAACCACTTTTAAATAGTTCAAAAATAAATAAAAGTAAAACATTTTTTTTCATATAAGAAAGCTATATAAATTTAACAAGGAGAAATAACCCTTGTTTTAAATTTCAATATTTGCTAAAATAATAATAAGATTCTTCTACTGTTGATCTATTAGCATATTTTCAAATTTTCTAATATTTTTTTTTACTTCTTAGATATTTAATCTCTCCTATTAGTTGTTTAATTGTTTCTTACTATTTGTAAAAAAAAATTCTGATTCTCCGCCCATCGATTGCCTTGAAAATTCCAATAAAAAAGTTTGGTCTGGATGTTAAATGTTATTTTTAGAAATCTTTTATTTTTAAAATTTGGATTTTTGCAATCGGGCATAAAAATTACAACAAACTACCCATTTTTTCATTAAACAAAGCAACATAACTCTTAACTTTAAATTAATTCATGAAATAAGGAATTTTTGATCCACCTTTCTGAATTCTTAATTCGTAAAAATTTAAATATATAAATAAAATTTAAAATTCATAGACTTTTTATTAAATTTTTAAGTCATTTAATTAAAAAATTAAATTAAATTTCTTTCTATTAGATGAAAAGTTCCAAATAAACCATATTAATTTGTTTAAACAAATTAACAAACACATTCAACAATTGGTAGTGATTAGTTTGCATGTTATTAAACGAAATTTTGGTTGAAAATATTGTAAAAAGTGGTAATAAATATTTTTAACGATCTTTCGCGTTATTTTTATTTTATAGATGTTTTTTAGGGCCCTTTAAAAAACAGTTGACAATAATACATTGTTAAATAAATTATTGGATCTTATTCTTTGAACTCTCCTGAAGATAAGCAGCGTTATGCGATCAAAAAATATTAATTTTAATGTATTTTATATCAATTTTACGAAAAAGTTTTCTTGTCTAATGCATTTTGCATGGGAAATTTTCAGCGCTTTCAGCGACTTCTAAATATTAAAGAAAAAAATAGGGGTATTTTTTTCGATATAGAACAATACAGCTGATTATCTGCAAAGGGCGTTAATCTCTGCTTTTAAAAAAACTGTACGCCTAAGAAAATCGAAACAAGCAAGAAGTGCAGATGGTGGAACTCTTTCCTGGAAGAACTTACAAGAACTGTATAAGAAAGCTTTTAATAACTATGGCCAAACTCAAAGCTATCAGACCCCCAAATGGGCTTTTTACTCAAACAAAGGAGAAATGCTTGGAGCAACTGATAAAGGTTAACTTCTCAGACTTCAAATAAATAGACGAAAACAATTAAAATCAAGAAGCCGATGCATTCCGATGTGATCAGGAAAGTTGGAAACTTGCCCCTTGGCCAAAATTATGAGAGCCTCTGTAGCTCTCGGTTATACACTGAAACAGGAATAATTGTTATATTAATAAATTAACTTTTATCTTTAAAAACTACGTTGCAATTATTCCTACACCTCACGCGGCCGGGTTTAAAGCTGTGAGGGTTCAAACTTTAACTTTATGAGTTTAATACCCGAGCGCCTGTTGACAAAAGATCGACATATTTATAATGAGTATCAACATTTATAATAATTAAATAAAAGAAGCAAAAGAACCTCAAGGCAGGTAAAATGGGTGAACCCAGTCGTCGACCATAAATACTTTTCAATTCTTTCGTCACTTTTGCTGAACAGCTGTTCCTCACACTTTAGTTAATTTATAAATCTAGCAAGTCGACACAAAATTTTAATGAATTTACACAATTCCAAATTAACCTTAAGGTTACAAGACGGTTGCAAATCCAGGAATGCCATGCTTTCGCTGTTTCGACCGGCGTCTCGTCGATCAAACGAGAGCACAAGCGCAAACGTCACATGTCCTCCAGGACCGCAACATTTGAATTTAATAACTCAGCATCTCCACAAAACAACAAATAATTTAAAATTAATTGGAGTGCTGAGTCGCTAAAATACAATACTGTCACAACACCAGAGAACTGGAAAAGGACTAAAGTGGTGTTCATTCCAAAGGCCGGGCGAGCAGGTTACATTGCTGCCAAGGTTTTCACACCAATCAGTTTAACATCCTTTATGCTAAAGGCTCTGGAGAATCTGGTTGATAAGCACATTAGACAGGACTGTCTAACAGACAAACCTCTTCATCCAGGCCAACACGTCTATAGAGCAGGACTCTCTGTAGAAACTGCTCTACAAGTGTCAGTTGGGAGAATTCAGGAAGAATTGGGCAATGGAGGCTATGGGGTGTGCACCTTTCTAGACATTGAAGGAGTATTCCCAAGCATTTCATGTCAAGTTATATGCGAAAAGGCTAGGAACTGTGGAATACCTGAAACACTCATTAAGGAGGTTAGTAGTATGCAGCAGGAACGTTGCCTTGAAGCAGAAATACGGGGATTACGAAGATATGCGGACGACTTCGTGGTAATTTTGAGAGGTTTCTGTTTGAAAGTACTTTTGAAATTGATGCAGACAGCCCTAGGGATCGTGAGGTGGTTCAATCAAATTGGTCTGTCTGTTAACCCTCAGAAGACGAACTTGGTAATCTTCACTAAGAAATATAAGGTCCCAAAATTAAAAGGGTCTATATTTTGTAGAAAAGAAATTGGAATTACTAGGTCGACCAAGTATCTAGAAGTCATCCTGAATAGTAAGGTGAACTGGAATGAGCATCTCGAGTATCAGTGCAATAAATTTTGCACTGCCTTTTGGATCCGCAGGAGGGCGATAGGATCATTCTGAAAGCTAAGGCCGAACACAGTATGTTGGCTACGATCAAAGGTAAACTGGAAGGTCTCTAGACTATAGTTTTTAAGGGAATTACTGGAGGTACGAGAACCACGCTAACTGCGACGTTGAGGCTTATGCTATTAGAAGAACCTTTACACGTCTCAGTTGTTTTTAAGGCGGCGCTTACTGTGAGCATACTCAAAGCACAAAAATGATGGAAATTCGGAGTTCACACAAAATTCCCAGACTCCATTCTATTCATTCCTGAAATTAATATAGAATAGGATAGAATTCCAAAGAAAGTGAAATTTAAACCTTTATTCCAGGTCGTTATCCCTTCTAGAGAAGACTGGAAAGGGGCTTTCGACTTGATAGGAACGTGTGGTATACGGACGGCTCCAAGATTAATTGTAGCACAGGATCAGGTATTTACCAGAGTACTGGCTATAATAGAGTGTCAATTTCGTTAGAATACTTAGCTACAGTCTGTCAGGCTGAAGTTTGTGCAATCCTTACTTGCGTACAGATGATCCTTGAAAAAGAAACATTTGGCAAAAGGATAAGTATATGTGTGGATAGCCAGGCGGCTGTAGATGTCTTGAAAACTCCAATAATAATCAAATCCAAACTGGTCTGGGAATGCCGTAAAACGTTGGATGATCTTGGTTCGAGGAATAAACTATCATTGCTCTGGATACCTTGTCACTCAGGAATCCAGTTTGTCTCCTTTGATCAAATAGATGGGCGAGTACAATGTGTATTAACCTTGTAACGAAGTGAAATTTTGATATGCTCCGAATTTGCTCGCCGGAGCCAAGGTTCTCGGGTTATATTCACTTATGCTGGTAAACCTAGATTTTGACCATAAATATTCTTAATTTTCTACTGTCGCTTTGAGGTTAGGTATAGTCAGTAAAACTCACAGGATTTCTATTAGTAGGAAATAACAAATAATATATATTAACCAAAAGTAAAGTGTACATAAATAATATTATAAATAAAATAAGTTTAATAAAATATATAATCAAAATAAAGAAGAAATTTAATAATAATAAATAATAAAAAAAAATACAATAAGAGTGCTTGAAGAACCGGCGTTTTATAAAACAAAATATAACAGAAATCCATTTGTTTATATCAGGACTTCGTCCTGCCAAGACTCTCTTTGAGTTTGATTTTCCGGAATCTATAAACAGATAAAAAAAATACAATGTAGATTACAAAAATAAAATAATATATATTTTATTCAACTAGTATTATCCGGTATATTCGGTCGCGGGTTAAGTCGGTAAACTCAGTCTCCATTCAATATAAATTACGGACGAACCGCTAAGAAATATTGCCACCGTCATTCACCGTGATGTTAAATAAAATTGATCATCTAGACACGTATGATCAATTCGCGGTTACGTAAAATGACATTAATTATCAGGTAAGACAATAAATTAATTCATTTCTACTTTAATTACGCGCTTCAGTCCGGTAAAAAACAATTTAATCTGAACGCATAATTTCAGGTGCGCGGTGAATTTAATTGGAGAACAGTTAAACAACGCGGGTGTTTACCTAGCATTGTCCATTCTCCAATGTTTCGAACACTTTCCTACGTTATAAGTGTTCTAGCAATTTTCTCGAATTCTCTGATCATTCGTGAAGGACCACGACAATGATCAGGAATTCGTCACGGAGTATTCTTTACTCAAGTCAGGATTCCTTAGTCTACAAAGTAGATGTCCAGAATTTTATCGTGTCTGAGACTCCACGGTGAACCGTGACAAATCTCAGGACGATCCTGGCTAGAGGAAAGCAAAAGTTTTCCTTTGATTTTTCATTGGAGGACCAATGCTAAAATCTCCGAAACGATTTCCAGATATCATTTCTTGAAGGACCAAGACTATGACATCTGGAGGAGTCAGAGAAACTTTTTCCGAGATGTTCCTCGGTCTGCCCCTTGGGGCCGACTCCCCGATCTACAGGCGTGCAGGTGGATATATAGACGCAGCTTATGGTAGGGGCTGCTCGATCATATTACTTTGCGCCATCTGCGCTGTGTCTGGCGTGCCGCGCCATCTTCCGGCGATGCGCGTGTCAGGATGCGCGGTTGTCTAGCAGATACTTCTGCTAGACCACGTTTTGACAGTTTAAAAATAAGTCGAGAGTGTAACTTAACCTCAAAGTTAAGTTTTAATTTATTTTACTTAAAATAAATTATCGGTGAAATTAAAAAGTCAAGTGCAATTGTGAGGTTCGTCACAACCTAACTGTTCACTTCTCCTAGTGAGAACCCTCTACGAAGCTCGTTTAGATTAGATTATTTCTCTACACTCTTTAAAAATCAATTAAACTAAATTAATCAAATACAATAAAATAATCCAATTTAAAATCTTAGAAATTGTAAAAACTTCTAAAAAATCAACCTTTATTTACAATATACTTTAAGTACATTTCAATATCAATGTATAAAAATGTATTGGAAAAATAATTTACAAGCTTTTTGGTTTAATTCTATTGGGTTCCATCATAATTTGGATCTGCTTATCTCTTGCCACCAGGAAGGTCGCTGCAAATTTTCATCGTTTTGGAAGAAGGAATTTTCCAAATGTTTATAAATCTGTACATAAGAAAAATGTATTTAGAAAAATATTAATTAAAACGTGGGTAAAAGATAAAAATTTTATTGTAAAGTAGAAAATAAATTACCTCTCCATCAGATAGTCCGAGAGGTGAATTTAATATGAAATCTGGAGGAGATAAGGTGTCAACTAGAGATACAGCATCCTTGACAAGGTCTTTGCTCACAGCTATTATTCCTTCCCGGAGAAGAGTATCAATACGGCATTCAGAAGAGGCATATCCTCCGGCATATAAATCACTAAGTCTTCTTTCAAGTGACCAGGCAGCATATAATGAGCACAATTTCGTCAAAACGAGTCTTTCCTCATCTCTAAACTGTGCATCCTTAATTCGATGACAGAAATTTTTAATTATGGCATGCTGCAACAGAATTATTACAATTAATTATTTTAAGCAACGCATATATTTATACCTTCTTAGGGTTTCGTGGCCAATGACAAAAACTATTATAACGGGACTTGGATATCTGTCAGTCTGTTCACACATTTCCGGTTTTGTGTTGCAGAGTGCAATTGAAAACTTTCGAACCTTGTTGAAAATTTCCAAGTGTTTTGGACCGTACCTAAAAGCTTCTGAACGAAACCGAGAATTTTCGAAGAGTTCCGAGAGTTTCGAGGTCGAGCCAAAAACTTTCGAAATGTGTTGAGTTTTCGAACGAAGCAGATAGTTGCGGATAATTTTAAAAACCAATTTATGCAATAGTCACGAAACCCAACTTGAATGGTGCGAGCACCTGTTTCTTGTCCAGATTTTTTTATTTATCTTGTACATCTATTGCCAGATATGATTTAACACTTGGAACTAACTTTTTGCATTGTTTACGTGCGGAAATCAAGTTTCAAATGTTAAAGTATAGCTAACAATAGCTGTATATATAAAAGAATAAAAATAGGATGCTAGTCATTTTTAATGATGAGTTTCGTATCAAATAAAAAAATACATTCTTTTATTCCAATGTGTTCTACGCTTTTTAAGAAAGTGTAAATACCTCAGCGTAAATTAAGGTTAAGTTCCGAGCAAAATACGTTTGAGAGTCGTTTCTTGCTTCAAAGTTGCCATTTCCGTTATTTTTTAGCTTCTGTACTTTTTCATAGGTATTCTTTAAATAATGACAAGTTAGCCATTTAAAAGCCATAAGAAGATCTAAACAGAATAAATTTTTATTTAGAAATTTTTATTTATTCTTGTTAGTGCACAA
Source organism: Ganaspis brasiliensis (assembly GCA_037103525.1). Classification (NCBI taxonomy): domain Eukaryota; kingdom Metazoa; phylum Arthropoda; class Insecta; order Hymenoptera; family Figitidae; genus Ganaspis; species Ganaspis brasiliensis. The sequence goes on along the minus strand of JAZKLR010000590.1, from coordinate 1,635,801 downwards.
ATGAACTATCAAACATATGCAAGAGGGAAAAATATCAACTACTGGCAGTTTTTCGAAATTATTGTTAGATTTATTTAATTTTTGAAATTAATAGTCACCAAATTGCTTTAATTGATTAATTTAAACTCTTTTTAGAAAACAAAATTTTGTTTTTAAACTGCCGATATTTGTTTACCTCGCCCATATTAAGTATTAATCAACAGTTTTAATTAAAAATAAAAATTTACTGTCAAGCTGCATAATTTGATCAATTGATGAACATTTAAACTTCAAGGAAAGAATTTCCTGAGCTCCTTCTAGAAAATCTGCTGTTCCAAGTGGAGATTGGACTTTTTTCCCCTGAAGAACATTTCCCCATTGACTCAATAACCAATTACTAGCTTGTTGTATCAAAACGTTATTTTCTCCTTCGTAAGTACAATTCGCATCATTTTCCGCTCTTATATCTCCCAATCGTGATACTAGAAATGAAATTGATACATTAATAGAAAATCGAATTGAATAATTAATATTACAGACACACAAAAACAATTTTAATTTAAAAGGAATATTTCACTTTTATTCTATCCCTCTGAGGGATTAGTAAACATCTGGTAAAAATTGTGTGGCTCCGCGAGGTACGTGTATTAGCGAATTTTTAATTTTTTGCAAATGATAAATTTATTTGTTATAAAAATATAAATATAAAATATAAAACTCAACAACTGTCTACAACCTCTCAGCCTATCATATGCTCCGTTACATCTAACAAAACAATAAGTAACGTAATCAAAATAACAAAGTTCTCCTAATTTAAAACTTTGATTGAACTAAAAATAAGTTTAACTTGAATGGGTTCAGAGCATCGAGAGGAGGGGATACTACATACTAGATCTACATAGTGAAACATGTATTCGTTTGTGTTATCGACACTCACACACAAAAAGAGTAAATATAGTCACTATTTATCGTCTGACACGTATTTTGCAGATATTTGGAATTCCTTGATGAAACACCAGGGCAAGATCAAATTCTCCTTCTCGTCGACGATCCTCTATTTGTTTCCTTACTAACATGATTTCTTCCTGTTGTTTTTTAGTTTTGTCACTGACCAGCCAAGGACCCTTCAAATCTGGATTTGAAGCTCCTTTCTTCTTGACAGCAACAAAACTTTTGAGAATTGCTTGTGCCTCATCCTCCGTAGAACATTAAAGTTTTTCCAGAACGTGGCCTTGACTGCTGAACCTGTGTAATAGAATCAATTCTATTTGCACGCACATTCTCAAAGACTTCTTTCACGATCATTTATTTCAGTGATACATGCAGCTGTAATTTCATTAACATCAGTAGCGTCAAGATTTTTCTCTTCAGGTGTCATTAGTTTTTTTTTCCATTTCAGTAAGACGTTTTGTTATACTTTCAATTTATTTTCAGCATTATTTATTCTGCTCAAGGCATCCTCCAGATTTTTATTAACATTAGAAAATTCAATCGTCATAGAATTTTTCAATTCTTGGAGTAAATTGAATATTGATTCCAAACTGACAGAGGAGGCAGAAGAAGGTGACAAAAATCTTTCCGATCTGCAACATTTTGAAAATTCTCCATTGCTCAAAGTAGTTAACGTATCAGCACATCCAAGGTGGTACGAAGAGTTGCAACCAGAACACATCTTAGGTATAACTCTAACAATCTCCCTACCGCACTTCGTACACTTGGTACTCGATGACTCACCCACGTTTGACATCGTTGTAGAATAAGAATAACAAAACTTTTTTTAGATGAAAACAAAATATAACTCCACGTGGTTTAGAGATTGAGGTTACATTTGAGGTTAGACGTGTTTACAGGTAAATTTTCAAGTAAAGGAAAATAATAACATCAAAATAATCAATGTCAATACAAAGAATACTGCGTAAATCCCGAATTAAACTTGTAAAAATTAAAAAAAATCAAGACTTATAATTTAAATTAAGTAAATAAAAACCAAGCTCCAGAAGAGCACGTGTTATCTAGACGCCACCTAGCAGAAATTTAAAAACATTATATTACACACCAGTCTGGAATAATTTCTAGGCTATTGTTCAACTGAATTTTAACTTGTCGACTTGTACATTTATTATTCTGAGTTTAAATTAATAAATTTTATTAAATATTTAAATTTAAAGTAGTTATTTTGAATAATATTTATTTCTGTTTAGTTGAATTTAAGATTTTGTTAATTAATATTTGTTTTTATTTTGATATTGTCTTTATTTAATTTAATGGTTTAATTCTTATCAATAACTTCTGGTTAGCTGCCAACTTGTCGGATAGGACAATTATGGTTTTTTGTGCCATAAACATTTAACGTGTCGCACTCTTTCTTTTTACACGCACGAACACTACTTGACTGTGACGCGGAGTTTTTCACAAGTCAATGAATCGTCGAGGAGGTGGTTCTAGTAGCCGTCATCGTTGTGGTTGCCAGTCCCGGACATCGTGGGATCATCCTGGCACATGAGTTTGGATGTGAGTTCCGTTCTCACATCAGTGCAAGGACCCGAAGATGATGTCGATGGACATGTATATGAACTGTGAAAACATTAGTGGCAGCCATCTTGATTTGGATCTGGAAGACAGCGCCTCTATCACTGCACCTGATTGATGTTTTATGGACGATCGCCGCTCGACCTTTTCATCTGCGGGTAATACTACTGCGCGAATTTTGAAATGTGATTCGTGAAAGCGGCACCGCGGCGCACGTGTCGTCGCATAATGAGCTCACGACGTTGCGCTCTCGCTGTCGTTATTCTAGACTGGTGCGTCTACTGACACGTTGGTGTGAAAATTTCAAACATATAGAACGCTAATTTAAGAACTAATGTCTGGTAGAGGATCAATTCGTAAGCGGAGGTCCTTACCAGGTGAGCTCCATTAATTTAAAATCTGTTCTTTTTTTGCTAGAGTTGGGCCCCCGACTAATTTATTAAAGTGGAGTCTGTTGTCAGCGAAGACGAACCTGTATTGATGGAATGAAGGCAAAGTTTTTTTTTGCCTTAAAAATTTGTAGTTTTGAGTTTAAGTTATTTTATTTGAAAACTGTTTAAAGATTTATTTCAAGATACGTTAAGTTCAAGTCATTAAGAGGAGAAAAAGTTGTTGTTAATCAAAATAACAGAAAAAAGGTAACAATAGAGAATACCTGGAAAAGGATCAGGTCAAAAATGATCGTGAAGATTAGGAAGAGAGAGTTTTATGAAAAAGGAAGGGAGGAAGTTTGGAAAGAGGCAGTCTAGAAGAAGATACACAAGTGAAAAATTCAAAATTGAGGAAGTTGAAAATTAATTGAAAATGCGAAAAGTGAGTGACAATCTATTACAGAGAAGAGTTTGAAGAGTTGAAGAAGAGACGATATTTCAAAAAGGTAATTTATTTGAAAATTTAGAATAGCTCGTAGAGAGAGTTGAAAGAAGGTAGAAGAGATCTAGACTTGAAATTAGAATATAAAGTTTTCAAGAAGAAGTCTAGATTTAAAAAGTAATATGTGCTGAAAATGGGAATAGCCCATGGTAAGGGTTGAAAATTAATAATTGAATAATCCAAAGAGATTGAATTAGAAGACTCTTTCTGATAAAAGATTGAAGAAAAAAGGTAATTTATTCTCTTTGTTTATTCCTTATTACCTTAGAGTTTTGTTCTGTTTTATTATGTTAATAGATTACACCACTCCCTTATGATCCCATCTAGATTCATAGAATTAAATATAGAGAATCCTTCTGGTGTTGTTGGAAGGTTAAAACATATACCTCCAGTTGCCAGGGGATCGGAAATGCCGAAGAATTTCCGTGGTCCTAGCATCCGGAGCCTACATCTGTGCTAACAATTAATAATAAAAATTTTTCTTTTTCTTTTTCTATATCCTTTACTTGCAATTAAACTCAATGTGGTGATTCCGATGTTCAAAAGACAGGACAATCCCGGTAGGTGATTAACAGAGTCGGTGTTCAGTGCGCTAGGGTATTATTTATTTGTTTAGTTTTAAAATTAAGAATTAGAGTTTACATTATCGTTTTTGAATTATTAAACATGAAACAATAAAAATGCGTCATTGTACCTTTCAAGTAACCATGGCCACCACAAGCTTCTCTACAATCTTGAATAGCATCTCGAGCAGTCCATGCACAAAGTGGTTTCGCTGCGGAAGACAATGCGTGGATTTCCATTCCCTTCTGACTCAACAACTCTTTATCATCTAATGTGAGCATATCTACGTAGAAATTTCTAGATGTCTCCGAGAATTCATGAGAAAAAATGGTGAGTGCATACGTCGCTGCTAAATGAGGAAATAATCGTGCTTGCTGGAATTTTTTTTTATAATTTTAAAGTTTTCTTAGCTTTTTTGATTCAGTTTATAAATTATAATTTCCAATATATTTTTATTCTTGAACTCAATTATGTAATAACTTTACCTGAGCTTGATACTCTATAACAGGCCATTCTTCTTTAGAAGAAGGTCCAAATTGTTTTCTAACAGCTATGTATCGAATCGAAATTACTGTAGCAAGTGTGATATACATCGTACAGATCATTGTGATGGTAACTCTACCGGTTGAAAGAGCGCCTAGAGACGCACCTGGAAAAATTTTATTAATTCAAATTTTAATTCAAATTCCAAAATGCTAACAATTTTAAACGCACTACCAGCCATACGCTAGATCTGTCTCTCTCACACTACCGGCCAACACTTCTTGTGTCTCTCTCAAACTAATGTAAGCGTAACAGGCTACAGCTAACTTATTTCTTATAAATATAGAATTTATAATCAAAGTCTTACCAAATAATTTACTCTGGTCCTTAATTCGAGCAATATATTTTCCTTCTCTCGTTACGTCAGCATTTTTATTTAAAAGAGAAAGTCGAGGAACAGAATAATTGTTAAACATGACGAATCCATTGTCAATTCCATTTAAAGCTACTTTTTCTCCCATATCTCCAACCGTTACACCTGCCATTGGTAAATGAGTCTTCGGGTCTCTAATTTGAATTATAAAAGGATGCAGTCCATGATTTTCATTGTCTGGAGTAATTAGTTGTGCGTAAACAACCGCATGAGTTGCAGCCTTTCCTGTTATAGAAGATCAAAAATAACAATTAATAAATTTTTGAATTAATATCACTTGTCTTAATTGTCATAAAACAAATTAATTAAATCAAATTAAATTAGCTTCCTTAAATTTACGTTCAAATTTTTATTACCTAAAGCTCCAGACCAGCATTTCGCTGATTCAAAATTAGGTGAATGGAAGATAAAACTTTCAGTGTTTGGATCGTATTTTGCAATTGTTTGCATTCCTCTAACATTTGTTCCATGAGCAATTTCAGTCAAAGCAAAGCACGATGTAAACTGAAAAAGCGAATGTTATAAAGTGGATTTCCTTAGATATTTTATTTACTCACTTCGCCCTCTTGCAGTTTTTGTAAAATGTCCCAATGATTATCTGAACCTAAAGTTACTAACACTGAAGGCACCATTCCTTGTGTTATTCCTGCCACAATTGGTAAAGAAGCATCGTAGCAAAATAGATAGTTGAACCATCCAGGATTATCGATTGGCTAAAACGATTTTTACAAATAGTAACATCATTGTCATTGACATAGTAATTCTGTATATAAGATTCTGAAGATAATATTCTGTATTACTATTAATACTATTAATATTAATATTAACTATTAAAATTCGAAAAACTATTTACCAGAATGTCATTTTTAACTAATGAGTTGAGTTGCTTGTACAATCTTCTCCGACTTTCGTCTAAAGTTAATGTTTTTACTGGTTTTTGAAACTCAGGATTAGTTTCTATAAATTTCCATAATTTGTGCTGTAATAAAATAAGAAAGTAATTGAGAAAATATATTTTAGACAAAATATTGTACGATGAGTCTGTTCTCGAAATTCCGTAACGCCTATCCCATTGGTTGCTTCCAGCTTTAACGGGTTTTTTATTGGTTAGCGGATTGAAAGTTTCCAAAGACCATTGGAAAGCTTATAAAATTTAACAATAAATAGTTTTATTTTAAAGCTTTTTCGATTAATAGAAATGGAGATTCAAGGTGATGAAAACAGGTGAATTTTTCGTTTTTTTGACAATTTTCATTGTTCAAGTTTGGTAATCTGCATTTTCTAAAAAATTAATTGGAAAAAATTGAAATTAATCTCAATAAAATCTTGAACTTTTAACTTCAAAATAAGCCAAATAAAATTTAAATATCTTAACTGGTTCAAAAGTTATAAGTAAACGTATGATACAAAAAAAGCAACAATTCTAGTGCTCGCTCTATTTTTGGATGCTTAATACATGGCAAATAGGCCGAGAGGGGAGAAATCAAAGAAATTGTTTCGTTTCGTTCTTTATACATATTTACTTATAACCTTTGAACCAGTCAAGATATTTAAGTTTTCTTTGGCTTATTTTGAAGTTAAAAGTTCAAGGTTTTATTTAGATTAATTTCAAATGTTTCCAATTACTTTTCTAGATAGTGCAGCTTACCAAACTTGAACAATTAAAATTCAGGAAAAACGAAAAAAAGTGTCTTTATCACATTGAATCTCCGTTTCTTTTAATCGAAAAAGCTTTAAAAATAGGACCATTTAACAGAAATTTTTATAGGCTTTCGAATGGTCTATAAAAAATTTTAATTCTCTAATATCTGACAAAGTTATCAACATTTTAAGACGCTCATGTTTTTAATACCATTTTTGTAAGTGGTCCCACAATTTTGGCCGTTAGTGTATATCATAAAATATATCATAAAATTGCGAATCTTTTTTAACCATCTTAGAGATAACAAATGAAAAAATCTTTAGACGCTTTCAGGAATTCTTAAATATTAACAAAAAATACTTTACCTGGTATTTTACTAAATCTTCTCCCAACAAATTAACTTTCAGAGATTTCCAATTAAAAGTGGCTCGTTCACGATAAATTTCCAAAGGACCTTTTGGTAAATCACGAAGCAAATCCATCACTTTAACTATTTTCTTTATTTGGGACCTGAAAAATTTTAAATTTTTTTTAAAAACGAAATTTTATAAAAAAAAAAATTATTTCATTAAATTTAATTTTCAAACTGTTACAAATTTTACAAAAATGTATAATCTCCTGAATAAATATTGTCTATAATAATTTATCAGAACTATCATTGGAATGAGTTAGAAAAAATATATTAAAAAATAATGATGATGAAGTCTTAGATATTAACTTTTTTCATAAATAATTAAAATCTAATTGCCTCAAGGTTTATTGGAAGTTTGTTCTTTCTTACATATGCAAATCAAATTCAAAGGTAATTGAATGTTCTTTTTATACTTATTGCAGGCAAACACTTTGATAGACAAGTGACTGATTTAAAATTAATTTACTTCTGAATTAGGTACAACTTCTGTGAACGAAGAAAAGTTTATGTGCTTCAAAAACTTTCACCAATCTGCTTTTATAGCTTTTCTAATTGCATAAGATAATTTTATAATAAAATTAAAAATCAACTTCGTGTAATAACTATTTTGAAGATGATAATATTTTTACTTTTAATATTTAATGTTTGTCATAGTTATCAAAGGTATTAAAATATATTAGTTATGTTGCACAAATTTTGTAATGTATACACAGATATAATCAATTTTATTATTTACAGTGACTTGAGTCTTGAAAAATTTTGTCCAAGGAAAGCAAATCAGCAGTTAAAAGAGTTGTTCGAAAGGATAATCGAAGAAATAAAAGAGCCAATTCAATGTATTGTTTACATCGCAGATTCTTATTATCGACAAGTCATTGATTTTTTCCAGATAAAAATTTCCCATAACTTTCCAATTTATCAGGTGATTAAAAACATTTCGTATAGAAAAAATCATTTAAAACCCATCTTAATTGAAAGTTACTATATTTAATAATTTTTAAATTTATAATTTATTTTATCATTAATTTGTTGCTTTTCAGTTAAAAATACGAGACTCTGAGAAATTCCTTCCTCCACGAAATCGAGTTCTCTCGATTCTTAAAAGCAGTCGAAATTCCGCTTGCAATTTTTATCTTATCTTAATGACAAATGGAATACAACTTTCCAGCTTGCTTCAATTTGCCGAGGAGTAAATGAACAAATTTTTTCTAAAACCGTCGAAAATTATTTTCAATTTTACGTACATAATTTGTTTAAGAGAACATTGTATATTGAATTAAATAACAAATAAATGAAATTGCAAAATATATTTTTAAGAAAAAATGTAGGTTACTACGTTTTTTCTATTGAATTTATCTGAATAGCATTCTTAATTTTCCAGAAAGCGATATTTTAACACAAGAGGAATGTTTGTAATGATGAACGATTTTCGTTTACTAAAACCAAAAATGCGATATCTTTGGAATCGAATGATTAACGTGATTTTTATTCGAAGATATAGCGCATTTAAAAGGCGTTCTGGTGAGCGAGTAATTCGAGAATGGTATGATTTGAATACAATCTATTATCCTGTGAATGTAAAGGGACTTGTTGTAACGAAATACATTGACTCTTGGTATCGAGGAAGATTTCGATACAATATCGAACGTTTTCCAAAAAAAACTCAAGATCTTCATCACAAAAGCTTACGGTTGGTAAGAATAAATATTTCACTAGGTCATATTTCCATTTAAAATCTACACTGAGAGACTTTTAATTACAGTTTTTGCTTTTTTCAATTTCTATATTTGTAATAAAACGTAAGAATTTAGGGATAATCGAGGTTCAATCATAATAGTTCTTTTAAAAAAAAGAGATTGTGTTACCTTGTTTTCTATTATTGTAATTTCGTGAGAAAATAAATTAATATATGTAATTAGAATTAGTATTATTTGAGGTTAGAAAAAAGTAAATGTGAAAAAGCGATATTCATTTTTAACACATTTTGATCTATTTATTATGGCATGTCTAAAATTTTATTAGACTTTTTCTACGACAGTTTTTCGAGCAGCCATATGTCTCATGAGCTATTCTACCACTTCACAATATTTATTCAAAAATATATTTAAAAAAAATCGATCTCTAGAAAAATTTCGTATCATCCGGAATACTGAACACAGATGTTAATTCTTATTACCATTTTCACTTCAATTTAGGAAAAAATCACTTCTCAAACCACATGAAACTTTTGCTAGTTAGTATATAAGGAAAGTTAAAACACTCTTTTCTATAGCTACGCGCGCGATTATTCGACGTCATCGAAATGTTATATATGTTTGTAGTTAAGGCTTAAAAGTGTGCGTAATATATATATATATCATAGTATAGGTTGTTCGTTACACAGATTTCGTCAAATACCACTATAAAGATACAGAATACCTGTAACTACACAAATATCAAAGACGAACTTGCATCTGTATCTCTGACCTGTCAAACAAATACTGCCATTTTTCTTTTTACTGCGCGCGCACCCCATGCTATTAAGTTTCTAACACACGTTTTATAATTCTTGCAATTCTTTATTTTCATCTCTCTTAAATTTTTTAGAGGTAATATAATTATGTGTCTTATGAAGTACATAACACTTTTACTACTTTTTATCAAAAAGACAACTGTTGCATCTAAAACGTCTTTTCTTAAACAGTGTATTAGTTTTTATAACCACATCTCGATTATCCCTAAACTCTTAAATTTTATTGTACATAATAATAAGCAATAAAGCAGATATTAAAATCAAAAGTTTCTCAGTGTATTTCCTAATGTTATTGTATTTATAAAATTTCATGACAATGATACCAATTTTTTTTTCAAACCTCTACTCTCGAACGCATTGTCTGTCTCTTTTTTCACGAGATAAGATTGAAAAAGTATCTGAAATTCCAAAGTCGATGAAATGCAAAAATAAAAATTGTTCTCAATAGAGCTCATGTAAATACACATTTTTTATTCAGAAATTTTTTTTCTCCGACTTTACTAATTCCATCGATATGATTAAAATAATAAAAAAGGATAATTTGTTAATAATTTTTTATTCCAAAGCAAGTAATGTCGTGACACGTGTTTCAGAAACTTAGAGCGAAAAAAAATATAATGAAGTTTCGAATTATAAATATTTTTTATTCCTACTTGTTTAGTAGTATTGGATAAAGTTTTTCTAAAAATATTGCTTTATTTGACCGTTAACTTCACTTTCTACAATAGTTTGTTTAAAAAAAAGTTAGCGCACTACGTGATGATTCTCAGCGCAGCACTCCCAAATAAACGATTATATTCTAAATAATTTTAAACCTTTTATTTTTCTTTAATATGACTTGCTTTTATACTTTAAAAGTTAGGAAAGTTAGTTTTAAATAATGTAAAATTTTTTATTTTTTCAAAAATTAACGTTTTATGTGAAAGCGTAAGTATTGATTTTTGAATATTTACAAACATACCGTCCGTTAGAAGAAAGGTAAACAAAGTGCTCCTGAAGAATATAAAAATAGTGACAACAGATACTTAGATATTTTGTGGCATTAAAAAATAAATATCTTTGTAATTAAATGCATTATTATAATAGTTTTAAATGTGTGAAGATGTGTGATACAAATAAATCTTGTGAGAGAAAAAGGCCAAAAAATGAAAGTACGTAAAAACATAATGTTTGCAAAAAACTACGAAATGAGGTATGTTAAGTTATGTTTTAATTTAAAAATAGACTTTAAAATTTTTCATTTGTTATTTTAGTTAAGAATACGTTTTTAAAAATCCGAAAATCTTAATAAAATTAATGAATATTATCTGTTAAAAAACATGTGTAGAAGAAATATTTAATGTTACTAAATTATGGTGCTGATCATAACCAGTATTATTATTTTTATTTATTATTACTATTTTGTACTTTGTAATATTTGATTAAAATAAAATATAAATAGTTATTAATTGCTTTAATTTAAGTAAATATTTGTTGTTATTTATATTGCTTGATGGGTTAAAAACATTCTTTAAAAATTATTTTAACTAAAATAACAAATAAAAAATTTTAAAGTCTATTTTTGAATTAAAATATAACTTAACATACCTCATTTCGTAGTTTTTTTGCAAACATTATGTTTCCATGTACTTTCATTTTTTGGTCTTTTTCTCCCACAAGATTTGTTTCCCAGTAAGAAGGAGGAAATTGAAAAAGATTGAAATTTTATCATTTTCGAAGAAAAAGTCAAATTATGTAATCTTTTTTAATACGTTTTCTGTCCAATCCATTTGTATCCGATGATAACACCTACTTTTATCCGCAAGTCAATCCTTATTAATATGGGTTCAAATATTTGTCAATCCTAATTAATCCCTTTATAAATACAGAAAATAAAATGAATATTTTTTAATGTCCGCAGTTCAGGTTATTCAATACAAATGAATCCATTTATAATGAAATTAAAATTTTTGAAAAATCAATGTTTTTAAAGACCTACAGTTCAGATTTAATTAATCCAATTGAAACCTTTTATAATTAAAAAAATGATATGAATATTTTTTAATACCTACAGCTCAGATTATTTAATACAAATAAATCTCTCTATAATAAAATTTAAATTAAAATAAAACTAATATTTTTAAATACCGACAATTCATTTTATCTCTACATGTAATTGAAACTTAATATTTGGTAAATTTTTTTTTATTTCAGATGAACTCATTCATAATGCGTCTTCGGCGCAAAATTATACACCGTTTTTATACACTGTTGCATCTTAAGGTATTTCTCTTCCATTTATAGGTACTTGAAAAAATCGATTTTCTATGGATTAATGGATTTTCTTTAAATTGTGAGAAAACGTTATTTTATATATGTGCCTTTTATTTTATTAAGATTTCAGGACCCTTTACCGTCTAAAATTTGAGAATTCTTGTTCGAAATTTCAATTTTTTATCATTTTGCATGTAAAATTGAAATTTCGAACGAGAATATCTCAAATTTTAGACGGTGAAGGGTCCTGAAATCTTAACCAGATAGAAGGCACATATAAAATAACGTTTTCTTACAATTTTAAGAAAATCCATAAAAAAACGGGTTTTACAAGTATATAACTGCAAGAGAAATACCATCGGAAATACCTTAATTGTGGGTTAAAAAGCAAAAAATACATAAATTTGAAGTTAATTTTTAATGATCTTTATAATTTATTAAGACGTTGATGAAAGTTTCTTAAAAGTGTTCATCAATAAAATTTTTTTTTACTTAAATATTATTCTTGAATACATTTTTAAAGAATTTAAATTAATCATCTTTTGAAGCTTTTTAAATCTGAATTAGTGAAAGGTGAGCTACTATTAAGTAGTAATAATTTTACTAATTTTTTAGTAGAAAACTACTAAATTAAACAGTGAAACTTTAACATTTCAATTAGTAGTTTCCTACTATTTCAATTAGTAGTTTTTTATTAAAAATTAGTAATTTTCTACTAAAAAAATTAGTAAAATTATTACTAATTTTTTATTAATTTTTCCACTTTTCAATAATTTATTAATAGAAAAACACTAATTCAGATTTAGAGAGAAAGTTATTAAACTTTTTTTTAGACTTTATTAAAAAAAACTTTTTTTAAATCTGTTATCTGTTTTTTACAAAGCAATTTTATAGTTTTAATCTCAGCAATATTTCTATTTATATTTTCACGAGTATTTTCATTTACATCGTTACAAAAATGTTTCCCAAGGTCTCTAAAATCTTGACCCCTTCAACAATGCACCCACACAAACAAGTTTTTTTTTCCTATCGAGACAACTGAAACTTTTCTTGAACCCTCGCTTGATCCTTTTATGACTTTTATAACATGTGTTTCATCTCAACTGTCACTTTCCTTGTAAACTCAGTTTTCGTTAAATTTTGATCCGGTCAACACGTACCAAAAACGCTCATTCAAAACTAAAAATTAAATTTTACTTACAACATTTTTTTCGGTTTTCATTATAAAAACTATAAAAACGGTTGTGAAAGTGCTATGTGGACTGCCAGACTTTCTGGACAGAAAAATGGATACTATTACTATGTAAATTTTAGGTATATATTATTTTCGTTTTTTACATCACAAATTATTAGCAATAGTTATAATATTTAATAGTTATTTATTTTCGTCATATTGTAATCTTTCTTTTAATTATCAATTATTTTCTTGAAATTTTCAATTAATTTCTTCAATTTTTTTCTTTAATTCTCAAATATTTTCTTTAATTTTTAATTATTTTGATCGATTTTCAATTAATTCCTCAATTTCCAATAATTTCCGGACTTTTTCAATTATTTTTTACACTCATAAAAATTGTTTTAAAACTGCAAATCAATTATTCAATTCTAGAATTCTTCATTTCTCAGTTATTTTGTTCAAATTTAAATTCCACTTCTCAATTTTTAGTTATTTTCTTTAATATTAAAAAATTATCGCTTTTTTTCTATTATTTTGTTCGATATCATTAAGTTTCTTTAATTTTAAATACAATTATTCAATTATGTTCTTTCATTTTTAATGCCATTCTTCAATTTTTATTTCCAACCTTCAGTTTTCAATTTCTTCTATATATTCATTAATTCTCGGCTTTTTTCAATTACTCTTTTAAAATTTTTAAGTATATTCTTTTAATTTCAATTCCATTCTTCAATGTTTAATTGCTTTCTTCAATTTTCAATTACTTTTTTCAATTACTTTTTTCAATTTTAATTATTTTTTTCGATTTTCAATCCAGTTGTTAAATGGGCAATTATTTCCAACAATTATTTCTATAATTTTCTAAATTTTTTAATTTGCAATTATTTTTTTTTTACATTTAATATTACTTGTTTAATTTTTTCAATTATTTTTTTCAGTTGTCTATTAATCTAGTTATTTTTGAATTTTGTTTTTACTTGACAATTCTTTTCGTCATTTTTCACATATTTTCTTCAATTTTTCAATTACTCTAGTTATTTTTTAACTTCAATTTTTAATTATTTTCCGCAGTTTTCAATTATTTCTTACAATTTTTCAATTTTCAATTATTAACTAAAAATTTTATAATTATTCTTTGATTTTATAAATTATTTTGATGGGTTGCGTGTTAATCTAGCCATATTTTGAATTGTGTTTTTAGTTGTCATTTATTTTCGTCATTTTGTAATTTTTTTTTTCAGTTATCAATTATTATTTTTTAAAATTTTAATTTAATTCTTAAATTTTCGATGTATTTCTTCAATTCTCAATTTATTTTCTCAATTCTTTAATTTTCAATTTATTTCTTCAATTTTAAATTATTTTCTTCAATTCTCAAATATTTTCTTTAATTTTAAATTATTTTGATCGATTTTCAATTAATTCCTTAATTTCCTATAATTCTTGGACTTTTTAAATTATTTTGTACACTCATAAAAATTGTTTTAAAATTGCAATTATTCCTACAATTTTCTTAATTTTTCAATTTGCAATTATTTTCTTTAAATTTAATATTTCTTGTTTAATTTTTTCTATTATTTTTTCAGTTGTCTATTAATTTAGTTATTTTTTGAATTTTGTTTTAAATTGACAATTATTTTCGTCATTTTTTAACTATTTCCTTCAATTATTAATCATTTTCCGCAGTTTTAATTTATTTCCTACAATTTTTCAATTTTCAATTATTATCTTAAAGTTTTATAATTATTCTTCGATTTTTTAAGTTATTTTGATCGGTTGTGTATTAATCTAGCCATCTTTTGAATTTTGTTTTCAATTGTCAATTATTTTTGTCATTTTGTAATTTTGTTGTTTATTATCAATTATTTTTTTCAAATTTTCAATTTATTTCCTCCATTTTTATTATTTTCTTAAATTTCAATTATTTTTATCGATTTTCAATACAGTTGTTCAATTTACAATTAGGTATTTCCAACAGTTATTCCTATAATTTTTCAACTATTTTGTTTAAAATTAAAATTTATTGTTAAATTTTTTAAACTATTCTTTTTAATTGTGTATTTATGTAGCTATTTTTCGAAATTTGTTTTCAAATGTCAATATATTTTTGTCATTTTTCAAATATATTCTTCAATTTCGTAAGTTTCATTATTTGAATTTGCAAAAATTTATGTTTTTAAATGACCAATAATGCAAAGTTTGTCGCGCGCTTGAGCGCGCGTTAATGTTGCTAGTAAATAATAATTGACAGTCAACAATTTTTATTTTTCTAACCATAGGCCATTAATTGTGTATAAATACCCCCCAATTATGGGAGTTGTTTATAACCCTATAAAACAAAATTAATAAAATTAATTTCAAAAATTGAAATTCTTTGTTACTCCTTTGTTCTTTGTTTACACCTTACACCCTTACAGTGATTTCAAATGTGCTCTTTTAATCTGAATTAGTGAAAAACGGTCATTAATTCGAATTAGTGGAACTTTTTACTTATTTTTAGTCAATTTTCACTAAAACTTTGGTGAAGAATTTAAAAAAATTAGTAGAAATTTATACTAATTTGAATTTCTTCAGTGACTTTTCACTGATTTATTTTTAAAGAGATGAGTATTTATAGAACAATGGATTTGGTTTTATTTATTTAAATTATAAAAAGATTAATTTGGATTGAATAATCCGAACTATGTGTATTCAAATATTAAAATTTCATTTTTTTCATTATAATGGTATTTATTTGGATTCAATAAAACTGAATCGTGAGTATATAAAATGTTCATTTTATATTTTTTAATCATAAGGGTATTCATTCGGATATAAATTTTCATTTTATTTTAATTGCATTTTTATTATAAAAATATTCATTCAGATTGAATAATCTGACGTGTGGGTATTTAAAAATAATTAGTTTATTTTTTCATTATAGAGGGATTCATTTGTATTCAATAACCTGAACTGCAGACATTAAAAAATATTCATTTTATTTTTTTTCATTATAAAGGGATTCATTTGGATTCACAAATTTTTTAAACCTATATTCATAAGGACTGATTTTTGGGTAAAAGTAGGTGGAATCACCGGATACAAATGTATTGGACAGAAAACGTATTCAAAAATATTAAAATTTTTTAATATTTTTTAATTCCTCTCTTCTTACTGGGTTGTCTCACTCGTCTTCACACGTTTAAAACTATTGTAATAATGTATTTAATTACAAAGATATTTATTTTTTAATGACAAAATATCTAACTGTCATTTGTGACTATTTTTATATACTTCAGGATCACTTTGTTTACCTTTCTTCTAACGAATCGTATGTTTGTAAACATTAAAAAATCAAACTTACGCTTTCACATAAAAGCGTTCAAGCGTAGAAGCAGTTAATACATTCGGACCGTTATATGGCGGTCCAACTGACCAGAGTGGATAAAAAATACAGCTGAATTAAAATCACAATCACACTTGGTCAGAAAAGAAGATAAAGAGTTGAAACTTAAATATTTGAAAAGCAAACTAAATTCTGCTTTAGAAAACATATTAATATTATTTTTTAAGAAATTTCAAAGTGATTGTAACAGTTGACAAGTTAGAAAAAGAATTCTTGAATTTGTTAATAATCGTTCAGTATCTTTAACTTTTGCCTCATCTACAAAAATTATATAAAAAAATTGAAATCTTCTTTGTTGAAATGTCAGCTTTAATTTAAGCTGAGAAATCTTGAAAAATATTCAGTGGATTACAAAATGTGACTGAAAATATTCAAGCATGTTTTTCTCAAAGATGTTAAACGAAATTTGTAAGTTTCAATTCTCTATCTTATTTTATATTTTTTGACCAAGTTATCGTGATTTTAATTAAGTTCTATTTTTTCCATCAGCTCAGGTAGGGCGTACCGAAAATTTCCGTCGGTAATGTAAGTTTTAAAAGTTCATAATAAAATGTCAAAAATCTAAATAAAATTTATAAAGATTATTTCATTGTTAGTAAAAATTGTTTTTTTTTTTGCAGAATTGCTATATTTCAACATATACCCTCAGTAACAGAGATTGCAAGAAACTACTACAAAAAACCGTTCGTAAAAACTTCACATGCCTTGGGATTAGAGTTCGAAGTTTGTAATAGTTATTATTAGTTATTATACACTCGTTTTAACGACCTTACAGGCCCAATGAGTGTCTCCCGTAGGGAGTTCCTAGAATTCAGTACTTTTGTATATATTCTCTAAGTGTTTTTGCGTCTACAGAACGGCTTGAAATTAGGAATAGTCGCATTTGCCTGGACCACCCGGTATATTGGGTTTGCTCGCCAGTGGAGAGGGAAAACTGTAGAAAAACCTCTCCTGAGTACAACCGGTTTATCGGCAGTCGAGTTCTAGTGATCTGCACAGGTTGATTGCCGACAGTACATATCATTATACCTCGACGTCTTTACCTTCCACTGAAGTTATTTCACAGCCGGAAAAAATCCCAGGCTCCTTGGGGCGCGAACCAAGCAAGCTTGATGCTTGACTTGGCGCGACCGTAGAGTCCAGGACCTTAACCAACTGAGCTATCTCCGTGGTTCGAAGTTTGTATTATTTTTTACTTATAATGTAAAGTAAAACGATTATTATTCAAAATACACTGAACGGAATTTCTTTAAAAATCAGTAGGTCATCTGATTATTCAAATCTAAAGCGTCTGTGACCCCATGAAATATTAAATATTATTTAATATTAAATTTACTTGTGTAATTATTATTATGTTTAAAAGATGATTGACATCCAACCTTTTTCCGAGTTGTTTTGAAAAAAGCTGAGGTGGTAGACAAAACTCCATCATGAGCGATGGTAACACGAAAGAGATGATCGTTTAAATCCACTTTGTTTTTATTCACAAGCTCCATGACACTCAACGTAGTTTCACTTATGCATTTTAAAAAACTTTTTTCACCGCGACGAAGTAACACTCACGTCGAATGACACAAAACTGAACAGTTGCCGGAAAATGTAACTATTGTTCGTTGGAGGAGGGGTTAGTAATTATTAATTGGAGGGTGCGCGCTCGATGCACCGAAGTCGAACCAATTAGTTCTTCAACGAACAATAGTCACAATTCGTGGCAACTGTTCAGAGATGTTCAGTCTTGTGTCATCCGTCGTGAGTGCTACTTTGTCGCAGTAAAAAGTTTTTTAAAATGCATAAGTGAAACTACGCCGAGTGATTTGGTGCTTTATGGATCTTGTGACAACGAGAAGACGAGACTCAACCTTCGTAATTTCCAACTTCTGAATACAAACGAAGTGGATTTAAAAGAACATTTCTTTCGTATTACCATCGCTCAAGATGGAGTTTTGCGAAACACCCCAGCTTTTTTTTAAGACAGCTGGGAAAAAGGATGGATGTTAATCATCCTTCAATTAATTTAAACAATCGTTCCTTTTCATGGCCAACAAATTTTGTTACGTAAAATATTATTATTATTAAACATTAAAATTAAAGACTCCTTTTATATAGTACTGAAAAAACCGTTTGGTTAAAATAACCGGGATTTTGGTTAAATTTCTAGTAATTGGAATAAGAAGCATTAATTAATAGTTCGTTATTCAAAACTTTATCGACATAAACAGTTGATGGAACCGATAAATAATGACTGCAGAACATATTATACTACGAATAATCAACTGTTCATCAAGTTCTTTGAAGACTTAGAGGTATATCCAACCATTGTGAGAGGCTTTTGAGAACACTTAAGAGAATATTTTATCTTAAAATTTTATTGTAGCAACACCCGGAGACACTGGGCATAATTAAATACCATAGAAACCCAAAATCATGAAAGTTATATTATTTGCCATAAATCTTCAGCTCTTAATGAGTGACATATCATTAAAAATATTATTTTTATATTTCAGATTATAAGATTAATTTCTAAAATAATCAACTTCAGACCGATATTTTATGAACCTGATAATGTGATAGAAGAAAAGTGGGGCAAAATAGAAGAAAATGAAACCACAGGACTTTTAGGGGAAGCTGTTAACAGACAAGCAGCTTTTTATCTGGGAGATTTACATTACACGTCTCGACATTTAAATATTGTGGATTTAGCCTGGCCTTATAATATCGAGTGTTTAACATTTTTAACTCCAGAATCTTTAACTGAAAATTCTTGGAAATTGTTAATTCAACCGTTTGAGTAGGTTCAGCAATTAATTATTATTTTAATTTATTTATTTTAGAAATTGAAAGTTCTTAGGACTTATTAAAAGTGTGTTCTATAAATTATATTTACCCTAGATATGGATATCAATATTGTACTTATGATTTAAATAATTTAAAAAATTTTAGTCTTCTTTCTTGGATTTTGGTCATTGTCACACTTCTAATAGGAGGTATTATTACTTTCTTAATCGCTCTTGCGTATGAAAAACGAATAATTTTTTGGAAAATTGGAGGACCAAATGTGGAGGAAACGAAGAATCTTCTAAGAATAATAAATCCTAATGATAACAAGAAAACAACTCAAATAAATGATAAATTCAACAATGAAATTGAAGGTCTTTACCTGTTCAGTGAACCTCAAAATAGTATGCTATATACATACAGCATGTTACTACAAGTTTCTTTACCCATGTTGCCAAAAGCGTTTGCAGTAAGAATTTTAATTGGATGGTGGTGGATTTATACTATATTAATCACCTGCTCTTATCGTGCTAGCTTAACTGCTGCTCTAGCAAATCCTATCAACAGGTAATTTTAAAAATTAACTAACTTTCAGTGTACTAATTAAAATATAAACTTTTCTATAAATATATTAAGTAGAAATTTTCTCCAAATGCTAGGGTAGCAATTGATACAGTAGAAGAACTAGCCAAAAGTCCTATAGTAGTTGGTAGTTGGGGAGAAGAAAAAAAGGAATCGTTTCTGTCGTCTGGAGATGCAAATTTACAAAAAATAGGAACTAGATTCGAGGAGATTTCAGGAGAGGACGATGCTGTGGCTCGAGTAGCAAAAGGAACATTTTGTTATTATGAGAATATTTACGTTTTGCAACAAGCTAGAGTAACAAGACAGATCCTTGAATATGAATTAAGAAAAAACGCAACAAAACTTAATACAAATATTGTAGAAGAGAGAAATTTGCATGTCATGGAAGAATGTGTTATTAATATGCCAGTATCACTTGGACTAGATAAGAATTCACCTTTGAAACCTCGAGTTGATCAACTGGTCAGATTAATATGATATAATTTCAACAACATAATAAATATCGCAAAATTTCTAATTTTATTTTAAAAATACTAAATAATTCAAAATTAAATTTCAGAAAATATTTTTCCCAGTTTCCCACTTTTTCACAGACCAATAATTAAATTATTGTAAAATCCGCCAGGACGCCAAAGCATCTAAACCAAAAAATGATGATTTAAAAAAAAACTTGGCCACTATTTTAAATGACACACTGTACAAATATATACCCCGTGTAGCACCAGATATTTCCTGAAACTTTCTGAATCTGTCAGTCAAAGGTTCGCAATATTGCAATTCGCAGCTCAGCAAAGCTTGATGATGTAGCAAAACTAACCTATGTTGATGTATTACGCAAACCAAACTTCTGCAATATTCAGGAAATGTTCTAAAAAAAGTTTAAAGTGTTTTTGGATCTGGTGATTAAAGGAGAATTAAAATCCAGGTTCAATTCTGCGAGTCTCACTTTAACTTCATTAACGCGTCCCAAAATTTTTAAAAACTTTTTCAACAGCGACGAGACTACTCAGGACGGATGACACAAGGCTAAACGATTTCCGAGAACAGTTGCTGTTGTCCGTTCGAGGAGAGGTTAGTAATTGCTGATTGGCTGATGACCAACCAGAATGTTTCACAGTGAGCAAGAAAACTAATTAGTTAGACTTGCGTGCATCGAGCGCGCACCCTCTAATCATTAATTACTAACCCCTCCTCCAACGAACAATAGTTACAATTCGCGGCAACTGTTCAGTCTTGCACTGAGAAAATAAACCTCTAGCAAAGCTGCTTAATATCTTGGGTAAAGGGTTATTTTGTAAAAACACATAAGGTATGACTAACGGAAAATAAATGATAATTGCTGTCACATCCGAGTTAAAATGGTTAAAATCTGATAGCTAAAAGTAGCCATTCGAAGATATTGCGGTAACCAAATCGACGTTTGCACAATTTTAACAAGTTTTACTGTTTAAAATACAAACTGGGTTGTTTGTATAAAAACAGCACGATTCTTGTGAGCTAGCCTTTACGTTTGACAGAATGACGGCCACAGCCAGGGTTGGGTGCGTATATTACCTGATGTATGTATATTACATGGTTTAAGGGTGAAATCCGATGTAAACAGAAAGCGTAAAACCGAAAGCAGAAATCATGAGAGTGAGAGAGGTAGGTAGATATCACTGTCTCTCTCACTCTCATGATTTTCTGCTCACATGGGATTTTACCCTTATACTTATGGTACGGCCACAGCTATTGGCTGCCTGCAGGTTACTATGGCAACGCATATAGAATCGTAAGACGTAAAGGCTTAAGCAGATAGAAATACGGTTACGGGGCCAAAGCATGAGACAGAAAAGGACAGAAACAGTCTCTGTCCTTTATTATCTGAGGGGCTGATAGTAAAAACAAGTTAAAAAATTATCGGGAGCAAAACGAAGTTAAAGTATTATCTATTTGGAAAAATGAAACAAATTACGCACTACGAGTAAAAACGAAACAAAAAGTTGTCAGAGTAAAAACGGAATAAGATTTCACTGGGCGCAAAAACGAGTTAGAATTTTGTCCCGTTTTTGCTCGAACTAATATTTGAATTCACTTTTGATTCCGCTTTAATTACGAACAGTTTATTTCTTTACTTATATTATATTCCTGTTATAAATTCTTATTTTAAATAATCGGATTAAAATAACTTATTAAAAAAGCTCTTTTAGAACCAACATTAAACAAATAATAAACATGTATTCAATATTTTCTGATTCGTTTTAAGATAAGAAATAAGATTTTTGTATCCATTAAGTTGAATTTTTAGCATGGAAAAAATGTTTGTCAAAAAACGATTTTTTTCGATGAAAAAAGGTGCTCAAGGAAATTTGATTGGGTATTTTCAAAAATCCCTGGGTCCAAAATTTTGATATTCATAAGCTTAACAAGTCATTCAAATTTTATTGGAATCCGTTGAAGCGTTCTCGAGATATCTTGTACACAAAAAACGGTATACACACACATACACACACATATATTTGGAAACTTACTTAAGAATGAAAATTTACGCTTTTTCGATGAAAATAAGTCGATTTAAACTATTTTTGGAAAATCGAAAATCTTAACGATCACAAAGGTTCCTCTATGAGGAAGCAAAATACAGTATATTTGTGAAATAAAAGAAAGCACCTTATTACAAAATGATTCAAAAAATTTTAAGTTTAGGAAAATAATTACAAATAACATTATACATGCAAATAATCGAGAATTGAAGAAAATACCTAATGGCAATTTGAGATAAACAATGTTCGGAATTGATCAACAAATATTCAGAATAACATATTAAATTTGTGAAAATCATTGCAAAAGAAAAAAGCTATTTAAAAATTGACAAACCTAATTGAAATTTGAGAAAAATGATTGAAGAATTAATAATACATTGAAAATTAAAGACGATAACTTAGATTTGAGATAATAAATAAGAATTTATAAAATTAATTGAAAAATAATTAATATGTCTAATTAAAAAGGTGGAGAAAAAAATTGCAAAAGGATCAAAGAAAATAAAAATTGAAAAAAATAATTGAAAAATGAGATAAATAATTGAAAACTTAGGAAATTAATGGAGGAATATTGAAAATACTTAAAAGTTGAAGAAATTGATTCCAAAATGATAACAATAATAATTGAAAATTAAAGAAAATTGTTAAAATTTGGGAAAAATATTTTAAAATATAGGAAATGAATTGAAGAATAATGAAAATAATAAAAAAAACTCGAGAAAATATTTGAAAAGTAATAAAAATAATTTAAAATTAAAGACAATATTTTTAACTTGTGAAAAATAAGTGAAAAAATTACAACACATATTTGTAATAAAAGAAAATATTTGCATAATGATAAAAATAATTTTAAATTGAAATAATAATTGAATACCTAATGATAATTAAAATTTATTGTGATAAATTATATAAAATTTAAAAATTATTTTAAAAACAATTGAAAATGACAAAAAGTAATTGAAAAATCATAGAAATAATCGCAAATCAAAGAAAATAATGAAAATTTGAGATAAATAATTGCAATTTTCGCTCTTAATCAAAAAGCATTCAAAATAATATAAAATTTGTGAAGATCATTGCAAATTAAGAAAAAAAATTAAAAATTGTCGAAAGTATTTGAAATTTGAGAAAAATAATAATTAAAGAATGATTAAAACATTGAAAATTGGAGACAATAACTTAGATTTGAGATAATTAATAAAAATTTAGGGAATTAATTGAAAAATAATTAATATATCTACTTAAAAAGGTGGAGTAAATAATTGCAAAAAGATAAAAGAAAATGAAAATTGACCGAAATATTTGATAAATAAGATAATTAATTGAAAATTTACGAATTTAATTATGATTTAATGATAATAATAGTGAGTATTATTTAAAATTGAAGAAATTTTTGCTAAATAATAAGAATAAAAATTGAAAGTTGAAGACATTTGCTTAAAAATGAAAATTTACGCTTTTTAGATGAAAATGAGACGATTTAGGCTTTTTTTTGTAAAATCAAAAATTTTAACGATCACAAAGCTTCCTCCATAAGGAAGCAAAGATTAGAGAATTAATGAAAAAATAATTGAAAATGACAAAAAGCAATTAAAAATCAATTGAAAAATATATCTAATAAAAAAATAATTGATATAAATAATTGTAAATTGAAGAAAATAAAATAAATTTGTAAAAAATAATTGAAAAAATTAGAGACTATATTTGAGATGAACAAGACTACAATTACAATTATTTATTATAATTCTTCAAACGTTAGTTAATTTTAGATTTCATTGATTAAAATTTTAATTAATCCACTCTTTGATAATAAGATAAATTTAAAATTATTTAAAAATTTCTTCAATTTTTCGCAATTCTTTTTTTTATGATTTTAATTATTTGCTACAATTTTTAACTATTTTTATCATTTTTCAAAAATTTTCTTTAATTTCTAATTATGTTCATAATTTTTCAATTTTTCCCCTAATTTTTTAATTCAATTTCCGTAAGTTTCAATTTTTTTCTTTAATTTTTTTAGATAAAACTTTTTCAATTATAATTATTTCCTTTAGTATCAAATTAGTTTCATTATTTATTAATTCATTTTCAATTTCTTTCGTCATTTTTCAATTATTTTTACAAAATATGATTTTTGTTTTTAAATTTTAATCTTTTTCTTCGATAAAAAGTTTTTTTATCCACATTCTTATTAAGAAATTTATTTTTTGTCTATAATTTTGCCATATGGAATTCCACAGGGCGACTTTTTTGCTCTATAGAATTTAGACATACCATACACAAGTCGCCGCCCCTGAATATAAATTCCATTATTTCACATTTTTAATCTTAGAAATAATTAAAATTATATTAAAATATAATTACTTTAAAATAATTATATAATTTGACAAATTTTTACTTGTACATAAAAACTTTCATGCTTTTTTTAAGCCTGTAACTTTTTTTGGGAACTCCTAAGCTTTAGGGAAAACATTTCGCTTCGTTAGTAGGAAAATATGAAATTTAAAAGTTTTCTATTAAAAAAGGCTAATTCTGGCACTTGATGAAAACAAAACAATTTCACATTGCCTTTTTAAATAGAAATATTTTAAATTTAATAATTTCTAAACGAAGCAAAACACTTTCCTTAAATTTTAATAGCAATAAGAAAGTTATACTAATTTTAAAATATATTCAAAACTTCAAATTTTTAGGAGCTTTAAAAAAAAGTTATATTAAAAAAACCATCAAAATTTTTCCAAGTAGAAATTTTGTAAATTATTTTATTATTTTAAAGAAATAATTTTCCAATATAATTTCCATTATTTCTAGGATTAAAATAATGGGATTTATATTTCTGATGAATTTTGATTTTTAAAGTAAAATAATTTTTTAATTATAACGTGTTGAATAAAAGTGCCACATTTAAGGTTACGAAATAACATCATGGACCTTACTCGGGACCTCATACTTTTGATTGATAACACCGCCAAAGAAAATAAATTTACTCCCTAATGATACAGTTATTAAATTCATAAAATTTTGAAGTTTTATATTTCTAAAATCTTTTTTTTAATAGGTATGTCCGCGGCTGTTCTCAGACAAAAGTCAATGGTTTGACCCTTTTATAATAATTTTCAAACCGAATGTTAAACAACAACATTGAGTTTTAAAATTAGCATAAAAATTTCGCTAATTCTTATTTACATATATTAAACATTTGATTTAAGAGACACCTATTGACAGAGAAACTTGTTTGTGGTAGGTTTCTTTAAAAAATTCTTTTTTAATAAGTTTTATCAAATATTAAATTTAGATTCTAAGAAAGAAGTCCTTGAAGACATTGTATAATAATATTTTCAATATTAAAAGTTTTCTGAAAGAAATTATGTTAACGCGCAGAGATACTCAATAAAAAAACATTTAGTGCTAAGGAAAGTATGTTTGAAGAATGTCGGCTCATATATTTTTAATTAATATCTTCGAGTAAAATAAAAAAAATTAAAAGTAATCGTAAAAACGAAACAAATTTTGACTAAAAGCAAAAACGGAATAGAAGGATATCCCGTTTTTGCCCTTAACTTCAAGCGATCCATTTTTCTTCGCAATTGATGATAATTTGTTTTTACGCTGAAACATAATTAACCCATTTTTGCTCCCACCATTTTTATATTCCGTTTTTCCTATCAGCCCCTCATCTCATGCCCTGCTCCCATAACCGTATTCGTTGTGCTTTGGGCTTTAAACTTAAAACTTAAGAATGAAGCTGAGAGAGAGTAGGACAGACAATATCTCTGGCCTACTCTCTCTGTCTTAAGTTTTCAGATTACGTGTTACGATTTCATCTGCCTTGGCCTAAGCTGTGACCGCCTCATAACCTAACCTCAGAGGTGACAGGCGAAAACGTTAAAAATACAATAATATATTTTAATGAGAATTGTGCTACACGTAAACTAGGTACTTTTACTTAATATGTGTTTTAAACATAATCTCTGTATCTATTTTAAAAATACGTATACTTTTTAACAAACAAAGTAATCCAAGAAATTTACTAACGCATTTTGGATATTTTTAATGAAGAAGGTAAGCTATCGTAACCGAGTAAATTAACAAGATTCTACAGAGACTCATAACCATATTTATTTGGTTGCGATAAACAAAGTGCTTTGCAGGTGCTATATTAGCAGCCATACTCGCTTAATATTTATCAAATGGTTGTTATATTTAGTCAGCTTATTTTCTCAGTGTGTGTCATCCGTCGTGAGTGTAGTCTCGTCGCTGTTGAAAAACTTTTAAAAAAATTTCGGAATGCGTTAATGAAGTTAAAGTGAGACTCACAGAATTGAACCTGGATTTTAATTCTCCTTCAAACAATCGGACCTTTTCAAGGCAAATAAATTTTTTAACGTAAAATTTATACTATTTTTCCATACTAGTAGTATATTTATTTTCATAACGTTATTTTCTTGACGTCGGAAAGTAATTCTTAATTATTGATTTATTATTGAAAATTAATTGATGATAAAAAAGTTTTAAATTATTAAAATTATTTAGTAATTATTTAAATCAAATTCGAACCTTGAAATAGATCTAGTGAATTAAAATTACGTATTTTATTGCACAAAATGTAATGACAAATAACATTTTTTTAGATTGACGCGCAACTGTTCTGAGTGTAAAAACTTTTATAACGCACTTGTCACAAAAAATTATAGCAAAACAATTTTTCGTATAATTAAAACATTTTTTTTTTTAATAATTAATATTAACAAAAACTTTTATTGAATCATGGAGACCAATTTGAGCAAAGTAATACAACATTCTTTTATATGCAAATGTTATAAAAAGATAAAAACGTGGTAAAGTGCATTTACAAAACACAAAACACTAATTCCACTTAAAAATATTGTAAACAGTAAAAATGATTCAGAACGTTGCAAAACATGATTTCCCTAAAAAATTAAATTTTATCAATATTTAGAATATACAAGAACCAAATCCAAAAAACTACGGTGCCAATTTTATTAACCATGGGGCGATACACTGAGAAAATAAGCCTCTAGCCAAGCAGCTTTATTTCTAGGTTAGGGTTCCTCGGGACAAAACAAACAAAACACCGGCGATGACAATCAAACTTCTAGGATACCGGAGCATATGCTCTGCTAAAATCAATCAAGTGCTTTGCAGGTGCTATATCAACAATCTCTCTCTGCTAAATTTAATCAAAAATTGGTTGTATTTAGTCAACTTATTTTCTCAGTGTAAAAAAGTCAAAATCACTCTCCTATTCAATATTCTAAATAGTAAAATTAATTTAAACATTCAAAAAAATAATTTTGCACAAAATAATTAAATTTTATCAATTTTCAAAAATTACAACTTTAAATGCATATATAGGACTATCGTGTAAATTGTGCCAACTACATTGACCGACAAAAATGTCAAATTTTCATTTCCTTTTCAATTTTTACAGTTTAAGAAATCGAATAGGATTATAAAATTCGACTTTTTTCTCGGTCCATGGTTGGCACAATTTGTACCATGGTCCTTTAGATTTGGTTCTTGTAAATTTTTAAATTAAAAAAAAATGGAATTTAAAAACATAAAAAATAAATAATTTCCATATAACATTAAAAAATTTCCTTTCATATTATGACATTTGAATTTTCTATTTCAGTTGAAACGAGCATCCGAAGTCGGATTAATTCAAAAATGGCTGAAGGATGTGATGGAGTGGTCCAAAATTGCAGAGATGAGACAAGAAAACGAATCTGAGAAAGCGATAGTCAATTTTCGAAAATTGCAAGGTGCTTCAGTAGCACTAGTTGTTGGTTATTTTATCGGTTCTTTAGCGCTGTTTGGTGAAATTTTATATTGGAAATACATCGTGACACGAAATCCTTTGTTCGATAAATATCATTTAGATTTATTTTATAATAAGGACAAATTTTAGTATTCTAAGATTTGAATTTAATAATAAAAAATAATATTTAATTGAAGAAATAAATGTTGTAAAATTAGAACATTGAGAAAAATAATTTGAATTCATTTTTGTAACACATATAGATTAAATTTTTTAGTATTTTAAAGCAATAGAGTAAGTGTGTCAATTACTACGATTTTTAAAAAAGTTTATCTTATTTAAAAATATGTTACTGTTTCAAAATGTTTAATAAAATTATTTTAAACTTTATTCAATTTAATTATTTATAAAGATATACATTTTGGGTAAAAGTACCAATTACTGCGATGTGAAATCGAAGTCCGATAAAATATTGGAAAAGAAGATAAATATTTGACTGATTTTAAAAACACTCTTGTTATTTATTGAAGTAGAAACCACTAATTAAAATATTAAAAGGAATTATGTATTCTTAAAAATAACAAATTTGTAAATAATACTCTGTGCTGGTATTACTACGAGTCTGTACCAATTACTGTGGTCCAATTACTGCGACGAGAATAACGTGTATTTGGAGATTAGGTTGTTCACAGTAATAGAAACACGTGCAAGTTCCAATTACTGCAATAGGTTGTAATTTTAACTTGATTAATTAAATAATTAATGATTTAAATATACATCTTAATTGGCAATTGTGTTGAGTATGGTTTTAAATAATTTTTTCAATTAATTTTAAACTCTTAAAAAATGCACAATAACGTTTTTCAAAAGAATTGCAGTAATTGATGCATTTACAGTAATAGGCACATCTACCCTATATTACTGCGGGAAATCTAACCTCTATTTACACACTTTTCTTCACCGCAGTAATTCATGCGCAGTAATAGACGCATTTAATATAATTTGCAATTTCTTAAATTTGTTAAAGTAGCCAAATTTTGTAAGTTTTTGATTTTTGTAGAAATATCTAAATAACACAAACTACCATAATTCAACAAGCTGTTATTTTCCTTCAATAATAAAAAAAATAATGCAATGAAAAAAAAAATTATAATGTTGATAAACATTTAATTTTATATCAACGTTTTGTTTCACATTCGGAGAAAAATTGCTAACCGTGTACAATTTTTCAGAAAATTATTTTTTGGAATCATTCAAAAATTGACGTTAATATAATAAAATATTTGTATGTTTTGTTATGTTGTTAAAAATGATTTTTCAATTTGAGGTTTTATGATAAGGTTTTTACTTATAATTATAAGTTCATTGAAATATTTCATCTGTTTCATAAAACAAATATATCAATTTTGCCCTAAATTAAAAAAAAAAAAAATTAATTATCTTTTTAATTTCTAAAATTATATTTATTTGATTTTTTGACCAAATTATATGTAAATCATTTATCATATCAAATTGAGTTCAAACTATAATTCAGAACCTTTTAAATTCATGACCTACCTGAAACCGCGAAAATTTAAAGTATATAGGTTTCAAAACATTAAGTAATTACACAACACTTGTCGGATTCGGTAAAGCTGTAATTTGACACTGTATTAAACAAGTTTCACACCTTATTTTGCTATTAAAAAAATTGTAATCACGAACTCAGCAGCCAGACCGTAGGAGAATATCTCAAAAGTCAAAGTTTACAGCTGACTCTTTAATATTACACTCACACGTTCTCCTTGAATTATCGTTGTGTTAATGTATACGTAAATGTAATTTAAATGCCCTTTGAACGTTATAAATTGCCGTGAATCATTAAAGTCACGATTATAGTGTATTTATTTTACAAAACAAGTGTGTATTTTATGTTAATCTCACCTCTTTTCAGAAAGAATAAAATCTTCTAAAAAGAAATTTGTAATTTAAGAGAAAACACTTCCTTACATTCTTTTATCAAAGATAGGTATTTGTGTTGTAAGATTGTGTATTTTTGCTTCTGTATCGTATTATGCTTTTCCTGTTATTTGTGATGTGGCACTTTGTGGATCCAAAGGAAAGATTCTTTTCTATTGGCTACTTGCTTTTTGAACTCTCGTTCAAAAATAAGAGTCGACAAATGCTTTTACATAAATAATTTTTTATTTGTTTACAAAAATATTATAAACAGAAAGAATCGAAAATTGTTTATGCAGAATTGTTCGTGACTTAAAAATAATAACTCTTTTTTTTTTATTAAAATATAACGTGGGATTTTGCACAAAAAAAAT
Organism: Ganaspis brasiliensis; assembly: GCA_037103525.1. Lineage (NCBI taxonomy): Eukaryota > Metazoa > Arthropoda > Insecta > Hymenoptera > Figitidae > Ganaspis > Ganaspis brasiliensis. Next base: position 1,605,583 of record JAZKLR010000590.1, on the reverse strand, counting down.
AACAAATATTAAAATTTTTAATTATAAGTAATTTCTTTATATATATATATTTTTTTTATTGAAAAATTGTTCAATTGTTTTAAAAGAGTTAATCAGCAAAATTAGCAAAATAAAAAATAAGAAAAATATAAAGGATTTGATTATAGATAATAATAGTTAAACAATATAATTATTAATTAAACAATTTAATTTTTAGATAGACATGATTTTTTAACGTTTTAAACTTAAAATTCTCAATCGGTAAAGAGTAAAGTCTGATTGGTGCTGGCACCTGAATTTCAGTCCGAGAAGTTATTGTGAATGATCAACTGAGAAAATGTCTATGTATTTATTTGACCACGTCTCACATCAGAAACATTACAGATTTTTTGTTTATTCAAAGATATTATCAAAAAATTAATTAATATATATTTAAAATTGAATTAATTCAAATTCAAAAGTTTAAACAAATTGGAATATAAGACAATTGATGATTAGAATTGATTTAATTCATAAGGACTTGAAGATATAGAAATTTAATACTATTGTTTGCTATCTTAATATCAAAAATTTTTAGATCTAAGGTATTTTAATAATTGGTATTATGTATAGAAAAATTTATTTTTTATATAAATTTTATAAAGAATAAAATATTAAAATTGAAAGTTTTAAGATTTATCCAAAAACTTGTTGTTTTTTTATGGTTTGAAATATTTTACGTGCAGTATTAAAAAAAGACTGTCCGTAAATAGTTTAAATTTTCTAAAACAATTATGAAACATTTCATAATTGTATTGTTTATTCAATTTTTTCTTCATTTCTTTAATAAAGATCATGACATTTTTTATTTAAAAGAATGTTCTCATTTTTTTATTAGATTGTTTTCCTATCTTTCTACGTTCTTGTTATTTTTTAATTTATTACTTTTTCGTTGCTTTTACCTAATTTTCTTAATTTTGTGATCATATGAATTTGAAGATATTTTTTTGAAATTTTCTCATTTATTTGACATAATTTATTTGACTTTTAATTACCTAAATGTTTTAATATTCATTATTTCTTATTAAATGTTCTCAGTTTAAAAAATAAACTACTTACAAATAAAGATTTGGAGAGATTTTATATACTGATTGCATTTAAAAAAAAATCCATTTTAATTTCTTTAAAAAAGTCAGGATTTTTATCGGTCCTAGCTAACTGAAATTTACGTAAATTTATTTATTCGAAAATTTGTTTTTAAAATCCACAAAATCCATTTTTCTTAAATTTTTGTTAAACATTTGAAATCACGAAAGAACAAAACTTGTGATTTTTAAAAATTTATTAAAATTTAAAATAAGAATTTTAAAGTTTATAAGTTTTGTTAATTTATGATTAAGAATAATTAAAAAAAGGTTTACGCAAGATAGGTATTTGGCGCAAAACCGCGCTCTTTTGAATAATTTTTAAACTTCCTGGAACTTTTTAAGTATTAAAATTCATGCCCTCCTTGTAACCAAAAAATTAATTAGATATTATTAAAATTACATACTATCAAAGAAAATAGTTATAAAATTACTTGAAAATTTTTAATTAAAGAGAAAAATTAAAAATTCGTATAAATAATCGAATATTGATTAAAATAATTGGAATTTTAGATAAATAATTAAAATTTCAGATAAATAATTGAAACTTTTGAAAATTATGCCAAAATAATAAAACTAATTAGAAATTGAAGAAAATAATAGAAAAATTGCAGAATTTATATTTAAGCAAAAGAAAATAATTGCAAAATCGTTTAAAACGTGGAGAATTGATGACAATAAACTAAAATTTGGTGTAAGAGCTGAAAATTTAGGGAATTAATTGACAAATAATGAAAATATTAAAGGGTGGAGAAAATAATTGCAAAAGATTGAACAAAATAATTGAGAACTGAGATATACGTAGGTATATATATTTGAAAGTTCAGGAAATTAATTCAGAAATTATGACAATGATTCAAAATTGAAAATAATGAATGCAAAATGACAAAAACAATGGTAAATTAAAAAAAGTACTTTAAATTTGCGATGAGTAAATAATATAAATTCTTGGAACAAACAATTAAATTAATTTAATATCTCAAGGGAAAAATAATTAAAATTGAAAAAGCGGTTGAAAAAACTAAACACAATAATTGAAATTTGAAGATGATAAATTTAAGATTTAGAGAAACAATTTACAAATAATTAAAACAATTAAAAATTGCAGAAAATTATTGAAAAACAATCAAAATAGTACAAAATTAAAAAGGTGAAATATCGTTTAAAATTTTAAAAGGAAAAAAAGCATCTAGTAACAAATGTCACGTGTTTACAGAATGAATGAATGAAACTTGTAAATTGTTGTTTATAATTGGGGCCCTATTTTCCTTTTTGCCCCAGGGCCCTTGTCCACCCAGTTACGCCACTGTTTTGAATAAAAAGGGTTTTGGCAAATCCGCAACAATAAGAGATCCAATTAAATTATATATAATAATGAAGCCTTCTAAAATATTAAAATTGCAAGTATCACTCCAGTTGACGAAGTCAGGTCCTTATTATATTGAAAATGAAGTTGTCATCCTAGACAAAAATTCATGATTCTTGGGTACGATCGGAAGATAATTAATTTATGAAACACAAATAATAGGCGACAAAACAGGAAGATTTAAATTCAGCGATAATCCAAAACTTCAAAATCAATATCAGCATCATAAAATTCTTCATAAGTTTAGTAGTCCAATTTTTAGGTTAGGCGGCAAAATTTAAATAAATTCAATTTTAGTTGATTTTAAATAAATTTTCTTAATTAAAATTCCATTAGCAGATTAGGTAGTTTCGATTATAATTAATCATTCACTCACAGACTAAATTACAATTTTATTGATTATTTGATCAATTTCCAGTTTTCTGAATTGGAATTCATAACGTTTACACGATAAAACTTGATGTCGTTGAAATCTAGAAACATTAATTTTACTGTTTATCGGAGAAACTAGAATTTCGTTAGTTGATGTCTTATATAAATGTAAAATCAGTTTAAAATCTTCTTCTTTAATTTAGTTATCAGAATTTCATTTCGTAAAGAGTTATACCGTTAATCAACAGCTGCGTTTTTAAATACATAAGTATTTTTGAAGATCCATACATATTATTATTTACGTTAATGTCATTAAAACTTTTTAATTTTAAATTAAGTAATTAATTACTTTTCAAATAATTGTAAAGGAAATTTGTTTGTTTATTTTTCACAATTCCACACCCATATCTCATATTAAAGTAATTGCTCAGAGCATTATAAACTGTATTGTTTACATTATAAGTTGATGCAGTACTTTAAAAGCCAATGATTCAATTGAGCAGTTAATTTTTTGTATTTTTTTATCTTTAAATGTGAGTCACGCCTGATCGTTTAGATCGACGATTAGGATTCAGTTCCTGTTTTGGTCTCGACAAATAACTTGGGCAAGTTCGACACGGATTTCATAAACTTTGGAATTTTCTCGAGAGCTCGCAGTCTTAATCTGTATTTAATCCCGAGGCGATTTTTCTGGGCGTTCCAGGAAATTCTTTTCAAACTTAGATCCGGTTTAGAAACTGAAGTTACTTATTGTTATTCACTAATCACTAGAATAAATCAATCTCTTTTTACGACCTTGAAAATGATTCATTTGATGCGAGTTTCATCGTTCAATTTCCACATCCTTGTCTCAACAATTATTCAGTTTCGAAATTAAATTATTTTAACAACAGAACATACTCCAACATTTCAATGTCATTAAATTCTAAGTGTTTATTATTTTGATAAGATCGATTCTAATAAAATGTATTGATATAAATTTTTAACAATTCCGGTTTTATTTATTTTTTTATTTATTGTTGCGTTACTTTTTTTACGTTCATTTTAAATTTACATCATCAACTAGGTAATTATTTAATAATGAATCCGATCCGTTTGTTTGTTTAAAAATTAATTCCAAGAGAAGAGATTTTTCAAGTATATTTTGAAAGTCGATTATTACATCTAAATCTTTTTTAGATGGGATTATAATTATGAAATGCCTTTATGTTAAGTTTTACTAATGGATAAAAAATTTCTGTCCAGAGACAGGAATTTTTTACCGTCTGTAATTAATTAAAAGGACCGAAAATAGAAAAAGAATGATCTCGTTGATTTTTTGCGAGAGGGGAATTTTTTCGTTGAATCATTTATAAAATTTTGTTGTATTAGGATCGTTTTTGTTTTTTATCCTGGGAATAAATAACAGTAGGATGACTGAATTACGTGAATTTGTTTTTGAAATGATTCACTTAGTAACAATTTTCATTGCCGGAGATAAAGAATATGTTTATTTATCATTTCCTTGGGACGAAAAGTTGCGGTATTATTTCTTATATTATTAACTAAAAAAAGTGTACAATTTATTTTTAATTTAATTGGTAAATTTGGAATTAAATTCAATTCACTAATTTAATTAATAGAGATGTGCAAATTGTTCGAATTAGAAATAAATTTAATTTCTGTAATTCAATTGATTAGGAATTTTGTGATTGAATTAATTTTAACAATTCAATTAATTCGTAATTAATTCGATTAAATTCGAGGCTTGAAATTCCTGATTCCATATCAGTATTAATTAATTTCAATAATTGGATTGATTAAGAATTAAGTAATTTGATTAATTTTCGTAATTATATTAATTATTAATTCCTTAGCTTTAATTTAGTTACATAATAAATCAGGAATTTAATTAATTCCAGGGAATTCAGTAGTTAAATTAATTCGCAATTTAATAATTTAATTTAATCTTAATTCAGAAATTTAACTTACTTTTATTCGAATTTGAGTACTAAATTGATTTAAATTAGATTCGAATTTGTATCATATTTGAAACTATAACAGATCGGATCGAAAAATTTTGATTAGATTTGAGTGGATTTGATTCTATTCAAAATTAGTATATCCAATTCAAATCGATTTAATCCAAGTCTAAAATTCTCAATTCATTCATCTCAATTAATTATTAGTGTATAAATGGTTCAAATTTAATTCGATTCGCTTTAAATTCAAATTTGAATTATTTGATTTAATTCAAAATAAATCTTCGATTCGTTGCCAAAAATCTCCGATTCGCAGATATCGGTTAATTACTAGATATATTTAGAAATTTTATCAATTTCAGGAATTCAATAATAATTAATTTATTATAATAAAATATTTAATTACTGTAATGGCATTAATTTTAATTTAGTAATTTAATTAACTGACGTAATTGAATTAATTTCAGTAATTTAGTAAAAAATTAGTTTAGTATAATTATTAAAAAAATAAAGTGATTACTGTAATTAAATTAATTGTAATCATTTAATTAATTTCAGTTCATAGTAATTTAATGAATTGTCGTAATTCAATTAATTAGTATTTTAGCAATTCAGTATTATTGTGATTTAAATATTTAATTTCACCAATGTGAGTAGAAGAATTCAAAAGGATTTAATTAAAAGGATTTAAAATAATAGGAATTTTTTACATCCATCAAAGCGCACTTTGCAATCATTGGTCAAAAGGATATCTCGGAATAAGTGACGGATTGAAACGGATAAGTTTTGGTATAATTAAACTAATTACGATAATGGTATTAATTTTAACCATTTAATTAATTTTAATTCGGTAGTTAAATTAATTGTCGTAATTAAATTGATTAATATTTATTTATTTGTAATAATTTAATAAATTAGAAATTTAGTAATTTAATTATATACCTAATAATTCCTTAATTAACTTTGGGTAAGAATTAATGATTAGCACAAAAGGTAAATGTAAATTTCTGCTCAGGATCAGTGCCGTAACTAGGGTGGTGCCGTCAAGGGCGCAAACTTGGAGGGACACATAATTTTTTTATATATTTTTTTTAATAAAAAAAACTATAAAACCAAAAAAATTAGATTACTTTTTTCAGGAAGTTCGAAGTTGATTATTATAAATGTTACTAACTATAAGTACTTTAATAAACAAAAAGTGTTTATTTACTGTATTTAAAACATCATTTTAATAAAACTTGTAAAATCAATAAATATACAAATTATTAATAGGAAGGAAATAATTCATTCATTTAGTTTTCAAGTAAAAATTTCTTCCATCAATTTATTTGAAAAAATTAAAGAAAATATTTGAAACTTGCGTAAATTGAATTTAAAATTTAGGGGGAAAATTAAGAAATAATTAAAATAATTAGAATTTAAAGAAATTTTTTGAATAATGATAAAAATAGATGAAAATTGTAGCAAATAATTGAAATCATAATAGAAAAAATTGTTAAAAATTGAAGAAATATTTTAATAATTTTTATTTTATTATACTCAAAGCGAGGATAAATTAAATTTTTAATCAATGAAATTTCAAATTAATTGAAGCTCGAAGAATTATAATATACCTATAATTGTAATTGTAGTCTTATTATCTCGGATACATTCTGTAATTCTTACAATTATTTTTTACAAATTTTTATTATTTTCTTCAATTAACGATTATTTCTATTAATTATTTTTTTATTAAATTTATTTTTCAATTAATTTTTGAATTTTTAAAATATTTTTTGATTTATTTTCGAATTTTGTTTATTATTTATCTCAAATTCTAGTTATTTTTTCAATTCACATTTATTTTTATTATTCTGTAAAAATTTTCTTTTATTATAACTATATTTTGTAGCTTTTTCAATTATTTTTAACAAACTAAAATTATTGTCTTCAATTTTTCATTATTTTTATTACTTTGCAAATATTTTCTCTGATTTTTTAATTCTTTCATTATTTTTCAATTAATTTTCTAGATTTTAAGATATTTATCTTAAATTTTAATAACTTTCTTCAATTTTAAATTATTATTGTTATCATTTGGAATTAATTTCTTCAATTTTTTATTATTCTCAAACTCCGTTCTTCAATTAAATTCCTAAATTTTCAATTATTTATCTCATTTATCAATTATTTTTTGCTATTTTAATTTTTTTGTATATTTTTGCAATTATTTTCTCAATCTTTTAATTAGATATATTAATTATTTTTCAAGTAATTTCCTAAATTTTCACTTAGTATCTCAGATTTAAGGTATTGCATCCAGTTTTTAATGTTTTAATCATTCTTCAATATTTTTTCTCATATTTCAAATACTTCGTCAATTTTTAATTATTTCTTTTTCCATTTGCATTATTTTCACAATTTTTATATTATTTTAAATCTTTGTTGATTAATTCTGAACATTGCAATAATATATCTGAAATTTTCATTATTTTCTTTAATAAATTTTCGATTATTTCTATAATGTTGTAATTATTTTCCTTAAATTAAAATTCTTGAAATCATTTTGTAATACTTTTACTTTACAAATATTCTGTATTTCTTAAAATTATTGTTTTATGATTGCAATTAATATCTACAAATTTCAACTATTTTTATCATTTTTCAAAAATTTTCTTCAATGATTCTCAATATTTTTCAATGTTTGCACTAATTTTTAAATTCAAAAACTCTGCAAGTTTCAATTATTTTCTTGAACTTTTTTCAATAAAACTTTTTCAGTTTAAATTATTCCCTTCAATATCAAATTAGTTTCATTATTTATTAATTAACTTTCAATTTCTTTTGTCATTTTTCAATTATTTTTACAAAATATGAATTTTGTTTTTTGTATTTTTCAAGTATTTAAATGATGTTTTTGGATTTACAATCACTTTCTTTTACATCAAATAAATTTTGTAATTTTCTCAATTTTTGTTCTTAAATTTCCATAATTAACTTTAGTTTCCAATTAATTTTATCCTTTTTCAAGTAGACTTCTTTATTTCAAATATATTCTGTAATTTTTACAATTAGTTTTTCAGAAATTTTTATTGAATTTTTCAATTTTCAATTATGTTTTAATAACTTCCCCAACTTTTTTTTTATTATTTATCTCTAATCTCAGTTACCTATTTTTTTAATTTACATTTATTTTTATTATTCTGCAATAATTTCCTTTCATTATAACTATATATATGTCGTGATTTTTTCAATTATTCTTAACAAACTAAAATTATTGTCTACAATTTTTCATTATTTTTATAACTTTGAAAATATTTTCTCTGATTTTTTTTTACTTTTATTGTTCTTTAATTAATTTTCTAGATTTTAAGATATTTTTCTAAAATTTTAATATTTTTCTTTAATTTTCAATTATTATTGTTATCATTTGGAATCAATTTCTTCAATTTTTAATTATTCTCAAACTCCATTCTTTTAATTAAATTCCTAAATTTTTAAATATTTATCTCATTTATCAATTACTTTTTGCTATTTTAATTTTTTTGTATATTTTTGCAATTATTTTCTCAATCTTTTAATTAGATATATTCATTATTTTTTAAGTAATTTCCTAAATTTTCACTTAGTATCTCAAATTTAAGATATTGCATCCACTTTTTAATGTTTTAATCATTCTTCAATTTTTTTTCTCAAATTTCAAATACTTCGTCAATTTTTAATTATTTCTTTTTCCATTTGCATTATTTTCACAATTTTTATATTATTTTAAATCTTTGTTGATTAATTCTGAACATTGCAATAATATATCTGAAATTTTCATTACTTTCTTTAATAAATTTTCGATTATTTCTATAATGTTGTAATTATTTTCCTTAAATTAAAATTCTTGAAATCATTTTGTAATACTTTTACTTTACAAATATTCTGTATTTCTTAAAATTATTGTTTTATGATTGCAATTAATATCTACAAATTTCAACTATTTTTATCATTTTTCAAAAATTTTCTTCAATGATTCTCATTATTTTTCAATGTTTGCCCTAATTTTTTAATTCAAAAATTCGGCAAATTTCAATTATTTTCTTTAACTTTTTCAAAAAAAACTTTTCCAGATTAAATTATTCCCTTCAATATCAAATTAGTTTCATTATTTATTAATTAACTTTCAATTACTTTTGTCATTTTTCAATTATTTTTACAAAATATGAATTTTTTTGTTTTTTGTATTTTTCAAGTATTTAAATCATGTTTTTGGATTTTCAATCACTTTCTTTTACATCAAATAAATTTTGTAATTTTCTCAATTTTTGTTCTTAAATTTCCATAATTAACTTTAGTTTCCAATTAGTTTTATCCTTTTTTAAGTAGACTTCTTTATTTCAAATATATTATGTAATTTTTACAATTATTTTTTCGAAAATTTTTTTTTTTATTTATTTTATTTTATTTTATTAAATTAGTTTTTGTCATCTTCAATTATTTATCTCATTTTTCAATTTTAATTTTCTTTTATCTTTTGCATTTATTTTGGTCAACTTTTAATTAGATATAATAATTTTTTTTTTAATTTATATACTAAATTTTTATTTAATATGTCTAATCTAAGTTAGTGAATCCACTTTTCAATGTTTAAATCATCCTTTATTATTTTTCTCAAATGTCAATTAGGTACTTCGTTAATTTTTAGTTATTTTTTTTTCATTTGTAATGATTTTCACAAATTTTATATTACTTTGATTATTTGTTTACTAATTCGGAAAATTTACTCGAAATGAAATAAATTGTCAACTTTTACGTTACAATAATTATGATAATTAAGAAACTCTTTAATTTAATATAGTTTTATTTCTCTTCTCCCCTCCTCCCCCCCCCCCCCCACCCATGTCAATATTAAGTGTGCAGATGGCAAAAATTTACAATTCTTCGCCCCTGATTAAACATTTGTTTAACTTCTATTTTTCTAAGGAATATAGGGGGGGGGGGGGCGCCAAAATATTTATCTCGCACCAGGCTCGAAAAACCTAAGTTACGGCTCTCAAACTGATTAATATAAACTTAAATATAGTGCTATTAAATTATTAACATAAATTTTCGTAGAATGTTCTCTTTCACAATCTGCAAAAATTGCTCTCTTTTTCTGATCGAGCATATCAATTCATTGGCAATCGGTAAGTCCTTATTTTCTCAAACTTTTTTCCCTTCTCTTGCATTGACTTTGATTTGACCTTGAATATAAGCAACCTTCAAGTAGAAGGACTTTTGATGTTATGACCAAGAGCGATCTTAACTCTCAGAAAGTGACCACAGATTATTATCTATCAATCATTTTTCAGAATTAGAGGTAGGAATATATTTTGTTTAATCAAAAAAAAAAAAAAAAAAAAAATTCAACGAATTTTTTTTACTTTAAATTTGACTGAAATTTGCAACTCAGATTGTTTTGGAAAAATCATTTTTTAAGTGTTCTTCTTTCTAAAATAGATAAAATCTAAAATAGGAAGGTATTTATAAATAATTTTTAAAATAATTTATTATAACCAATTCACTAATAATTAATACATTAAAATTAATACCTAAATGTTTTTTTATTTAAAAAAGTAGATTTAAAAAAATATTTTCTAAAAATCGTAGAAATTGAAACATTTTTAGCAATTGACACAATATCCTTATCATTATGTGAAAGTGATTGACATCAAATCGTTTAATAATTATTTATAGAAATCACAATTAACAAGTGCACTATCATGTAGGCTAGTCATTTATATTCTGTAAATAATCTGTTCGCTCTTTAAAGAAGATGTTTTTCTGCATCACTTCCTCAACGCATTATTATTTCTTTCTCTTTATTTTTTAATTCAGCACTTATATTTCGTTGACATTTGATAGATAAAAAAAATTAATTTCTCGGCGCGAATGCAACTTGGTAAAATATTTTGAAGAGATTATTAAGTAAATTGATAAAAATAATTAATAAAATATAAAACACTATGATGGTATGCCAAATTAAAGGAAATATGTTTAATTGATTAAAAAAAAAAAATTCTATAAAGGCAATGTATTTTAAGTAAGGTGTTTTAGATTAAAATACTTTGTTTGATAATAGTAACATTATATTTATTTTCAAGAATACATTTATAATATTTTTAACAAAATGAACTATAAATAACTGTATTACTATAACTTAAAATAATGGAAAAATAGGTTACACATCTCAGTACAAAAATTAATAAATGTATGGTGTTGTGGGGTGATGTGCAACACACATTTTTAGCTAGTATATCGCTATTTTATAGTTAAATATGTATATATAAAGAGTTTCAGTGCATTTTACAATGTTTTTAGTCAATATGCCACGAAAATAAAATAATAAATCAATTATCAAAAACAAGAATTTTTTTCTCTTTGTTAAAATTTCCAATTTTCAGAAGTTAACTATATCGTAGTGCAAATTGTTTTCCGCCGAATTTCGATTAATTTGCATTAGAGAAGCCTAAATTTAATATTTAAAGTGATTCACAACGATATTGATCAATTTTTTCTGTGAATTATACCCGTGTTGCACATCACCCCAACTTTTTTGATAAATGCCAAAACGGGTGTTTTTGAAAAAGCGAAATTTTTTTAAGAAAACTTCAAAATTTTGAAAATATAATAATGTAGAAATGTAGTATTTCCGTTCCTCTACATTAATCAATCATGAAAATAGTCAAGAATTTGATTATGGGACATGTTTTACAAGCAACGAAAAAAAGTGTTGCACATCACCCCACAACATTCTATATTAGGATGGTCCAAACGAGTAAAATAAAAATTTTTTTTTTTTAATGTTTTGCTCCTACCTCAATAAAAGTTTTCAAATCGAATAAAAATACCCATATTATTTTTTTTTTGAAATCGGACAATATTTAGGGTCAATGGGAAATTTCAAGAGGTTTGCAACACCCCTAAATAATGTCATATTAAAAAAAAAATAGGGGTATTTTTTTCATATTGGAAACTTTTTGGGGGGTAGGAGGAAAATATTTCAGACTTTCGTCTTTATGGACCACTCTAATGTACGTCCTAATGTACGCTAATGTACCTAATGTATATTTTTATGTACCCTAATGTACCTAATGTACCCTAATATCTTCTGATATTTAAGCTGTTGTAACCATACATAGAATTGAAAATGTTAAAAAATCCTCTGACGAATTAGAAGAATACAAACACAAACAATGTTGATGGCGTTTGTCTCAAATACCAAATTTATATTAAAAACATAAAAAATGTATATAAACTGATCTCAGAATTATCTAAGAAAATCGAAAAAATGTTTTTATGACGTCACTTTACATTAAAAAAAAATAATAATATTTCCTCTAAAATCTATCATTACATTATATATATTTGCAAAAAAAAAAAAACAAGGTGTCTAGTATGACATTCAAACTCGCAATTTAAAATGTTTAATTAATTATCAACTAATTAATAACAATATTAAAATATATACTTGATATAGTCAAATTAAATAATTAATACTTAATTATCAACAGTAAAAATTCATAAAATACTATTTTAAAAAAGAAAAATAAATAAAAATTTTAATTACGAATAAAGTGCGAATGAAGAAAGAGAAAATATTTCTACTTTATTTTTATAATGAAATTATGCTATACCGGAAATAACTTATTTATATTTAATTAACAAATTAATAGCACTTTACAAATTTATAGAACACTAATTTTTAAAATAGAGGAAATAAAACATTTTGATTTCAATTAAATTCAAAAAAAGGGAAAAAGCAAGAATAATTGATTTTTTTACAATAAAATTATTTTTCACAAAAATAACTCTAACCAAATTTAAGAAATAAATTATGATAGTTTTCTCAAATTTATAAATTAGTGATTTTGAAAATAAATGGAAAATAAAATTTTAATGTCACTTAAATTGCCACCTCTATAATTACTTATAATATAAATAATATGTTCTAATTAAATAAATAATTCATCCAAGTTTAATCATTAAATTATTAGTGTCTTACAAATTTACAAACTAATAATTTTTAAAATAGAGCAAATTGAAAATTTTTATTTCAATTAAATTTGAAATTGAGAAAAAGCAAGAGTAATTTTTTTTGACAATAAAATTATGTCTCACATAAATAACTCTATCCAAATTTAATAAATAAATTATTATAAGAGTTTTTTCAAATTTATAAATTAGTAATTTTAAAAATAAATTAAAAACAAAATTTTAATTTGTCTTAAAATGTTCACGACTATAATTACTTGTAATATAAATATGTCCTAATTAAATAAATAACATATCTAAATTCAATCATTGAATTATTATTGATTTACTAATTTACAAACTAATAATTTTTAAAATTGAGCAAATAGAAAATTTTTATTTCAATTCAATTTCAAAATGATAAAAAGCAACAGCAATTAAGTTTTTTTACAATAAAATTATGTCTCACATAAATAAATCTATCCAATTTTATAAATAAATTATAAGAGTTTTCTCAAATTTATAAATTAGTAGTTTTAAAAATAAATGAATAACAGAATTTTTAATTCGTCTTGAATTTTCATCACCATAATTACTTGTAATATAAATATGTTCTAAATAAAAAAAAAATCGTCCGAATTTAATCATTAAATTATTATTGTTTTACAAATTTACAAACTAATAATTTTTAAAATAGAGCAAATTGAAAATTTTGATTTTAATTCAATTTCAAATTGAGAAAAAGCAACAGTTATCACTTTTTTTTGACAATAAAATTACGTCTCACATAAATAACTCTATTAAAATTTAATAAATAAATAATAAGAATTTTGTCAAATTTATAAATTAGTAATTTTAAAAATAAATTAAAAACAAAATTTTAATTCGTCTTAAAATTTTTACCACTATAATTACTTGTAATATAAATATGTCCTAATTAAATAAATAGTTTATCTAAATTCAATCATTAAGTTATAAATATTTCACAAATTCATGAACTACCTACTAACATTTAAAATAGAACAAATATCATATTTTCATTTCTATTAAATTTCAAATTGAGGAAAAGCAAGAAAAAAATTTAATTTAATTTAATAAATAAGTTATTAGAGTTTTTTCAAATTTATTAATTAGTAATTTTAACAATGAAATGAAGGCGATGTTTGTATTTAATTAAACTTATACCGTTGTAATAACTTGTAATATAAATATGTCCTAATCAACTAAATTCTATCTAAATCAACTATATCCTATCTAAATTCAATCATAGAATTTTTAGTGTTTTACAAATTTATGAATTAATAATATTTAAAATAGAACAAAAAACATATTTTCTTTTCAATTTAATTTAAAATTGAGAAAAGTAATTAATTTCAGATTACTTAATTTCAGCAAGAGTAATTAATTTTTTTTGATAATAAAATTATGTTTTATCAAAAAAACTCTATCCAAATTAAATAAATAAGTTATTAGTGGTTTTTGAAATTCATAAAAAACAAATTAGCATTTGTCGAAAAATTAGTAAATTGGAATATTCGAATAATTAGTAAACTAGAAAATTAGTATCTAATATTAAATTAAATAAAAAACTATTCAGGAATTTACTTCTATTTTTATTTTTTTATTCTTTGTACATTCTGATAATACAAGTAAAAAAAATTTTGTTTTATACGCTCGTAATTGTTCATTAAGATCATTGAAAAGTCGATTTATAATAAAGCGAATAATTATTTATATTACTAAAGTAATAAAAAAATAATAAAATTGATAAGAAATATTAACAAGAAAATTCAGTTCAGGATGTAAACCGTATTAACATTATAAACATATTATAAAGATAGTAATTATAAAAAAAAATATTAACTCATCTTGCTTTTCCTCTATGTTAAATCGAATTGAAATCAAAATGTTTTGCTTGCTGTATTTTAAATATTAGCCTATTTCGTAATTTGTAAAACACTAATAATTCAGTGATTGAATTTAGATATGTTATTTATTTAATTCGTACATATTTATATTACAAGTATAATTATAGTGGTGAAAATTTTAAGACGAATTAAAATTTTGTTTTCCATTTATTTTTAAAATTACTAATTTATAAATTTAAACAAACTCTTATAATTTATTTATAAAATTGGATAGAGTTATTTATGTGAGACATAATTTTATTGTCAAAAAAAAAGTGATAACTGTTGCTTTTTCTCAATTTGAAATTGAATTAAAATCAAAATTTTCAATTTGCTCTATTTTAAAAATTATTAGTTTGTAAATTTGTAAAACACTGCTAATTTAATGATTAAATTCGGACGATTTTTTTATTTAATTAATATATATTTATATTACAAGTAATTATAGTGATGAAAATTTAAGACGAATTAAAAATTCTGTTATTCATTTATTTTTAAAATTACTAATTTATAAATTTGAGAAAACTCTTATAATTTATTTATATTTATTTGGATAGAGTAATTTATGTAAATCATAATTTTATTGTCAAAAAAATTAATTACTGTTGCTTTTTATCAGTTTAACATTGAATCCAAATAAAAATTTTGTATTTGATCTATTTAAAAAATTATTAGTTTGTAAATTTGTAAAACACTAATAATTTAATTACTAAATTTGGATGAATTATTTATTTAATTAGAACATATTATTAAATTAAATAATAATAATCTCCGTAAACTCCTGAAGTTAGTTACTTTTTATATTTATTCATTTTTTCTGTCCACGTTTTAAAGTCTGAAGTGAAGTTAGTTAGTATTAATATTTATTCATCTTTTTCTGTCCATGTTTTAAAAACTGAAGTGAAGTTAGTCTTACTCCCTGTTATTTTATTGATTTTGACTCTTTTTATCAGGAAACATTTTGAAATTTGAATTGAAAAAATAAGGTAACCTTTTTCGATAATGTCGTGTTTTATTGGGTTTTAATTCTCATTTGTGTAAAATAACAGTTTCGAAAAATGCTTTAAAAATTTATTATGGTTTTTGAAGAAGTTTAAAATATACATAAACACATGCAATTAATTTCCTAAATTTTCAGTTATTATCTCAAATTTAGATTATTGTCATTAATTTTTCATTATATAACAATTTTTTAATTATTGTCTATTGCTTAAAAATAAATTCTGCAATTTTTCTTGATTTTCATCAATTTATAATTATATTCATTATTTTGGCATTACTTTTAAAATTTTCAATTATTTATCCGATATTGCAATTATTTTCATCAATTTTCGATTATTTCTGCGATATTTAATTATTCTCTTTAATTAAAAATTTTTAAGTAATTTTGTAATTATTATTTTTTTTAAACATATGTTCTATTTTTCAGTTATTTCTCTCAAATATTATTAAATGTTTTTAAGTTTTTATATTATTTAAATTATTTTCATCATAATTCAATTTTCTTTCTCAATCTTAAATTATTTTCAGCATATTTCAATTATTTTTGTCAATTTTTAATTAATTTTATCATTTTTCAATTATTTTTTCATTTTTAATTATTATACTCATTTTCTAAAATTATTTTCCAATATTTTTAAGTATTTTTCTGAAAATTTAAACATTTTCTTCAATTTCTAATTATTTTTATTTGTTATCAGAATTTCAAATTTTTTTTATTAATTATCATAAATTTCAATTATTTTTAGATTTCTTCCAGACTTTCTCCATTTTTTAGTTTTCCTCATTTTATAAAATAAATTTCTAAAATTTTTTAAGTATTTTTCTCAAATTTCTATTATTTTCTTCAATTTTTAATTATTTTTCTTTCTTTTCATAATCTCTAAAAAAAAATTTATTAATTATCGTAAATTTTAATTATTTTTAGCATTCTTCCAGTCTTTTTTCCAATTTTTAGTTATTCTCATTTTCTAAAATTATTTTCTAAGATTTTTAAGAATTTTTCTAAAATTTCAATTGTTTTCTTTAATTTTTAATTATTTTTCTTTGTTTCCATAATTTCCAAAAAATTTTATTAATTATCGTAAATTTCAATTATTTTTAGCATTCTTTCAGTCTTTTCTCCAATTTTTAGTTATTCTCATTTTCTAAAATTATTTTCTAAGATTTTTAAGAATTTTTCTAAACTTTCAATTGTTTTCTTTAATTTTTAATTATTTTTCTTTGTTTTCATAATTTAAAAATTTGTTTATTAATTGTCGTAAATTCCAATTACTCTTAGCTTAGTTCTTCAATTCTTTTCTCCAATTTTTATTTATTTTCTTTTTTTTTCATTGAATTCTAAGATCTTCATGTATTTTTTTCAAATTTCAATTATTTTTATTTATTTATTTAAATAATTTAAATGAATCATATTTTAATTATTTTCGGCAAGTTTTAAAATTTAAAAACATTTTTCAATTATTATTTTCCAAAATTTATTTCCTTCAATTTTTAATTCTTTACATTTGTTTCATAATTTCAAAAAATTTTAACTATTTATCTGATTTTTCAATTATTTCATTATTTTTATTATTTTCTTCAATTTTCAATTACTCTCGTTCTTTTTCTCGTTCATTTTCATAATTGTCAAAAAGTTTTTACTTATTTCTCTTTAATTAAAATTTGTTCTGTTCAATTTTAAATTATGTTTATCTGTTTTCATTTAGTTTCTCTAATTTTTAATTATTTTCTTTTTTTTTTCAATGAACTTCTGAAAGTTTTAAGTATTTTTCTCAAATTTTGTTTAACTTTCCTTTATTTAAAATATTTTATGTAATTTGTTTAATTATTTTCCTAAATTTTAATTATTTCTTTTAGTTTTAATTTATTTATCTCAATTTTTAACCATGTTTTTTCAATTTTCAATTATTTTCTTTAATTTTTCAATATTCAATTTTGTTTTAATTTACTTTTAAGATTCTCAAGTATTTTACTCAAATTTAAATTATTTTC
This sequence comes from Ganaspis brasiliensis, assembly GCA_037103525.1. NCBI lineage: Eukaryota > Metazoa > Arthropoda > Insecta > Hymenoptera > Figitidae > Ganaspis > Ganaspis brasiliensis. The sequence continues at coordinate 1,587,903 of JAZKLR010000590.1, read as the reverse complement.
TTTATGTTTAAAACATTTTTATAATTGTTTAAATTACTTTCCCCAATTTTTAATTGTTTTCATTTTTTTTTCAATTAATTTGCAAAATTTGCAATTATTTTGTTTAATTTCAATTATTTTTTGCAATTTTTTTTTAAATTAAAATATTATAAATTTTTTCCTAAATAAATATTTATTTTATTTATATTTATTGATTTTTAAATATTATATTTAAAATATTTATTTCTTCGTATTAGATAAATATTATTTACCGATTTGTTATATTTTTTATTGTATTTTATAATTTCTAAAAGGTATGAAAAACTAATCGCGCGCTGGCGCGAGTTTTATTTTGCTAGTTTATATTGTAAGTAATTATAGAGGTGACAATTTAAGACGAATTAAAAATTCTGTTATTCATTTATTTTTAAAATTACTAATTTATTTTGAGAAAACTCTTATAATTTATTAATTAAATTTGGATAGAGTTATTTTTCTGAAAAATAATTTTATAGTAAAAAAAATCAATTATTAATGCTTTTATGAATTTTTGGTGTACATAATTGAGTATTAATTATATTTAATTTGACTATATCAAGTTTATATTTTAATATTGTTATTGATTAATGGATAATTAATTAAATATTTTAAATTGTGAGTTTGATTTTCGCGCCGTTCGCGCTCAGGTCAGGTTACAAATCTCCGCTTCGAGCAGAAAACGAAAAAGCATCACGCGGAAAGGTAAAAAGCTTTGTATCAATCGGTTCTTTTCAGGGCCAATAAATATTTTAACGTTTGCCTTCCTCCATTTTGATATGTTATTCACCGAAATGTTTACATTTTTTTAAGTAAGTTTTATTTGGAATTTAATACAAAACGTAGTCAGACGTCATAAGATCATTGGACTTTCAATATAAAGACTTTCAAGACAAAGGCAGGCAAACGCGGTCAACTTTGTCCAAGTTTGCTTTTTTTGAAGTAAAAGTAATTAAAGTTTTCAATATGCATAACTATTTTTAGCTAAAATATTGACAGCTGTTAGCTGCTTTAGCAAATTTTTGTCTATGATGAGCAAACAATATCAGCTAACATAACCTTCTTCTTTTAATTTTAATTTTTATTGGGCGAACAGGTATCAGGAAAATCTCTTGTTTCACTTTTACGTCCCCCAAACGTAAACTTTTATCATTGTTTATAATAAATTCTCGCAACAGTGTCGATAAATACACTTTGGTTGCAATGATACCATATCTGTAACCTTCAGAAAGAAAAAAGACTTGTTACATATTGTAAATCCAGAAAATAATTTCCATAACGCCAAGGCACAAAAAAAATAAATTGTATACTAAAAAAATAGAAAATGTTTATTTTTATTTTAAGCAATTAAACAAATGAAAAAAATTGTTTTCCCATTTCTTTAATCGGTATTGTTAAAGTTAATGATATAAGCTTTCACTGAGAAAATAAGCTGACTAAATATAACAACCATTTGATTAATATTAAGCGAGTATGGCTGCTAATATAGCACCTGCAAAGCACTTTGTTTATCGTAACCAAATAAATATGGTTATGAGTCTCTGTAGAATCTTGTTAATTTACTCGGTTACGATAGCTTACCTTCTTCATTAAAAATATCCAAAATGCGTTAGTAAATTTATTGGATTACTTTGTTTGTTAAAAAGTATACGTATTTTTAAAATAGATACAGAGATTATATTTAAAACACATATTAAGTAAAAGTACCTAGTTTACGTGTAGCACAATTCTCATCAAAATATATTATTGTATTTTTAACGTTTTCGCCTGTCACCTCTGAGGTTAGGTTATGAGGCGGTCACAGCTTAGGCCAAGGCAGATGAAATCGTAACACGTAATCTGAAAACTTAAGACAGAGAGAGTAGGCCAGAGATATTGTCTGTCCTACTCTCTCTCAGCTTCATTCTTAAGGTACGCTCCCACTTAGTTTGTCTGCCTGCACGCGCATGCAATCGACATGAGATAGAAGAAGACAGAAATAGAAATTTGCATGTTTTGTCTTCCTTTATCTCATGTCGATTGCATGCGCATGCAGACAGACTCCGAGGTGAGAGTGTGCCTTTAAGTTTTAAGTTTAAAGCCCAAAGCACAACGAATACGGTTATGGGAGCAGGGCATGAGATAATAAAGGACAGAGACTGTTTCTGTCCTTTTCTGTCTCATGCTTTGGCCCCGTAACCGTATTTCTATCTGCTTAAGCCTTTACGTCTTACGATTCTATATGCGTTGCCATAGTAACCTGCAGGCAGCCAATAGCTGTGGCCGTACCGTAAGTATAAGGGTAAAATCCCATGTGAGCAGAAAATCATGAGAGTGAGAGAGACAGTGATATCTACCTACCTCTCTCACTCTCATGATTTCTGCTTTCGGTTTTACGCTTTTTGTTTACATCGGATTTCACCCTTAAACCATGTAATATACATCAGGTAATATACGCACCCAACCCTGGCTGTGGCCGTCATTCTGTCAAACGTAAAGGCTAGCTCACAAGAATCGTGCTGTTTTTATATAAACAACCCAGTTTGTATTTTAAACAGTAAAACTTGTTAAAATTGTGCAAACGTCGATTTGGTTACCGCAATATCTTCGAATGGCTACTTTTAGCTATCAGATTTTAACCATTTTAACTCGGATGTGACAGCAAGTATCATTTATTTTCCGTTAGTCATACCTTATGTGTTTTTACATAATAACCCTTTAGCCAAGATATTAAGCAGCTTTGCTAGAGGTTTATTTTCTCAGTGATTAAAATAAATATTTTATGAAGATTCAAAAATTCAAATACGTAATGGGACGTATTATGTTAAACAAATTTATTAAAAAAAATGTATTTTTTGACAATGCCTTGAATAAGTGCCAATAACTTATGTCGCATGTATATTTTTATACCAGGGTATATGTAAAAAAAACTTTGTAATTGATTTAATTTTAATTCAAGTGAATTTGAAATTGAAACATTGCCTTCTTTATAAACGCATGGATTTTGATTGTTTAAGGAAATACTTTACCAATGCAGTTCCTGGCACCAGCACTAAAAGGCAGGTATGAGTATGCGTGACGGGTTTCCATGTTTTCAGGGAGAAATCTGTCAGGATCAAATTCAAGTGGATTAGGCCACAGTTTTTCATTACTGTGCAGCTTGGATAAAGAGATTTGTAAAACACTTCCTTTAGGTACAATACAATTTCCTAAAGATCAAATTAAATGACATTTAATTTAACATTAATTTACTTTCATTTTGCTAAATGATCTGTAATAAAACATAATAATAAATTTTCAAAAATAAAAAGCAAACCAATATTCAAGTCTTCCATTGCCTCTCGGTAAATGAATGGAACCAAGGGGAAAAATCGTAGTGTTTCTTTAATAACTCTGTCCAAATAATCCATTCTATCTAAGTCATCAACAACAATTGGATACTTTTCTAGACTTTTGCCATTAAAAATGTCATGTTGTTCCTGATAAACCTTCTCCTAAAGAAAGAAAAAGTGAATAAAAATATATAATTATATTTACGGAATAGTCATAACAAACTTAGAATGAGTAAAAGTTCTATTAATCGTGACTATATTTATAAAGAAAACTTTTAAAACAAATTTGGGGGGACGAGGATTCGAACTCTGGTTCGACGCACGCAAACTAACTACCTAACCACTAAGCTATTATATAACCTTTGATAAAAATTTAAAATCATAGAATAACAGAAGTTTATAATTTATAACAAAGTATCAAGAAATTTTGTTTCAATTTTCTTCACTAAAAGACTTAATATCTGTATTTTACAATCGAATAGGTAAAATAGGTGATAACGTTTTTAAATAAGCCCGCCATTTTGTCAGCCGATAAAAAAGCACTTTTCTGATTAAATTTATATTTTACCTGTACTTCTGGAAATGACGCTAATATAAGCAAAGTGTAAGAAATCAAAAGCACACTAGTATCAAATGCCTGAAAAATGTTTAATTGATTATTTATTATTTAACGGTTATTGGAGATTTTTACAACATGTTTAAAAATACTTAAAATAATGGAATATCTACCCCCATAAACATAGTGTTGAATTCACTCTCTGCATCTTGGAGAGTAAATTTTTTTGTAACATCAATGTGTTCTATTAACAAGTCCATAAACGTTTTACAATCGTTGCTGTCATCATCTAGAAATGAGTAAAAAGCGCCAATAAAAAAAGTTACAATTAGCTAGAAGGATATATAAATAACTTAAATTTACTAGATCTTTAGGAAAATAGTCAAGTTATTACCTGATTTCTCTTTCATAGTTAACAGACTGTCACTCCTTTTTTGTATCACCTTCGAAATTCCATAAATATTAAATACTTATGAATACTTATAATTTAAATTTTTAAAATAAGGTGAAATGTCACCGAGAACAACTGCACCGACAGTGGGGCAAAAAAAAAGAATTTGGACAAAACTATTTTCAGCTCGAGCAAAATTTGTTAAGTGGTTTCCTAAGAACATAACCTAGCACCACCAAATAAATTAAAAAAATTTTGGATTTTTGTTATTAACAAATGAGTGTCATTAAAAAAGTTTTAATTGGTAAATTTCTTAATTTCGTCAGTTTTAAAGCTATATTTAACTTAAAAACTAAATTTTATAAACAATAAAACTAAAATATTACAAAATTGATAATAATTTGTTATTAATTAATTAACTTTTATAAATAAATAAATATTATAATTGTTTTTGAAGGAAAAAGGTTTTTTCCTTATTGAAACTTCTTAATATTATCTTAACCGACACTCAATCAATTCTTTAAACAATCTTAGTAAAGAAATGCGTTATTTTTGTAATATTCCTAAGAATTTTTTTTTTTTTTGCAACATTAATTTAATAAAAAGATCTTTAAAAAAAAAACTTTTAATTTCGATGAAAATTACTAGCTGAAAAGTGTTTTGTCCAGAGCCACTTTTTCCCCCACTGTGCGACCCAAAGATCTCGTTATAAATATCCTTACGTCATGTGCAAAGTTCCATATAATCTTAACTTTTTTTTTAATTTCTTTTGAAGCTTGAGTCAAATTAAACATACAGTCCGAATGTAAATGAAAGGATTTAATCCTGTATCCTATCAATTCCACAATTCTGTAAAAATTTAAAAAAAATTATATATCATTAATAGGTAATACTTTAATAAAAAAACTTTTTACAATTAAGAATAAGAGATTCGGTTGTGGGCGCCACTGATGCATTACAAATAAAAGAAGGGGTCGAAGCAGGGGCGTAATTGTTAGGGGGCAAAGTGGAGCAGTGCCCCGGGGCCTTTGAGTTCAGGGGGCCCTTGGTCAACCCTAAAAAACCTTTAAAATAAAATAAAAATTCCAAAAACCTTGCTAATTGTAGTAATTTAAAGTTTGACTGAAATAAAAAACGGGCGCTCGCGCGCTATAAGTTTTTACACCTTGTGTTATCAACAATTATAAATATTTTAAATACAATATTAAAAAAAATTTATATAAATAAATAAATAAAATAAATATTTATTTAGGACAAAATTGCTAAAATTTTAGATAAAAAAATTGCAAAAAACAATGGAAAAGCATCTAAAACATTAGTAAAATCAGAAAATAAAATTGAAGGATATCAATTTTGGAAAAAACTAGAGAGATTTTAAAAAAATTTTTTAGCGTTTTCATTCAAAAACCACTCTTTGTCCTAAAACTTTCAAATTTAACAAAATAATGAAATCAATTAAAAATTGGGGAAAGTCATTTAAAAAACCATTGAAATGTTTTAAAAATAATGAAAATAATTTAAATTTGAGAAAAATACTTGTAAATCTTAAAAATAAATTTAAAAAAATTGAATAATGAAAAATTAGAGAAAATAAATGAAAAAAGTTAAACATAATTAAAAATATTAAAATTGAACAGAATAATTTTTAATTAAAGAGAAATAATTAACAATTTTTTGAAAATTATGAAAAAGAACGAAAGTAATTGAAAATTGGAGATAATAATATAAATAATTGAAAATTGAATGAAATAGTTGAAATCTCAGAAAAATAGTTAAAAATTTTCGAAATTATAAAACAAATGAAAAAAATTGAAAATTAAAGGAAATAAATTTTGGAAAATAAGTAAAAAAAGATTTTAAAATATAAAACTTGAAAAAAATAATTGAAATATACAAACAATGATAAGTTGTAAAAAAATTACAATTGAGTGAAATAGTTAACAAAAAATTACAGAATTTTTTTTAAATAAAAAAAATATAACCAAAATTTGATAAAAATACATGAAAATCTTGGAAATTAATTGAAAAAATAAAAAAAACCAAAAATTGGAGAAAAGAATGGAAGAAAGCTAAAAATAATTGAAATTTACGATAATTAAAAAAAAAAATTTTGAAACTATGAAAACAAATAAAAATAATTAAACATTGAAGTTAATAATTTAAATTTTAGAAAAATACTAAAAGTCTTAGAAAATAATTTCAGAAAATGAGAATAAGAATTAACAATATTAAGGAAAATAATTGAAAAATGATCAAATTAATTCAAAATTGAAATAAAAATAATTTAAATATGGAAAATTGAAAACAGTAAAATAATATGAGAAAAATAATATAAAAAATCATAGAATATAAAAGAAAATAGTTAGAAAATTACTTAAAAAATTGTAATTCATGAGAAATTAAAAACGCGCATAAATAATTGAATAGTGATGAAAATAAGTAAAATTTCAGATAAATAATTGTAACTTTTGAAAATTATGACAAAATAATAAAAATAATTAGAAATTGAAGAAAATAATAGAAAAATTGGAGAATTTATTTTTAAGCAAAAGAAAATTTAATTAAAAAATCATAAGTAGGATGAATTAATCAATCACTTTTTTTTAATTAAAAAATCGTTTAAAAAGTGGAAAATTGATGACAATATACTAAAATTAGGTGCAAGAGCTGAAAATTTAGGAAAAAAGGGAAAAAGGAAAAATAATTAAAATAGAAAAAGCGGTTGAAAAAACCAAACACAGTAATTGAAATTTGAAGGTAAATTTAAGATTTAGGGAAACAATTTACAAATTATTAAAACAATTAAAAATTGCAGACAATAATTGAAATTAAACAAAATAATTGCAAAATTTGCAAATTAATTGTCAAAAAATAATGAAATAATTTAAAAATTGGGGAACGTAATTTAAGAAACCATTGAAATGTTTTAAAAATAAGGAAAATAATTTAAATTTGGGAAAAATACTTGTAAATCTTAAAAATAAATTGAAAAAAATTAAATAATAAAAAATTAGAGAAAATAAATGAAAAAAGATAAACATAATTTAAAATGTTAAAATTGAACAGAATAATCATTAATTAAAGAGGAATAATTAACAACTTTTTGGAAATTATGAAAAATAACGAAAGTAATTGAAAATTGAAGATAATAATAAAAATAATAATATAGATAATTGAAAATTGAATAAAATAGTTGAAATCTCAGAAAAATAGTTAAATAATTTGAAATTATAAAACAAATGAAAAAAATTGAAAATTCAAGGAAATAAATTTTAGAAAATAATTGAAAGAAGATTTTAAAATTTGAAACAATTTACAAATAATTAAAACAATTACAAATTGCAGAAAATAATTGAAAAACGATAAAAATAGTACAAAATTGTGTTTTAAGCAGGGATGCGCCCGAGCCCATCGTGTTGTGTTGTGTTGTGTCAGCATCACAACACTTTGGCTGGTAGTGAATCGTATCGTAGCCAGCCACAACACGCTAGCTCAAGCTGGATCGTATTGTGGCAAGCCTTGAACACGATAGACTAAGCTGAAATGTATCGTGTCCAGGCACAAAATTATAGACTTTGCTCAGTCGTATCGTGGCAGGCTTCAACACGATACGATCAGAAAAATTGTATCGTGGCCATCCACAACACGTCAATCCACATATTCAATAGTATTGTGGCAGACCACAACAAAATATGTATCAAAGAATCGTAACGTGTCAAACACGTTAGAAATTAGTCAAATTTTCAGATCGAGATGAAAGCAAGCGTCGCGTCGCCTTGACGTTTCGCCCCACCACAACAAATTCTAAGTCGTCCGACGACAAAGGCTCACCGCGCCTTTCTTCTCCTTGTTTTCGCAGTAATGTTTGTAAGCAACCTTGAAAGGGGAAATTGAAAATATGCCTCCTAATTAATAATGCCTAAATGGTTCCAAGTGTTTTATTGAATAAATACTTGCGACCTAGTGTTCTAATTAATAAATAGATATCCACAATTGTTTTATTTAACTAAAAAGATGCGCACTACTTTTTTAGTGCACATATAGATGCGCACAACTTTTTTAGTGAACATATAAATGCGCACTACTTTTTTAGTGCACAAATAGATGCGCATTACTTTTTTAGTGCACAAATAGAAGCGCATTACTTTTTTAGTGCACAAATAGATGCGCAATACTTTTTTAGTGCACATATAGATGCGTACTACTTTTTTAATGCACATATAGATGCGCACAACTTTTTTAGTGCACATATAAATGCGCACTACTTTTTTAGTTCACATATAGATGCGCACTACTTTTTTAGCGCACAAATAGATGCGCACTACTTTTATAAGTCACAAATACATGTGCAACACTTTTCTAGCGCACAAATAGATGCGCACTACTTTTCTGGCGCACAAATACATGCGCACTACTTTTTTAGCACACAAATACATGCGCACTACTTTTCTAGCGCAGAAATATATGCGCACAAGTGTTTTATTCAAGAAACATTTATTCATGTAAACTAAGCATTGATTTTTATTAAATTTTTTTGATGTAATGAAGACTTAAACATCAATGATTTGTATTCAGAGTTGATCCTCATTGTCTATTTTGATTCCAAGAACCACAAACTTAACATAAAATTTGGTTCTTCTTAGATCCTTCGTGACGCGTCACAATTATTTACATAATTAATTAAAAAAATTAAAAGTACGTTCTAAAAGTGATTTTATATCACTTTTAATTGATTCATTCAAAAAAATAAAAGAACTAAAACAAAAAAATATCAAAAGTAAAAGAAAAAATTGTGTTAAAATTATTTATTTATTTATTCAATAATACACGGGCTGATAAATGCCCTTTCGTACTAATCGTACGTGATAAAAGGAAGAAGAAATTTTACATAAAAAATTATGTAAGAATAAGAAATTATAACTTAAAAATTTAAAACAGTTTTAAAAAAGTGTTAAAAACTCTTAGAAATCTTGTAAGAATTAAAAAAAGGATTATTGTCAATATGGGAAATAATTAATATTATTTAATTATTATGCATTAATTTATATATATTTAAATTTGATTTGTTGAAGTTTTAAAGTTTGAATAAACTAGAACACAAAATCTAGTAGACTTCCGATTGTTGGAAAGCATAAAAAATTTGTATTGCAGTATAGTATAGAACATAAAATGTGAAGATTCTTGATTGTTGAAAACAACTAAAGAACGAAATTAAGTTTGTATTATTTATATCATTATTATAGTTAAATATATTTGTAATAATTAATTATTTATTTTCCTATTTATGCAGTACCAGAATACCGTGGTCAATAACGTTGTATTTCTATGGGCATCCTTTCTTATATATATTTCTTCATTCTTTGCACTTTTTAATTATTCTTTAACACAACAAATTTATTTATCTTTTGGGTCATTCCAAAAATAATCGACTGCACTAACTTATTTGGCAGGGCTGTTATTGATTTAAATCATTTAGAAATTGTCATTAAAATCGTGACATAATTAAAAAAAACTTTACAATTCTCTAGATGTATAATACTGCATGCAAAACATCACAAGACCATATAAACAAAACACACAAATTTGTGGCTAAATCTAAAAAATTACGATTTCAATATTTTAATCTTTATCAAATTGAAAAAATTATGCTAATACAGATTATCAAAATACCTACGATTTACAAATTTTTGGTATGAAGATAGCAAAAAATAGTATTAGAATTTTATATCTTTAAGTCATTATAATTTAAATAAATTCCAAACGTCAATTAACAATTAACTATCATATTCTAATTTGTTCCAACTTTTAACTTTCAATTAATTCAAATTTTAAATGCATATTATTAATGCAAAATCATTAAGTAATATTAATTATATTTCATATTCACAATAATCCTTTTTTTAATTCTTATAATATTTCTAAGAGATTTTTGGGATATTTTTTTGTAAACTTACTTAATCTTCCATAAAATTTTATGATTTTCTTTATTTCTTTAAATTTATTGTTGGACTTGTTTTAAATGTTAAATGTAATATTATAAAAATTTGAGTGGTTTAATTTGCATAAACTTTTTTGTTTTTAAGTGATTTTTAAATTTCTTTTGTGGACTTTTTATTCATCTTGATATGGCACATGTTTTTATTTTATTTTTATTAATTCTAATTTTTTAGTAGATTCTAAACAAATTTTATTATTCTTTGTACTTTACATTTATTTACAGTTTGTTAGGTTCAGGAAAAAAACTTTTCTCCATTTTCTTGATGTTTCACTATTTTTTTAGTCCTAGCGTTCTAATTAATTCTTAAATTTTTGTCATAGTTTTTCCATTTCTTAGAAATATTTTTACTTCTTTTTAATTGTTTAGTTTTTATCTTATAATTACGAATTTTTGAAAACATTTATTTGATATCTTTATCTACGTTTTTTAAATGTATTAATTTTCTACTTTTTTGAAAGCTTTGATTCTTTTATTTTATATTATGTAAATTTAATCTTGTACTAAATATTAAAGATTTTGAATGAATATATTCAATGAATATATGAATATTAAAAATATATATTCTAAATTTATTTTTGGACCTCTTTAAGTCTATAAGAAGAATATTTATAAAATTATTTTTGGTTTATTTTTTTTAAACCTTTTTATTTCCTCACTTTTAAGACGTTTTAGGGTGTCTTAATTTTAAAAGAATGAGAAAGCGTCTTACAAAATTATTAGCCAATGAAAAAGCTTGAAATAAACGTAGGACGCTTACGCTTTCTACATGTCTTATGTCTTAAAATAAGATCTATTTTTACAGTGTACCTATACATTTTTTTATTTATTTTTTATTAATTCTAATTTTTCAGTATATTCTTATCAAATTTTTTTAATTTTTGTATTTTTTAGATTTTTTTGCAGTTTGTTAGATTAAGAAAAAAAAACTTTTTTCCATTTTCTTTCTATATTTATTTAATCTTCTTGCTGTTCCACAATTTTTTTAGTCTTTCTTTGAATTTTAATTAATTCTTTAACTTTTGTCTTATTTTTTCTATTTCTTAGAAATATTTTTTTTTCTTTTAAACTATTTAGTTTTTATCTTATAATTACGAATTTTTAAAACCATTTATTCGATTTATTCTATATCTACATTTTTTGTATGTAGACAAATATGTCGAGATACTTAAAATTAGGTGGAAATTATGTTTATTCTTGTACATTTCGTTTCCACGTATAAGCAAAACAATTTGCTTGCTCATAGAAGAAGCAATAAATTAATGACGTAAAAATTAATTGGAGAAGTTATTAAAAAAAAGAATTTTAAATACAAAAAATGAAGAAACATGAATTATTTTCGAATTTTTGATCAATTATAAACTTTATATAAGTCAATTGATTCGTTTTGAGACAAGGAATATGATTTTTGTATTTATTAAGTTGTATTTTTAGCATGGAAAAAAACGATTTCTTTCGATGAAAAAAGGTGCTCAAAAAAATTTGATTAGGTATTTTCAAAAATCCCAAATTTAGAAATTCATGAGCTTAATAACCCAGTGGGCACACATGTCCGAAAGACGTCCCTATGTCGGCTTTTATGTTCAAAAGACGTCCTTAAGACGTCCTTTGGAAATTTTTGCCCACTGGGAACTCATCCAAATTTTATTGAAATCCGTTGAAGCGTTCTCGACATATCCTGGCGACAAAAAAGGCTATACACACATATCATACATGCACAAAACACTCACAGACATTTAGACATTTGCTTAAAAATAGAAATTTACTCTTATTAGATGAAATTGAGTTGATTTAGACTATATTTGTGGAAAATCGAAAATCTTAACTATCACAAAGCTTTCTCTATGGAAATGTAAAAAAGAATGAATCCATTAACATCCATGCTTAGGGAAAAATGGATATCAAAAAAAGTCATTACGGGAAACTGGACTGTGCTTAAAATAATGATTTTTGACATTAAGAAATGTTTAAAAATAAATTGTTTAAAAACATTGTTATAAACAAATATAAGAAGAAAACTAAAAATTATTAAAAATAAATAGTTTCATTCGATTGTACGCGAAAAATTAGTAATAGAACCTGCGTGACATTTCAACATTTTTAGTCGATTTGTTATGAATAGTTAATAAACAAAACATGGGGTGAGATGAGTATTGTTGGTTAATATCGTTTATTTAGTATTAAGAACACATAGGGTAAAAAGATTGAAAACGTTACACATGCCTTCTTGAATAATTTTTCTCGTACAATCGATTAATGACATTGGTTTTTAATATATTTTAATTTTGTTTCTATTTGTTTAAAACAATTTGTTTAAAAAAATTGTTTCTTTTAACAGTTTTTAATGTAAAAAATCATCATTTAATTCACAATCCTGTTTTCTGTACAGCTTTCTCTGGTATCCATATTTCCCTAAGAATGGGTTGAGATGGATTCAAGGTCATTATTGTTGTTTATTGATTATTTATAACAAATGGAGTGAAAAAGTTTTAAATGTCTCCCATGTTCATTTATTAATTTTTCACGTGCAATAAAAAACCACTATTTATTTTTAACATTTTTTTTTTATTTGTTTATAACAATTTGTTTAAACCAATTATTCTTTAAACAATTTTTAATGTCTAAAATCATCTTCTGATTATTTCCAGTATTGTTTTTTTGGAAATCCACATTTCCCCAAATTATTTATGTCACTTAATTATTTATTAGTAAAAATATAACAACCTTGGTCACTACTGCCGTTAGAAAACTAGTGCGCATATATTTGTTCAATAAAACATTAGTGCGCATCTATTTGTGCGCTAAAAAAGTAGTGCGCATCTATTTGTGCGCTAAAAAAGTAGTGCGCATCTATTTGTGCACTAAAAAAGTAGTGCGCATCTATATGTGCACTAAAAAAGTAGTACGCATCTATATGTGCACTAAAAAAGTATTGCGCATCTATTTGTGCACTAAAAAAGTAATGCGCATCTATTTGTGCACTAAAAAAGTAATGCGCATCTATTTGTGCACTAAAAAAGTAATGCGTATCTATTTGTGCACTAAAAAAGTAGTGCGCATTTATATGTTCACTAAAAAAGTTGAGCGCATCTAAATGTGCATTAAAAAAGTAGTGCGCATCTATATGTGCACTATAAAAGTAGTGCGCATCTATATGTGCACTAAAAAAGTAGTGCGCATCTTTTTAGTTAAATAAAACAATTGTGGATATCTATTTATTAATTAGAACACAAGGTCGCAAATATTTATTCAATAAAACACTTGGAACCATTTAGGCATTATTAATTAGGAGGCATATTTTCAATTTCCCCTTTCAAGGTTGCTTACAAACATTACTGCGAAAACAAGGAGAAGAAAGGCGCGGTGAGCCTTTGTCGTCGGACGACTTAGAATTTGTTGTGGTGGGGCGAAACGTCAAGGCGACGCGACGCTTGCTTTCATCTCGATCTGAAAATTTGACTAATTTCTAACGTGTTTGACACGTTACGATTCTTTGATACATATTTTGTTGTGGTCTGCCACAATACTATTAAATATGTGGATTGACTGTTGTGGATTGCCACGATGCGATTTTTCTGATCGCATCGTGTTGAAGCCTGCCACGATACGACTGAGCAAAGTCTATCGTGTTGAGCCGGGACACGATACAACTTAGCTTAGTCTATCGTGTTCGAGGCTAGCCACGATACGATAAGATACAATTCTGTCGTTTCGCATCGTGGGCGTGCGCGTCCCTGGTTTTAAGTAATCAAAATCACAATAGAAAAGAATTATTAAAAACTGAAGAATTTTAAATAAAAATATTTTTTAAGATAAAAATTAATAAAAATTAGCTTCTTTGTTTAATAAACAATTTTTGCCTTTATTAATTTACCGTGAAGGAGAGCACCAATTTTCTTTAAAAAAAGAAGTGTATAATATTTGAAGTTTCGTTAAAATACATTTGCTTTATAATTTCAAAAATTTTTAACTATTTATCTGACTTTTCAATTATTTCATTATTTATATAATTTTTTATATTATTTTCTTTAATATTTAATTTTTTTTTTTGTGTTTAAAACATTTTTATGATTGTTTAAATTACTTTTCCCAATTTTTAATTGATTTTTTTTAATTGATTTGCAAAATTTGCAATTATTTTGTTTAATTTCAATTATTTTTTGCAATTCTTTTTAATTCTAAAATATTGTAAATTTTGTCCTAAATAAATATTTATTTTATTTATATTAATTGATTTTTAAATATTATATTTAAAACATTTATTTCTTCTTATTAGATAAATATTATTTACCAATTTGTTATATTTATTAATTTATTATTGTATTTTTTAATTTCTAAAATGTATGCAATACTAATCGCGCGCTGGCACGATTTAACTAGTTATTTGTAAATTTTCAAAAATCTTCTTAAATTTTTAGTTACACAGTTGACATGGTCTGACTATATTTATTTAATTGTCAATTTTTTATTGTTTACTAATTTTTATGATTTTGAATTGATTCTGATTTCATTGAACCGTTAAAATTACAACATCTAACTAAAAGTATACGAACCTTTCATTTGCTTGCATGTATGTGTTAATTGATTCATCATCTAAATCTGTTGCACCTCCCATTAAAGTATCTGTAGAATATTATTAAAAATGTTTAGAACTACATTTAAACATGAAACAAAAGATACATTCGAACAAATTGTTCATACTCAAAATACTGTTGAATATGTAGACTGATGCATATTTCTTTACGTTAAAACTTTCATTACTTTCTTCCGTGGTCATAGCTATCATTGATATTATCGCTTTTTCTTGAAAAGTTTTTACAAACATTTCTAATGTTTTGGTTTTGAATGTAGCCGCTAGTAGTTTTCGATGCTTTCGCCATTTTGTTGCTATAGTAGCAATGTTTAAAACATATTATTAAATTTTAAAATAAATATTTATTGGTTATTGATACCAACATACTTTCTGTACTTAGGATAACGGAAATTTTAATTTTTTTATTATTATATGTAAAGATAAAGTTAAATGTATATATACATTGTGGTGTTTCACAAAAGTATACAGATTAAAATAATGTTTGGAATATTATGCACTTATGAATTCTAAAAGTAAATAGATACTTATTTATCTTTTTTTTTTTTTTTTTTTTGAAAAACTTGATATACAAAACGAAATTTACCGTGAGCTGTAAAGATGCCTTCTCCTAACAAAGGTTGAAAACATTTATAGAATTTTGCCTTCTCCCATGCTTTTGGATTTAAAAGCAAAGTCTACAAAATAGTAAATTATAATATCAATGTTTTTACTAATTCAATTATTAATTTCTAAACGTATCTTAATCTGAATAACAGAAATTCACTAATTTTTCAATTAAATTATTCCAGCAGAAACCAAACTTATTTAGTTTATTATAATTTAATTTTTGAGCTTATTGTTCAGCTTTCTTACTTTTATCTGTTCTGGATCAGTAATGCATACCAATAACATATTTCCTATCCATGTCTTAAATGGCGAAGGATACAAAGTATACATTTTATTTAATGCTTGCAAAAAATCTGAAAATATAAATTCTTATATGTTTTGCTGTAGTTAAAAATACTATAGACTTGAAAAGTTGCAAAATTAAGAGAAACTTTTGATTCTCTAGCTTTATTAGATGAAAAGTTGCAAATAAACAATATTAATTTGTTTAAACAATTTTTATAATATTTTATATTTTACTTTTTTTCTTACATTGGGATTTACTAAACTTTAATAATTGCATTAATTAAAAATGTAATTAAAAAAAATAACAACTCTCTAGCTCTATTAGATGAAAAGTTGCAAGTAGACAATATTAATTTGTTTAAACAATTTTTATAATTTTATAATTTAGTTTTTTTTCTTATATTGGGCTTTACTAGACTTAAATAGTTGCAAAATTAAGAAAAGTTACAACTCTCTAGCTCTATTAGATGAATAGTTTCAAATAAACAATATCAATTTGTTTAAACAAATTAAAAAACACATGCAACAATTGTTAGTAATTAATTTTTATGTAATTAAAGGGAATTTTGCTGAAAAATACTGTAAAAAGTGAGAATAAATATTTTTTTACAATATTTCACGTTTTTTTTTTATGGGTGCGTTTTTTAGGGCTCTTTAAAAAATATTAATAATAAAAAATTGTTAAATAAATAATTAGATCTTATTCTTTGATTACATCGAAAACTTTGAGCGCTTTAACCGAAGTATGAAAATGATTAAAAATTGAAAATAAAAATTGTAAAATGCCAAAAACAATGGTAAACTAAAAAAAGTCCTTTAAATTTGCGATGAGTAAATAATATAAATTCTAGGAATAAACAATTAAATTGATTTAATATCAAAGGAAAAATAATTCAAATTGAAAAAATGGTTGAAAAAATTAAACACAATAATTGAAATTTGAAGGAGGTATAAATTTAAAATATAGGGAAATAGAAAATAATTATTAGAAATTGAAGAAATTTTTAAATCACTTCAAATTTAGTATACTTGAATCGTGGATTAATTGAACTTTTAATCAATGTCAGTTTAAATTAATTGAAATTTAAAAAAATTTTGATTGCTATAAAATTAAAATTGGAGAACATTTTAAAAAGGTGAAATATGATTTAAAATTTTAAAAGCAAAAAAAGTATCTAGTAAAAAATGTCAGGTGTGGACAGAATGAATGAATAGATGAATGAAACTTGTAAATTGTTATTTATAATTGGGGACCCATTTTTCTTTTTGCCCCAGGGCCCTTGCCCTTCCAGTTACGCTACTGAACATAGCAATTATGAAAAAAAAATTACAGAAAGTACTTGCTTTTTTTGTTTCCAAGAAATAGATTGATATTGCCAAAAATAGGTATAGATGGAGGACCAGGAATAAGAGCAGCCTTTTTGTAAAAGTTGTTGTTTTCAGTAAACCATAGAAAAAAAATGTACACCATTGATATGATAACTACCAAAGCAAGGCAAATCGTGATAAATGACATTCTGTATAAATATATATATATTATATTATGAAGAAACAATTAGGTCGATTTGTATCACAAGTTCACTAAAGACTGAAAAGAACAATAATTTATCGCCTTAGCGAAGTACGCCTTTTATATGAAATAAATCATCTAAAAAATTGCTTTAACTTAATATTTATTTATTTTATTCAAATTTTTTAAATAAAAGGAAGTAGTGCTCTTTTATGCGTATTAAAAACATTGTAATAACTTCTGTCACATCTTGTAAAACTTTTTATATTAATGTTATTTGCAAATATGAAATGAATATCAACTTATACGCAAACTTAATTAAGCTAAAATATGGAATATTTTTACCTTATGTAAATTAGATTTATACTAATGCCGTTCAAGAAAAATATTATTTGATTGAAAATAAGTTTTGAATACAATATCGAAAATTTGACGCATGAAATAGAAAAAATTCTGGGACACGTGAAAACATGTTTGTTTTGAAAAATACATTATAACGTTTTTGTGTCCAGTAACATTTTTTTTAAGAATATGATTTTACAAATGTCTGATATTTTACTATATTCTATAATTTCTAGACAACCAAAGATTGTTTTTGTTAAATATCAAAGAAATAAAGAGCAGTTAATCATAAACAGGCTTTGATGTCAATTAATTCAAATGTTCAATTTTTATTACAAAGCGTGACATGATATTTTTCTTTTATTACATATCTGCTTCTATTTAACCTTAATATGAGGTGCAAAACTTTGGTCAAGATCATTCTCAGCAAACGAGGTTATTTATAACAAACTGATGATTTAAAAACACATTTATTTTTTATTACGAAATTAATATTCAATATAATAATAGTTTGTAAGAAGTTATACAAATCAGATATTTGTCGGTTTGAACAAAATAGCAGCGCAACGGCTGCGTAAGAGATCGTCTTAATATTAAAATTCATTTTAAATTAAATTTTGATACGATGCTCTCATATGTGCCATTAAATTTAACTTTACCAATTCTGTAAGGATCAATGTATCTAAATTTTCATTTACTAGCTGCTAGTATCTAATTGCGTTTAATGGTCACAAGGTATCCCTCTGTAGAGGCGCATTAATATTCCCTAAAACTCGTCTAGCCAAAATCACATTCAGCCTAAAACCATATAGCCTAAAATGCATTCAGACTAAATCCTATTTAACCTAAAATGCAGACAACCTAAAAATCATTTAGCCTAAAACCCATTTAACGTAAATCCCATTTTAACCTAAAATACATTCAGCATAAATCCCATTTAACCTAAAATGCATTTAGCCTAAAACTTATTTAACCTAAATCCCATTTAACATAAATTCCATTAAACCTTAATTGCATTCAGCCTAAAATTCGTTTAAACTAAAACTCATTTAACCTAAAATCCATTCAGCCTAAAGTGCATTTAACCAAAAACCTTGTTTAACCTACATCCCACTTAATATAAAATTTATTCAGCCGATAAATCATTCAGCCTAAAATTCATTTAACTTAAATCTCACTTAACCTAAATCTCATTTACCCTAAAATGCATTCAGTCTAAATCCCATTTATCCTAAAGTGAATGCAGCCTAAAACCCATTTAACCTAAAATGCATTCAGCCTAAATTCCATGCAGCCAAAAACCATCTAGCCTAAAATGCATTCAGTCTTAACCTCATTTAACCTAAACTGCAATTCAGCCAAAGACCCATTTAACCTACAATGCATTCAGCCTAAGTGCACTTTATGTTAAATGGGTTTTAGGCTGATTGTAGTTTAGGTTAAATGGGATTTAGGCTGAATGAATTTTAAGTTAATTAAGTTTTAGATTGAATGAATTTTAGGTTGAATGGGATTTAGGCTGAATGCATTTTAGGTTAAATACGATTTAAGTTAAATGATTTTTAGGTTTTAATGAATTTTAGGCTGAATGTAATTTAGGTTAAACAGCCCGGTAAAATGCCCTAAAAACAAATCAGCAGCCATTGCAAGGGAAAATTGAACATCTGATTGTTATGTTCTACTGTGATTATTGTCTTCATCAGTATTTTACTTTTTAAGTTTAAATATGTTAATAAGTTAACTTCAGCTGAATAGTAGGCTAAAATAGAATAAAATATGAGCACTAAATATAACTTAATGTCATTTTCGTATTTTGTCTTGCATGCGACAAAAAATGACAAAATGACTTTAAAACTTCTGTTTCTTCCTCGTTCACTCCTTCACTTTTTTCAGGTAAACTGTTAGTATTAGACACGAAATCACTTTGTTTTTCACTTCAATAACGCAATTTAGTTAAAATAGATCGAACGACACAAAATAGAAAGATGCCACGACGACGCGCTGCAAAGAATGAACAAGTTAACGATAGCTCATGGCGTCTTTTTAATCTGCTGACATAGACATTGAACGGTATTAAACTTCTTGAGGCATTGACTACGTTAAAAATTGTTTTCTTGATGGCATTGAATGGCATTTAATTTGATACATTATCAGGAAGCATTTAATAGCATTTAGATCTAATTCGTGGTGTTTCGCTTGTTGAAGGTAAAGAAACGCATTCATTTTTTTTTTCATAAAATTTGTGAGCATTCAAAATGATTAAAATGAAACAAATATCGATCAAGAAAATGCATTAAATGGCATTGAGGACAAAAACGGAATTAGTAGGCATCTGTCAGCATTCAAATGACTGTTTTTTTAAATGCCAATTTATGCCTTTTAATCAACTTCTTTTAACCGGATAGGATTTAGGTTAAATAAGATTTAGGCTAAATGTATTTTAGGTTAAATGGGATTTAGGCAGTAGCGTAACTGGAAAGGCAAGGGCCCTGAGGCAAAAAAGAAAATGGGCCCCCCAAATATAATTTTAAATCATATTTCACCTTTTTAATATGTTCTCAAATTTTAAGTTTATAGCAATTTTAATTTTTTCAAATTTCAGTTAATTCAAACTAACATTGATTGAAAGATCAATTAATCAACGTTTCAAATATACTAAACTTGAAGTGATTTAAAAAATTCTTCAATTTCTAATAATTCTTTTCTATTGTGATTTCGATTACTTAAAACACAATTTTGTACTATTTTTATCGTTTTTCACTTATTTTGTGCAATTTTTAATTGTTTCCAGTGCCGTAACTAAAGTGGTGCCGTCGGCACCGGGCGCAGTCTTCGGGGGGCGCAAACTTGGAGGGACGCAACATTTTTTTATATATTTTTTTTTAACAAAAAAAATAATAAAACCAAAAAAATTAGATTACTTTTTTCAGGGAGTTCGAAGTTGATTATTATAAATGTTACTAATTGTAAGTACTTTATTAGACAAAAAGTGTTTATTTAATGTATTTAAAACATCATTTTTATGAAAGTTTTAAAATTAATAAATATAAAAATTATTAATAATGTGACGTTGCAATTTTGCACGTCACAAAAATTGCGTCAGAATAATGAAATTGCACTAATACTTCCCTTTTATTAATTTTTATAAATTTCGAATATTTCGAGAGCAAGGTCCTCACCGAAAACTCCACTCCACGAATCGGTCACGAATGCGCTACAATTGTTTATTGGTTATGTTTCTGCCGTTTTTTTTCTTTTTTTGTTTTATATTAGTTCGAGAAATTCAGGAATCTGCGAAATAGAAGAAGACGAGCTGCGAAGACACACATTTTCTGACAGGAATAGCCGACCAACGTGGAAATTCCTACCAACCAATAATCCGTATTTGGGGCAAAATTTCTGAACTGTCCAGGTCAAAAAATAAAATTTATTCAAACTTTGCTAAAGTGTTTCCATTGTTAGTGGAAGTGTAAATACCAAATATTTTCAAATTCTATGAAATAGTTATTGAGTTACACAGTTTTAAAATTTTGAATTTTTTTAAAATGTAGTTTTTTAAATGTCTTATATTTCTAAGTAGATTGCATAAAAGTTAACATATATTAGTGATTTTTAAAGATTTTTTTACAAGCTACTCGATGGTAACAAAAGTTGTTACGTAAAAAAATTATTTGACCTTGAAATTCAAGTTTAAAGTGTTAATTTGATTGTATCGCGAAATCGGATTTTTTAAAAAAATGTTAACCTATCTCAATGGAAAGCTTGACTTTTTTCCTATAAGATATGTAAAAATTAGAATGGAACTCTAATTAGTTTTGTCAAAAATACATCTCAAATACCCGTGCGCGCTAGAGAAACAATGGTTACTCGCGCTATTCGAGCGCGCGCGGGTGTTTGAGATGTATTTTTGACAAAACTAATTAGAGTTCCACTCTAATTTTTACATATCTTATAGGAAAAAAGTCAAGCTTTCCATTGAGATAGGTTATCATTTTTTTAAAAAATCCGATTTCGCGATACAATCAAATTAACACTTTAAACTTGAATTTCAAGGTCAAATAATTTTTTTACATAAAAACTTTTGTTACCATCGAGTAGCCTGTAAAAAAAGCTTTAAAAATCACTATATATATGTTAACTTTTATGCAATCTACTTAGAAATATAATAAATTTAAAAAACTACATTTTAAAAAAATTCAAAATTTTAAAACTGTGTAACTCAATAACTATTTCATAGAATTTGAAAATATTTGGTATTTACACTTCCACTAACAATGGAAACACTTTAGCAAAGTTTGAATAAATTTTATTTTTTGACCTGGACAGTTCAGAAATTTTGCCCCATTTGCTAGATTTGTTGATCGTCAGCCAGTTTCAGCAACGATAAAAAGGACTCAACAGGGTATCGTTGCGTCGTTACGTTTTGGAATAAAAATACCTCTGTCGCCGCAAGACTCTAGCACTGTAACAGATGAGCACGATGAGAGAAAAATATTTGGAACCAGGTCCACCTTTTGATAGTTCAAGATTCGAGCTTGTAACAGATGAGCCTACCTGAGGAAACCTTTTGACAGTGCGAGACTCGAGCACAGTACCAGATGAGCCTGTCAAAGAAAAATTTGTTAAGCACTAACTCACAAAAGTCGCAAGATTCCAGCTTTATGACGGATGGGCATTTTGTGCGTTGAAATTTGGTTACGTTTTCCTTCAGTTGTTGCAAGACTCGAACTTGTAATAGATGAGCACACTGGAGGAAATTATTGTTAGGATTTTGTTGTTAACTGAAAAACAAGACTCGAGCACAGTAACAGATGAGTTTGAGGTTAACAACACTTTGTTGTTATGACACGTCTGCCAACTTTGGATCAAGACTCGAACCTAGTACTTAGATGAGAACCTAGGTTGGCAACACCTATCAGTTTTGCCTGTTGAAGTCCGCCGCTAATCTATACTAGTCAAAATTAGTTATTATCGAGTTGGATGGAAAGAAATTCGTCAGCTAAGGTTAGAATATAAGTCAAGCTTAAGTTTGCCGATGTATTACGAAAGAATGGCTGAGAAAATAGTAAGTTGGTTTCGTCAAAAGATTTAAATTCGAATGGATTCCGCGCCACTTCCTAGTTAAGAAAATGTGTCCACCAATCAGCGCTCAGCAACGCTACAGAGGACTCGTCGATCGCCGCCAAGAAGATTCCCCTCTTGATTATGTTCTCGGTTCTTTATGGATTTTGTTAAGAAAATCGGACACTGTAAATTTGGTCTCGAATTAGGAGACACTTGTAAGATTTCGTTCTCAGAATGTAGCCGATAAGTGGCTGAATTTAAATTGTTTTATATAATTATTTCTTAGATGCGAAAGACTCGCAGAGTATCGAATTTTATTCGGTAAGTCGTTCTTATTACGTCTTGACTCAGCGTAATTGAACTTTAATTTGAAATTTTGTGTTATTAAACTTTTACAATTGAACATTTTTACGACGCACGCTTTCCGATATGGCGGAAACACGCCACGCCGGTTACCGGTTTTGATTCTAATGGATTTTCCGCGTAAGTAGGAATTCAGATTTCCGATTTAAAGTAAAGTGTGGTTAGGAAAATTATGTAATTAGAGTTTTGAGTCATTTTATATTATGAGCCATTTTTATTTTGTTATTAATCAGAAAGGAATTGTGAGGTATCGTGGAATCAAGTAAATTCAATTTTGTTGATTGAGTTGCCGTGATTTCAGAGACGCTATTTTGCTTTTAAAAATGTAACTTATATTTTCGTAAAATCTTATCGCAAGAGTTTAGAATAAATTTGTGTAAATTGTTAAGATTTTCTTTTTTTGTTGTTGATAACGAGACAATGGCGTCCTTTTCGAGAACCCGGCAACTTCACTATTTATGAAGAATTCACATTTTATTAAAGTTATTTTCTTTTTCGGTCATTTTGTGAAGTTTATTTTGCTAGTATTAATTCTGAAGTTTGATATATCGCAGAGTGGAGTAAACCGATGTAATGTAGATCGGATAGTCGTTTATTTCTTGATAAAATTCTAATTTATAATTGTTTCGCCGAATTGAGTTTTATTTTGTTAGAGTAACTAAATTTTATGAGAATCAGATTGTTGCTTTAAGGGAGGCATGATTTCAAGCCATAATTAATCTCGGGTTAAATTTATTCTTTTTTTTTGTTGTTCTTGAACCTCAGCTACGATAATTTGTAAATTATGTTGAATTTCAAACAACGAACAGTTTTGTGACGTTTTCATATTTTTCTTTTGTTAAATTTTGATTATTGATCTTGTAAAATCTTTAAAGGGAACGTATTTGAATGTGCCCCGTGGAGTGGAAAAATTCTTTGTTCTGTCACGATTGGACTTTATTTTTTTAATTGTTAGTAGAATTCAGTTTCCTTTTTTTTGTTTTTGATTAGAGTTGCGTAGAATAATGAATACCGAATTGTTATCCGTAAGCTATGTTGAATTTCAAACCTTGAATGATATTGTGACGTTTTCATACCTCCCTTTTTTTTATTAAATTTTATCTATTATTTTGATAAAGACCTCAATTGGAATGTTTCCCAGTATGATTATTATCGGAAACTCTAAATCTGATGTTTTGATTAAATTAACTTTATTGTTCTAAAATATCGTCTTTTTCTTTATCTTTGAACTCTCTAACATGGACGAACCTCCCCACTGTCCCTTGATTTCAGTTACGCTAGCCGGGAAAAATGAAAGCTCCTCTCTCTCAATTCTCGAAACTTAATTATTTTTAAATTAAACTTAAATTTCAGTTGTTTAGTTTTCGGTTATTTCAGGCGCCCAACAAATCAGTTTAGAATGAATAAACTCTCTTTCTTCCTTTTGTTCGTTAATTCGGTCAGTCGGCTAAGATAAGATTTTATAGTATGGAATTTAGAAAAGAGAATTTATTCATATAGTTTTGAAGTTTTAGTTTAGTTGTTAGGGAATTTAATCGTGCTAATTAAATTGAGAGTAGGCTCGATGCTAGGAAACACATTCATGAAGAATTCGGCAGTTGACGAATCATAATTTCGGGACACATTTTCGGTAAGTCGGAATCATTTTATTTCATTATTTTAATTTTGTTTTATTTTTGAGACCCAACCCCCACCCCGAAACAAACGGTTCTCACAATAAGAAGGAAATAATTCGTTCATTTAGTAAAATTTAGTTTTTAAGTAAAAATTTCATCAATCAATTTATTTAAAAAAATTAAAGAAAATATTTGAAACTGGCAGAAATTGAATTTAAAATTTAGGGGAAAAATTAAAAAATAATTAAAATAATTAGAATTTAAAGAAATTTTTTGAATAATGATAAAAATAGATGAAAATTGTAGCAAATAATTGAAATCATAATAGAAAAGAATTGTTAAAAATTGAAGAAATTTTTTAATAATTTTTATATTTATTATTCTCACAGCGAGGATAAATTAAATTTTTAATCAATGAAATTTCTAATTAATTGAAGTTCGAAGAATTATAATATACCTATAATTGTAATTGTAGTCTTATTATCTCAGATATATTCTGTAATTCTTTCAATTATTTTTCACAAATTTTTATTATTTTTTTCAATTAACAATTATTTCTATCAATTATTTTTTTATTAAATTTATTTTTCAATTAATTTTTGAATTTATAAAATATTTTTTGATTTATTTTCGAATTTTGTTTATTATTTATCTCAAATTCTAGTTATTTTTTCAATTCATATTTATTTTTATTATTCATCAAAAATTTTCTTTTATTATAACTATATGTTGTAGTTTTTTCAATTATTTTTAACAAACTAAAATTATTGTCTACAATTTTTCATTATTTTTATAACTTTGCAAATATTTTCTCTGATTTTTTTACTTTCATTGTTCTTTAATTAATTTTTTAGATTTTAAAATATTTTTCTTAAATTTTAATAATTTTCTTCAATTTTCAACTATTATTGTTATCATTTGGAATCAATTTGTTCAATTTTTAATTATTCTCACACTCCATTCTTCAATTGAATTCCTAAATTTTACATTATTTATCTCATTTTCCAATTATTTTTTTCAATTATTTTTTTAATTTTTATTTTCTTTTATATTTTTTCAATTATTTTCTCAATCTTTTAATTAGATATATTCATTATATTTCAAGTAATTTCCTAAATTTTTACTTAGAATCTCAAATTTAAGATATTGCATCCACTTTTTAATGTTTTAATCATTCTTCAATTTTTTTTCTCAAATTTCAAATACTTCGTCAATTTTTGATTATTTCATTTTCCATTTCCATTATTTTCACAATTTTTATATTATTTTGAATCTTTGTTGATTAATTCTGAAAATTGCAATAATATATCTAAAATTTTCATTATTTTCTTTAATAAATTTTCGATTATTTCTATAATGTTGTAATTATTTTCCTTAAATTAAAATTCTTGAAATCATTTTGTAATACTTTTACTTTACAAATATTCTGTATTTTTTAAAATTATTGTTTTATGATTGCAATTAATATCTACAAATTTCAACTATTTTTATCATTTTTCAGAAATTTTCTTCAATGATTCTCAATATTTTTCAATGTTTGCACTAATTTTTAAATTCAAAAATTCTGCAAGTTTCAATTATTTTCTTGAACTTTTTTCAATAAAACTTTTTCAGTTTAAATTATTCCCTTCAATATCAAATTAGTTTCATTATTTATTAATTAACTTTCAATTTCTTTTGTCATTTTTCAATTATTTTTACAAAATATGAATTTTGTTTTTTGTATTTTTCAAGTATTTAAATGATGTTTTTGGATTTACAATCACTTTCTTTTATATCAAATAAATTTTGCAATTTTCTCAATTTTTGTTCTTAAATTTCTATAATTAACTTTAGTTTCCAATTAATTTTATCCTTTTTTAAGTAGATTTCTTTATTTCAAATATATTCTGTAATTTTTACAATTAGTTTTTCAGAAATTTTTATTGAATTTTTCAATTTTCAATTATTTTTTAATAAATTCCACAACTTTTTTTTTTATTATTTATCTCTAATCTCAGTTACCTATTTTTTCAATTTACATTTATTTTTATTATTCTGCAATAATTTCCTTTCATTATAACTATATATATGTCATGATTTTTTCAATTATTTTTAACAAACTAAAATTATTGTCTTTAATTTTTCATTATTTTTATTACTTTGCAAATATTTTCTTGGAGTTTTTACTACTTTCAATATTCTTCAATTAATTTCCTAGATTCTAAAATATTTTTCTCAAATTTTAATAATTTTCTTCAATTTTGAATTTTTATTGTTATCGTTTGGAATCAACTTCTTCAAGTTTTAATTATTCTCCAACTCCATTCTTGAATTAAATTCCTAAATTTTCAATTATTTATCTCATTTTTCAATTTCAATTTTCTTTTATCTTTTGCATTTATTTTTGACACCTTTTAATCAGATATAATAATTTTTTTCAATTAATTTCTTAAATTTTCAGCTCTTACATTCTATGATTTTTTAAATTATATTATTTTATTATTATATCTCAATTTTCAATTATTTTGTTCAATATTTTGCAATTATTTTCTCCACTCTTTAATATTTTTATTATTTTGCAATTAATTTCCTAAATTTTCAGCTCTTACATTCTATGATTTTTTAAATTATATTATTATATTATTATATCTCAATTTTTAATTATTTTGTTCAATCTTTTGCAATTATTTTCTCCACCCTTTAATATTTTTAATATTTTTAATAAATTTCCTAAATTTTCAGCTCTTACATTCTATGATTTTTTAAATTATTTCTCTCAAATTTTATTTACTGTTTTCCAATTTCCATATTTGAATTATTTTTAGCATATTTTAATTATTATTTTTCAATTTCTAATTAATTTGAATATTTTTCAATTATTTTCCTCAATATTGTTAATTATTATTCTCATTTTTTGAAATTATTTTCTAATGATTATTAGTATTTTTCTAAAAATGGAATTATTCTCTTCAATTTTTAATTATTTTCATTTGTTTTCATAATTTCAATTTTTTTTTACTATTTATCATATATTTAATTTATTTTTAGCTTTCTTCTATTCTTTTCTCCAATTTTTAGTTATTCTCATTTTTTCAATTAATTTACAAGATTTTCATGGTATTTTTATCAAATTTTAATTATATTTTTTTATATAAAAAAAATTCTGTAATCTTTTTGTAATCATTCCACTTAATTGTAATTTTTGTTTACATCTTATCACTGTTTGTATCATATTTCAATTAGTTTCTTCAAGTTTCAAATTTTAAAATCTTTTTTCAATTATTTTCCAAAATTTATTTCCTTTCATTTTCAATTTTTTTCATTTGTTTTATAATTTCAAAAATTTTAAACTATTTTTCTCTGATTTCAACTATTTCATTCAATTTTCAATTATCTATATTATTATTTATATTATTATCTTCAATTTTCAATTACTTTCGTTATTTTTCATAATTTCCAAAAAGTTGTTAATTATTTCTCTTTAATTAAAAATTATTCTGTTCAATTTTAATTTTTTAAATTATGTTTATTATTTTTCATTTATTTTCTCTAATTTTTCATAATTTAATTTTTTTCAATTTATTTTTAAGATTTACAAGTATTTTTCTCAAATTCAAATTAATTTCTTTATTTTTAAAAGATTTTAATGTTTTGTAAATTACTTTCCTCAATTTTTAATTGATTTCATTATTTTTTTCAATTAATTTGCAAAATTCGCAATTATTTTGTATAATTTCAATTATTTTTTGCAATATTTTTTATCTAAAATTTTATAAATTTTGTCCTAAATAAATATTTATTTTATTTATTTATGTACATTTATTTTTTATTATCGTATTTAAAATATTTATAATTGTTGATAACACAAGGTGGTAAAAGTAATAGCGCGCGAGAGTGCGTTTTTTATTTAAGTCAAACTTTAAATTTCTACAATTAGCAAGGTTTTTTAATGTTTTTTTTTAAAGGTATTTCAGGGTTGAGCCAGCGCCCCCGAGCTCAAAAGCCCCGGGGCACTGCCCCACATTGCTCCTTAATAATTACGCCACTCGATTTAAGCCGAATGCACTTTAGGGTTAATGGAATTTAGTCAATATGGGATTTAAGTTAAATAAGATTTTAGGCTAAATGCATTTTAGGTTAAATGGGATTTAGGCTAAATGCATTTTAGGTTAAATGGAATTTAGGCAATATGGGATTTAAGTTAAATAATATTTAGGCTAAATGCATTTCAGGCTAAATGCATTTTAGGGTAAATGCAATTTAGGTTAAATGGGATTTTGGCCGAATGCATTTTAGGCTAAATGCATTTTAGGTTAAATGGGATTTAGGCTAAATGCATTTTAGGTTAAATGGGATTCAGGCTAAATGCATTTTAGGTTAAATGGATTTTAGGTTAAATGGGATTTAGGTTACATAAGATTTAGGCTAAATGGATTTTAGGTTAAATGGGATTTTGGCCGAATGCATTTTAGGTTAAATGGGTTTTAGGCTAATTGCATTTTAAGTTAAATGGGATTTAGGCTGAATGCATTTTAAGTTAAATGGATTTTAGGCTGAATGCATTTTAGGTTAAATAGGATTTATTTATTTATATTATACATATTATATTATTATATATTAGTAAACATAGTTTGACGTGACGGCTTAAAGTCTGTCAATTGAAATTTGAATTTATAAATTTCGGTTGCATCAATTTTCAACAATATTCTAGTCGTAATTTATATCAGTTTAGAATTTTTATGCTTCTAAATAATTACTGAAAAATGACATGGAGAAAAATTGAGTTTCAGAAAGGGTGTAATAATGTTTTCTGAAGCACTGAAAATAAATTAAAACTAGTCATAAAACATAGTCTATAATTATAATAAATATGTGTAAAGATTAAAATAATTTTCTGTTCAAAATGTCGATTTCGACGAAAATTATTTCAACCTGTAAACTTTACTCGGACAATAAATAGACAATTTTTTTCAGTTAACAATGTTTCTCTAATGTAAGTATTTCCGGGTTCAACACACTTTTGAATCTGCCATCAGCTTATTTGCAAGAGTTTTTTACACACCTCGAGTATAATGATGTAATAAAAGTCAATACATTTCAACATTTTTATTAAAAGATGCAGACATAACGTTTGTTCGAAATATAATACCGTTTGAATAAATTTAAGGCAGCTGATATATTTCTAAAGAAACAATTACTTTTAGAAAAAAAAAAAAATTATTATAATAATGGCAAGATTTTATAATCTTGTTGAAAAGTAAAATTCAGTTTTAATGTATCTTACATTTCCGGCTAATATTAAAATAGTTAATAAAAGGTTTACATCACCAGATTTTTTTAAAGATCAATTTTCATTGAAAATAATAATTATTTTATTAAAAAAAGAAAAACGATTCTGTTTATAATGAAAAAAATAGAAGGAAATAATAAAAGTCACTAATAATTATGACTAAATAATAGTTATTGTGTAATTATATAAGTGTATTATAAATACAATTACAACTGTTTAATTTTACAAACACATAAAACGCGGTGGAAAATTTAAACTGATTTATATCATTTTTGAATCTCGAAAAAAATTATTGATAAATTTCTTTGTGAGTCGGAAATTTTAAAAATGCGTTTGACGTTCTGTATAGTTTTGAGTTACAACCTTACTTTTAATGAGTGATTTCTTAGTAATGAGAAATTTATTGAATCAATTTTTAAAATTATGAATCCGATCGAATGTTTTTATAGGTTTAGGTTATACAAGAAAAATGAAATATCTTGAATTGAAGATTTTATTGAAAATAACGCTTCAAAACAATTCAGAACGTTAATCGTCAATCCTTATTTTTAAAACCTTCAATTCTCAAAGAAATTTATGAATGGTATAATATATAATTCGTATGGTATATAAAATATTTCTTCTATTCTTAATTTCTTATAGCATATTTGAAACTAGATTTTAGAGTTGAAGGAAATTACTTGAAA
Organism: Ganaspis brasiliensis; assembly: GCA_037103525.1. Taxonomy (NCBI): domain Eukaryota; kingdom Metazoa; phylum Arthropoda; class Insecta; order Hymenoptera; family Figitidae; genus Ganaspis; species Ganaspis brasiliensis. The sequence continues at coordinate 1,557,297 of JAZKLR010000590.1, read as the reverse complement.
AATGTTTAAATAAAATAATAATAAATAAAAAAATGAAACATGTTTAAATAAAATTTGTAAACCCTTAAACCAATTTTTACTAAAAGTTGCACCTACAACTAGATCTATTAAAATTTAGTCAAATCAATTTTAATCATATTTTGATTTGTTGTTAAAAATCACTTTCTAGTTGGAAGTATTACATCAGTGACTAAAACCTGTTTAATAAATTAAAGCAGTTTAAAGTTTGCCGTTCAGTGTTAAAAATCTATACAGATAAAGATAATCACAAATTCAGACAAAAATTATCTACACTATATTAAAAGATTCCATCAAAATTTTCATTATAAAATAATAAACAAAAATTATTATTTCTTTCTATAAAATTATTTAACATTCTCTAAATTCAAAATTAATATAAATCCAATTATATTAATATCCAATTAACTTTTATCATAATACACATTAAAATCATTAATATTACACATAAATCAATAATTTTTTCTGGTAAATAATTTGAAATTTCTAAAAGTTGTATTAATTTCTAAGAAATATGAATTTATCGAAGAATTGATAATTAACAATCAATGTAATGATTAATATGAGAAAAACTTAACTTTCTTTTAGTGAAATAAAATTTATTGGATGTTGGTGTATGGTAATTGAGAAATAAAATTAATGCTTTTAAAATATATTTACACCGATTTTAATTAGTTTGTCATGTTTAATAACGTTTTCCAAGTCTATGAAATAAACGTCATGTTAATTAAGAAAATTAAAATTATTACAATTTTGATAAATTCAATTGATCCGGATATTATGTAAGGCTTTCTATTTCATGAAACTCATTTCGATTATTGGCGTCGCCAAAAAGACCTTGAATTTCTAATGTTGAAATAAAATATATGCAGAAACTTCAACTAGGTCAGTTGAGCTCTGACGACTAAAAAAATTTACGTTCAATAAGAATACTTGTTTCAAAGTATTATTTTAAAATCTAATTTAATTAATGTGCATTCAGTGGCGTAACTGGGAGGGAGCCCTGGGGCAAAAAAGAAAATGGGGCCCCAATTATAAACATTCATTGAAAGTTCAATTAATCCACGTTACAAATATACTAAATTTAAGGTGATTTAAAAATTTCTTCAATTTCTAAAAATTTTTTTCTATTGTGATTTCGATTACTTAAAACACAATTTTGTACTATTTTGATTGCTTTTCAATTATTTTCTGCAATTATTAATTGTTTTAATTATTTGTAATTTGTTACCAAAAATCTTAAATTTACCTTCTTTAAATTTAAATTATTATACTGTTTAGTATAACCCTAATACACCTTTAAAAAAAAATTCCAAAAACCTTGCTAATTGTAGTAATTTAAAGTTTGACTGAAATAAAAAATGCGCGCTATTACTTTTACCACCTTGTGTTATCAACAATTATAAATATTTTAAATACAATATTAAAAAATAAACTTATATAAATGAATAAAATAAATATTTATTTAGGACAAAATTTATAAAATTTTAGATAAAAAATATTGCAAAAAGTAATTGAAATTATACAAAAAAAATTGCAAATTTTGCAAATTAATTGAAAAAAAAACAATGAAATCAATTAAAAATTGTGGAAAGTAATTTTAAAAACCATTGAAATGTTTTAAAAATAAAGAAAATATTTTAAATTTGAGAAAAATACTTGTAAATCTTGAAAATAAATTGAAAAAAATTAAATAATGAAAAATTAGAGAAAATAAATGAAAAAAAATAAACATAATTTAAAATATTAAAATTGAACAGAATAATTTTAATTAAAGAGATTTAATTAAATTAAATTAATTAACAACTTTTTGGAAATTACGAAAAATAACGAAAGTAATTGAAAATTAAAGATAATAATATAAATAATAATATAGATAATTGAAAATTGAATGAAATAGTTGAAATCTCAGCAAAATAGTTTAAAATTTTTGAAATTATAAAACGAATGAAAAAATTTTTAAATTAAAGGAAATAAATTTTGGAAAATAACTGAAAAAGGATTTTAAAATTTAATACTTGATGAAAATAATTGTAATATGATGCAAACAATGATAAATTGTAAAAAAAATTACAATTGAGTGAAATAGTTAACAAAAAATTACAGAATTTTTTTTAAGTTAAAAAAATATAATCAAAATTTGATAAAAATACACGAAAATCTTGGAAATGAATTTTAAAAAAATGAGAATAACTAAAAATTGCAGAAAAGAATTGAAGGAAGCTAAAAATAATTGAAATTTACGATAATTAATAAAATAATTTTGAAATTATGAGAACAAATGAAAATAATAAAAAATTGGAAGAAAATAATTCAAATTTTAGAAAAATACTAAAAATCTTAGAAAATAATTTCAGAAAATGAGAATAATAATTAACAATATTGTGAAAAATAATTGAAAAATGACAAAATTAATTCAAAATTGAAAAAAAAAATTGAAATATGCTAAAAATAATAATTTAAATATGGAAAATTGAAAACAGTATTTAAAATTAGAGAGAAATAATTTAAAAAATCATAGAATATCAAAGAAAATAGTTATACAATTACTCAAAAAATTTTAATTAAAGTTGAAAATTAAATTTAATTAATTAAATTAAATTCATTAATTCATTTAATTCATTTAAATTAATTCAATTAATTAAATTAATTAAATTAAACTTATTAATTCACTTAGTTCATTTAAATTAATTCAATTAATTACATTAATAAAATTAAATTTATTAATTCAATTATATTAATTAAATTTATTAATTCAATTATATTAATTAAATTTATTAATTCAATTATATTAATTAAATTTATTAATTCAATTATATTAATTAAATTAATTAATTTAAATATATTAATTCAGTTAAAAAAAAATTTTAAGTAATTTTATAACTATTTCCTTTGGTAATTTATGATTTTTTAAAATATTTCTCTCAAATTTTATTTACTTTTTTTAATTTTCCATATTTAAATTATTTTTAGCATATTTCAATTATTTTTTTTTCAATTTTTAATTAATTTGATCATTTTTAATTATTTTCCTCAATATTGTTAATTATTATTCTCATTTTCTGAAATTATTTTCTAAGTATTTTAGTATTTTTCTAAAATTCAAATTAGTTTCTTCAATTTTGAATAATTTTCATTTATTATATAATTTTCAAAAGTTTCAATTATTCATTTAAAATTTTAATTAGTTATCTAAAATTTCAATTAATTTCATTAATATACGAGTATTTATGCAATTTTTTAATTATTCTCTTTAATTAAAATTTTTTAAATAATTTTATAACTATTTTCTTTTATATTCTATGATTTTTTTAATTATTTCTCTCAAATTTTATTTACTGTTTTCAATTTTCCGTATTTAAATTATTTTTAGCTTGTTTCAGTTATTTTTTTTTAATTTTGAATTAATTTGATCATTTTTTAATTATTTTCCTAAATAATAATAATTATTATCTTATTTTATGAAATTATTTTCTAAAACTTTTAGTATTTTTCTAAAATTTGAATTATTTTTTTTATGTTTAATTATTTTAATTTGTTTTTATAATTAAAAATTTTTTTTAGATTAATTATCTTAAATTTCAATTATTTTTAGCTTTCTTCAATTCTTGTCTCTAATTTTTAGTTCTTTTCATTTTTTTAAATTAATTTTCATGTATTTTTATCAACTTTTGATTATATTTTTTTAATTAAAAAAAAATTCTGTAATTTTTCTAACTATTCACTCAATTTTAATTTATTTTTTACAACTTATCATTGTTTGTATCATATTTCAATTAAATTTTCTTCAAGTTTCAAATTTCAAAATATTTTTTCAATTATTTTCCAAAATTTATTTCCTTTAATTTAAAATTTTTTCAATTGTTTTATAATTTCAAGAATTTTAATCTATTTTCCTGAGATTATAACTATTTCATTTAATTTTTAATTATTTATATTATTATTTAATATATTCGTCAATTTTCAATTACTTTCCTTATTTTTCATAATTTTCAAAAAGTTGTTAATTATTTCTCTTTAATTAAAAATTATTCTGTTCAATTTTAATATTTTAAATTAAGTTTATTTTTTTTCATTTTTTTTTCTAATTTTTTCTTTATTTAATTTTTTGCAATTTATTTTTAAGATTTACAAGTATTTTTCTCAAATTTAAATTATTTTCTTTATTTTTAAAACATTGTAATGGTATTTTAAATTAATTTCTATAATTTTTAATTGATTTGCAAAAATTGCAATTACTTTGTTTAATTTTAATTATTTTCTGCAATTTTTAGTTGTTTTAATTATTTGCAAATTGTTTTCCTAAATCTTAAATTTACTTTTTTCCAATTTCAATTATTGTGTTTAATTTTTTCAACCACTTTTTAAATTTTAATTATTTTTCGCTTGACATTAAATAAATTTAATTGTTTATTTCTGGAAATATATATTATTTACTCTTCGCAAATTTAAATTACTTTTTTTAATTAACCAATGTTTTTTGTCATTTTGCATTTATTATTTTCAATTTTTAATCATTTTTATAATTTCTTATTTAATTTCCTGAACTTTCAAATATATACCTACGTATATATTTGAACAATTCTCAATTCTCAATTATTTTGTTCAATCTTTTGCAATAATTTTCTTCACCCTTTAATATTTTCATTTTTTTTTAATTAATTTTTTAAATTTTCAGCTCTTACAACAAATTTCAGTTTATTGTCATCAATTTTCTACGTTTTAAACGATTTTCAATTTTTTTCTTTTGCTTAAAAATAAATTCTACAATTTTTCTATTATTTTCTTCAATTTCTAATTATTTTTATTATTTTGGCATAATTTTCAAAAGTTTCAATTAATTATATAAAATTTTAATTACTTATCTGAAATTTCAATTATTTTTAACAATATTCGATTATTTATGCGATTTTTTAATTTTTCTCTTTAATTAAAATTTTTAAGTAATTTTGTAAATATTTTCTTTTATATTCTACGATTTTTTAAATCATTTCTCTCTAATTTTATTTACTGTTTTCAATTTTCCATATTTAATTTATTTTTAGCATATATTGATAAAGTTTTTTTTCAATTTTGGATTAATTTGATGATTTTTCAATGATTTTCCTCAATATTGTTAATTATTATTATTCTCATTTTCTAAAATTATTTTCTAAGATTTTTAGTATTTTTCTAAAATTTTAATTATTTTCTTCAATGATTAATTATTTTCATTTCTTTTCGTAATTCAAATTTTGTTTATTAATTTTCGTAAATTTCAATTATTTTTAGCTTTCTTCAATTTTTTTCTTCAATTTTTAGTTATTCTCATTTTTTTTAATTAATTTCCCAGATTTTTATGTATTTTTACCAAATTTTGATTAAATTTTTTTTATTTAAAAAAAATTCTGTAATTTTTTGTTAACTATTTCACTCAATTGTAATTTTTTTACAACTTATCATTGTTTGTATATTTCAATTATTTTTTTCAAGTTTTATATTTTAAAATCTTTTTTTACTTATTTTCCAAAATTTATTTCCTTCAATTTTCAATTTTTTTCATTTGTTTTATAATTTCAAAAATTTTAAACTATTATTCTGAGATTTCAACTATTTCATTCAATTTTCAATTATTTTCGTTATTTTTTATAATTTCCGAAAAGTTGTTTATTATTTCTCTTTAATTAAAAATTATTCTGTTCAATTTTAATATTTTAAATTAAGTTTTTTTTTTTCATTTATTTTCTCTAATTTTTCATTATTTAATTTTTTTCAATTTATTTTCAAGATTTACAAGTATTTTTCTTAAATTTAAAATATTTTCTTTATTTTTAAAATATTTTAATGGTTTTTTAATTTGCTTCCCCAATTTTTTATTGTTTTTATTATTTTTTTCAATTAATTTGCAAAATTTGCAATTTTTTTGTTTAATTTCATTTATTTTTTGTTATTTTTTATATCTTAACTATAAATTTTGTCTTAAATAAATATTTATTTTTAAATATTGTATTTAAAATACTTATAATTGTTGATAACACAAGGTGTAAAATCTTTTTTATTTCAGTCAAACTTTAAATTACTACAATTAGCAAGGTTTCTGGATTTTTTTTTTTTTAATGTATTAGGTTTGACCCAGGGCCCCCTGAGCTCAAAGGCCCCGGGGCACTGCCTCATTTTGCCCCTTAATAGATACGCCACTGTGTGCATTCATTAAATTATGTATTTCACTATGTTTAACTAAAATTATGTTTTATTCTGAATTATGTACTTCGGAAATTTATATTTACAAAGTCTCGTTTGTGAAAAAAATAATTTATGTGCATAAACCAGTCTCATAATACCCTCGTGTGTATAAAATGTTTGCCAATAAAATATATATATACGATTTATTGCAATTTTTCCGTGGTTTTTCTTCTTTGTCAAGAATTTGACTTTTATTTATATTTATTTATACGATTAAAAAAAATTAACATTATTGCAAAAATGAGAAACGATTTTCAGTGTCAAATGAAATGTAAACAGTTAAGATTATAAAAATGTAATTAGCACAAGTGAATAATAACAAGACACAAATTTTACATAATTAATAACCTGCAAGAAAAGGCATGCGTGGGGTCTAAAGTAGATGTTGTCAAAGTTCTCTGACATATTTAAAGACCTCTTCATTAATAATTTTTTTCCTAATTTAATTCAATTCATAAATGAAAAAGTGTCGAAACAACACTTTTATAATTGAAATATTTATTTATTATATTCTTTTTGGAGAATTTGCTCTTTCGAAACAATTCTTTAAATTAGCTACTAGTTTAATTCTGCTGTTATGGAAATATAAGTTAAACAATATAAATAAACCAGAATAGACCAGAATAAACCAGAAATAAAAACTCTGTCACTAGCTTACTTCTAAATTTGGGTCATGTTTTTAATTGGGACAAAGTTAAAATATTGGATTATGAACCGAATTTGAAAAAAAGAGCAATTTCTGAGACGATTCATATTAATTCAAATATTAAATTTACTTTAAATAAGAAAGAGGAAAGTTTCTCTCTCAACAAGGCTTACTATCCTCTACTTAGACAACTTAAACTTTGAACCTTTTAACCTTCATGACTTAAATGATCCGTTTTTAAAATTTTATTTTGAAAATTCATTTAGTTGTCTTGTCCGACTCGTGGCAGAATGTCTCCACTTTGACGTGTCTTATAATTCTAAAATTTTTTGACAAATTTGGTAATTGTTTTTATTTGTTATTATTTTTGTGTATATTTATATAATCAGTGTATCTTTGTGTTTTCGATTTTATTTCATATTAAATAAATGTTTTTTAGCCTGATGATGTTGACGAAACTTTGTCAACGAAACGTTGCTAATTGTGACTACACGAAAAAAATGTAAATTATTTTTTTCACCTCACCTTCTTGACATCATTTAAAGCTTCTCTCTTTTAAACAATATAAATTAATTGAAAAAAACATAACTCTTATTTTTATGAAAGTGGTTTACACTTCTGTCTAAAGCCAACAAATTTGTGATTTGAAAGATTTTTTAAAACGCAACGTTTTTGCAGAACATTAGTTTTAGAAGTTATGAGAATTTAAAGATATAATGTTGATTTAGGTGGGGACGTCATTGAAAAATTTATTAGAGAGTTCAAATACAATATAAAAATTAAAATTCATCAATTTGTTTTGGATTTGTCAGACTTTTATTTACAAGTAATTACAATATCAGGTTTACGAAAAACAAAACATGTAAAATGATCCGAAACGAGTGTTTAGTATAAGGTAAGCTATTTTTTTTAAAAATTTAATTAGAAATATCTAAGCAAGAGATCGGAAATCCCAACTGATCAAAAGTCTCGAGTTCTATGGTTTTTTTTCTCGTGGTAATTTTTTTATGTCTAGAGAAGAAGCCCGAGATGGTAGAGATAGAGACTATCAGATTGAAAGCATTTACATTTTGGACATTCACGTTGCCAGCACCTTGTTCACTGTCAAGATGAGTGCAACCCAAAACGGTTCCAGGAACAAAATTCTTGATGAGTCATTCTGCGAGTCGATAAACCTGGAAGTCCGGATCCGCTTGGATACTAAAAGTTACCTAAAAGTCAGACTTTTTTATTATGAATACACCTCTACTATTAATAAGCATTTTCTTCTATTCCTCTTACTATTTTGTAATAGGATGTATTTTTAATTCTGTATAATTATAATAGTTATGTTTTCTTTGTTATTAAGTTAGGTTAAATATCCTATTCTAAAAAAAAACAGACGTTGTGGTTAACTTCAGACGTATAACTCCATTTCTGAGTCTTCCATTGGTCAGTAGATATCAAACCTCACTATCGATAGTTTTCAGTTTCGATTTTTTGTTTAGCAGACGAATTAAAATATTTTAATGAAATATTGTAACTTCAAGTTTATTTTATAAAATTTCTTATGATGTTAGCAATCTAAAATAACAGAAAATTTTATTAAAATAATTAATACATAGAAAACTTCAGAGGTGTAACGCGTTTTATCGGGCTTCTGATTGGCTAGCAGATTTTCGATATTTTTTGTCAACAATAACATCACAGTTTAGACGTTTATTTGTACTATTTTTCAATTTATTTAAAATCTTCGTTTATTGAATAATTGCATTTTATGAAATAATAATAAATTGAAAATAAATTAAATTATAATAATTAAGGAATGATAGTTTAAGAAGTGCCGGTGATTTTATTGAAGTTGTTGAGGTTATAGTGTTTTGAGTGAAATAATGTTTTGTTTACATTGGCATTCGTTTCTGACAGGAAAGTAATGATAATAATATTAATAATCTTTTATTTATTTTTATTTTATCTGTTTTTTAGTTCTATTATTTAAATGTTATTTTTTTTCTTAAAATATCATAATTATTTATGCCATTTAAGGTTTTGATATTTCTTTTTATTAGAATGCACGTGGTGATTGTCATCGGATTTCTTTTCGGCCAAGTAAAAATAGTGAAACTGGTAAGTAATAATAATTTTTAGTTCTTTATTTTGTTTTATTATATTTATAATTCATTAACCTTTTAAGTTTCTGTTTCTGTAAAATAAAAATATTATACTTTCATGTTTAAGGTTATGTTTTTTGTTATTCTCCGGTTAGGTAGAACAATAGGATAAAATGACAAAATTTGGTTCAAATTGATTTTTAAACCTCAATTTTAAACCAGATTAAAAAATTCTTCTTTCCTCTAACGCAGAACTAAATTCTAAAGAGATCTGTAAGAGTCGATTTTTTAATTATTGTTTTATAAATTCTTAATGTTAATGCAAAAAAGTATAAAAAAAGGATTTTTTACAATTTTTGATTTCTTTTGCACAAAAATTTTTTTGCATACTTAATAATGTATGCATTTGATGTTTGGGGGTGTGTCAATAGTAAAAAAAATAGTTTTTGCACTTAAAAATTGTTATAACAATAAAGAGTTGTTTGTGTAGTTTCGAGTCTAACTGAATCCGAGAAACATAAAATTAATCAGAACTAATTGATACCTATTGGTGCCAACAAATGACATGTATGAATACTAGGAATGTATACTTCAACTATCCAGAATGCTAAATGCCAGAGAAATCAAATTATAACACCCAACTAGTGTTTAAGTACCTGACCTATACTTGACATTTGAGGCTTAGTACCTGAAGCATTCTAATTTTTAAATTTATCAGAATGGTGGGTATTTAAAATTTTACTTTTAGACAATTGATTATTATGATATGAAGATATATAAGCACTTAGAATTTCAGATATTTATAGATAATGGCAGAATTGTACATGCTGTTTAGAGCAATATTCAAAAGAGGATCTTGTGAATTAAAGAAGAAAAAAGACTTTAAGGAATTTGGAGACAACTAAATATCTACTCACATATTTCCTGGAAATTTAATCGGAATTCAATGCCGAAATGTAATTGGAATTTCCCACAAAAATGTAATCGACATTTCACATAAAATTTTCAATAGAATTTTCTGCAGAAATGTAATCGGAATTTGACACAAAAATATAAATAGAATTTCTAATAGTTTCGACAGAATTGTAATGGTATTTTTCTTCGAAAAATGTGACGGGCATTAAAGACAAAAATGTAATCAGAATTTTTGAGAGCAATGAAATTGAAATTAAATCATGTAGAAGGAGTGACATTTTTGGAAAATTTAAGAACCCACGAAGGTGTTAATTATAATTCATTTCAAAATGCAGATATAGCCATGGGACTACTAGAAACAGATAATCAAGTTTTCAACAAATAAATATATATTTGTTATTAATAATTGTTTTATGATAAATTTTGGTTCTAAGTAATTAATAAAAATTATGGAAGAGAAATTATCGATTTCACTGAGTCAAATAAAACGAAAAAACTTCACTTTTTTAACGTTTCAACAGCTATGCTGCCCTCATCAGAAACTAAAAATTTATTAATAACAATTTAAAAAAAAAGAAATTTAATTATGATTAATTAAATTATAAGGATACATTCTTGATTGTAGAAAGTTAAAATTAAAAATCTACCATGAAAAAAAAAATTACAATCCTAATAATATATGTAATTGATTTTTTGGTTAGAAGGAGGGCATGAATTTTAAAACTTAAAAAAGTTCCAGGAAGTTGAAAAATTATTCAAAAGAGCGGTTTTGCGCCAAATAGCTATTTTGCGTAAACTTTTTTTAAATTATTTTTAATCATAAATTAACAAAACTTATAAACTTTAAAATTCTTATTTTAAATTTTAATAAATTTTTAAAAACCACAAGTTTTATTCTTTCGTGATTTCAAATGTTTAAAAAAAGTTTAAGGAAAATGGATTTTGTGGATTTTAAAAACAGATTTTCGAATAAATAAATTTATGTAAATTTCAGTTAGTCCAGGACTGATAAAAATCATGACTTTTTTAAAGAAATTAAAATGGATTTCTTTTAAATGCAATCAGTATATAAAATCTCTTTAAATCTTTATTTGTAAGTAGTTTATTTTCCAAACTGCGAACATTTAATAAGAAATAATAAATACAAAAACATTAAGGTAATAAAAAGTCTAATAAATTATGTCAAATATATGATGAAACTTCAAAAAAATATATTTTAATTCATATGATGATAAAGTTAAGAAAATTAGGTAAAAGCAACGAAAAATAATAAATTAGAAAATAACAAGAACGTAGAAAGATAGGAAACCAATCTATTAAAATAATGAGAAAATTCTTTTAAATAAAAAATGTCATCATCTTTCCTAAGTAGATTAACTATTAACTATTTTATTATTAAATATATTTTTTAATTAATTTTCAATTACTTTTTGTCATTTTCAATTAATCTTTGATTAATTTTCAAATTTTTTTTATTATTTATCTCAAATTTTAGTTATTTTTTCAATTTACAATTATTTTCATCATTTTGCAATGAGTTTCCTATATTAAAAATATATATTAGAATTTTTTCAATGATTTTTCATAAACTAAAATTATTTTCGTCAATTTTTAATTATTTTTATTACATTACAAATATTTTCTCCAATTTTTTATTATTTTCATTATTCTTCAATCAATTTCCTAGATTACAAAATATTTTTCTCAAATTTTAATAATTTTCTCAATTTTCAAATATTATTGTTATCATTTTGCAATCAATTTCTTCAATTATCAATTATTTAACTGATTTTTCAAACATTTTTTTACAAATTTTCATTTTCTTTTATATTTTTGCAATTGTTTTCACCACCTTTTAATTAGATATATAATAATGATTTTTCAATTAATTTCCTAAATTTTTATTTATTATTCCAAATCTAAATTATACTGTTTCCACGTTTCAATGTAATTCTGAAAATTTCAATTATTTATCTCAACTTTCCATTATTTTCTTTAATTAACGATTATTTCTATCATTTTTCTATCATAATCAATTATTTTTTAATTAAATTTCAATTTTTATATAATTTATCACAACTTACACTTATTTTTTCAATGTACAATTATTTCTATCATTCTGCAATTATTTTCTTTCATTACAAATATATGTTGCAATTTTTTCAATTATTTCTCAAAAAATTTAATTATTTTCTTCAATTTCTAATTATTTTGATTAATTAACAAAATTGTCTCGAATTCTTTATAATGTTTATTACTCTAAAATTAATTTTACAGATTTTAAAATATATTTCTCAAATTTTAATAATTTTCTTCAATTTTTAATTATTTGTATTACTTTGCAAATATTGTCTCGACTTTTTAATTATTTTCATTACTCTTCAATTAATTTTCTAGATTTTAAAATATATTTCTCAGATGTTAATAATTTTCTTTAATTTTTAATTATTTTTGTTACTTAAGAAAAAATGTCTCGAATTCTTTATAATTTTCATTACTCTTCAATCAATTTTCTAGATTTTGAAATATATTTCTCAAATTTTAGTATTTTTCTTCAATTTTTAATTATTAATATTATCGTTTGCAATCGATTCCTTCAATTTTTAATTATTTTTATTAGTTTGCAAATATTGTCTCGAATTTATTATTATTTTTATTACTCTTTAATTAATTTTCTAGATTTTAAAATATATTTCTCAGGTTTTAATCATTTTCTTCAATTTTTAATTATTTTTGTTACTTTTCAAAACTTGGCTCAAATTCTTTATAATTTTCATTACTCTTCAATTAATTTTCTAGATTTAAAATACATTTCTCAGATTTTAATAATTTTCTTTAATTTTTAATTATTTTTGTTACTTTTCAAAACTTGTTTTTAAATTCTGTATAATTTTTATTACTCTTTAATTAATTTTCTAGGTTTTAAAATATTTTAGTCATATTTTGATATTTTTTTTCAATTTTTGTTTATTAATATTGTCATTTGCAATCGATTCCTTCAATTTTTAATTATTTTTATTAGTTTGCAAATATTGTCTCGAATTTTTTATTATTTTTATTACTCTTTAATTAATTTTCTAGATTTTAAAATATATTTCTCGGATGTTTATAATTTTCTTTAATTTTTAATTATTTTTGTTACTTTTCAAAACTTGGCTCAAATTCTTTATAATTTTTATTACTCTTCAATTAATTGTCTAGATTTTAAAATACATTTCTCAGATTTTAATAATTTTCTTTAATTTTTAATTATTTTTGTTACTTAAGAAAAAATGTCTCAAATTCTTTATAATTTTCATTACTCTTCAATTAATTTTCTAGATTTTAAAATACATTTCTCAGATTTTAATAATTTTCTTTAATTTTTAATTATTTTTGTTACTTAAGAAACTTGGCTCAAATTCTTTATAATTTTCATTACTCTTCAATTAATTTTCTAGATTTTAAAATACATTTCTCAGATTTTAATAATTTTCTTTAATTTTTAATTATTTTTGTTACTTTTTAAAACTTGTTTTTAAATTCTTTATAATTTTGATTACTCTTTAATTAATTTTCTAGGTTTTAAAATATTTTTGTCATATTTTAATAATTTTCTTTAACTTCCAATTCATTTTGTTATCATTTTGCAATCAATTTCTTCAATTTTTAATTATTCTCACTATTCATTTCTCAATTATATTCCTAAAATTTTAATTATTTATCTTATTTGACAATTATTTTTCTCAAATTTATTTTCTTTTATCTTTTTGCAATTATTTTGTCCACTTTTTAACTAGATATATATATTAATTATTATTTAATTAATTTTCTAAATTTTTATTCATTATCTCAAATCTAATTTACTGTATCCACTTTTCAATGTTTTAATCATTCTTTAATTATTTTTCTCATAATTATAATACTTTTGACAATTTTTGATTATGTTTTGTGAAATTGCAATGATTTTCACAAATTTTATATTATTTTGAATATTTGTTGATTGATTCAAAAAATTTTAATTATTTCTCTCAAATTTCCATTATTTTCTACAATTTACGATTATTTCTATCATTTTGCAATCAATTTCTTCAATTTTTTTAATTATTCTCACTATTCATTTCTCAATTAAATTTATAAACTTTCAATTATATTTCTATTTTTTCAATTATTCTTTTTAATTTTAATTTTCTTTTATCTTTTTGCAATTATTTTCTCCACCTTTTAATTATATATATTATTTATTTTTCAATTAATTTCCTGAATTTTTATTTATTATCTCAAATCTAAATTATCTCATCTCCACTTTTCAATGTTTTAATTAATAATCAATTATTTTTCTCAAATTTTAATTAGGTTTGTCAATTTTTACTTATTTTTTTCATTTTCAATGATTTTCACAAATTTTTTTTATTATTTTGAATATTTATTCATTAATTCCGAAAATTTCAATTATTTATCTGAAATTTCCATTATTTTTTTCAATTTTCTATTATTTTTTTAATGTTGTAACTATTTTCCTAAGTTTAAAATTCTTGAAATCATGTTGTAATAAGGTATTTTCATTTATTTTACAAATATTCTATATTTTTTAAAATTATTTTTCTAAAATTGGAATTAATATCTACAAATTTCAACTATTTTTATCACTTTCGGAAAATTTTCTTCAAGGATTTTAATTATTTTTCAATTTTTCGCCTAAATTTTAAATTTAATTTCCGGAAGTACCATTATTTTTTTTTAATTTCTTCAAATAAAACTTTTTCAGTTTTAATTATTTTCTTTAATGTTAAATTAGTTTTATTATTTATTAATTAACTTTTAATTTCATTCGACATTTTTCAATTATTTTAAAAAATATTATTTTTGTTCTTCAAATTTTTAATGTTTTAATCGTTTTTTAATTATTTTTCTCAAATTTCAATTAAGTTCGTCAATTTTTAATTTTTTTTTTTAACTCGCAATAATTTTCACAAATTTTATAGTATTTTGATTATTTGGTTATTAATTCTGAAAATGTACTCGAAATCAAATAAAATGGTCAACTTTTGCGTTACAATAATTACGCTAATTAAAAAAAACTCTGTAATTTATAAGGGGAGACCGGGGCTGGTTGGGTCATTTTGCACTCTTCGTTGTTTAACTTTGTTAATATTCAATTTATGAAAACCTTATCGTACAGAAAACTTGCTCTAATATTTCAGCTTCCATTTAAAAAAGAAAAAGTCCCGTTATTGCTTTTAGTTTTTTTTTTTTGAACATTGTTTTTGGAGAAATTTAAAGTGATCCAACCCGCCCCGAGTCGAGGCAGATTGGGTCATGATTAAAATGTTACTGTTTAAATGTTAAAACAATACTTTATATAATAAACTTAGTTTTTAGGGTTATTTTATAATTAAAGGAATTAAAAAATAAATAAATTTAAATTAGGACCCCAATTAACCTCGGTCAAAACGACCCCACTGACCCCACCTGTGTTTTTCAAATATTTGAGTTTTTTCTATCGATACTGCAAATATAAATTAAAATCTCTTCATTCCTCTTTAAACGGAACGATTCAAAGATCAAAATTTAATAATTAAACTTTTTCCAAAACTGTTACTCAGAAAGATATAACAAACAAACCAAGTGGGTAAAAATTTACTCTGGAGTATCAAAATTAGCTTTTCTTAAATTTACTCCACATAAATGTTGATATAATAAATGAAACTTGACACAAACTTGCATCTCACTATCTAAAATAGTTTTTGTGTAGAGAGGAATTAATTCGACTAATAACATTTGAGTGCAATGTTTGCAAAAAGTGCAATGACCCACTCTACCCCTGACCCAACTAGCCCCGGTCTCCCCTATTATTTTGTTTGCCTCCCACCCCCCTCGGTCAATATTTCAAAATTTACAAATCTCCGCCCCTGCGCAATCTGATCATCACATCTTGTTCCTTTCTGTTGATACATTTCCAGTTTGGGTGTTTTGGATTGAATGATTTTTGTGATAGTTCCGTAATATTAAAGCATCTTTCCACTGAGAAAATAAACCTCTAGCAAAGCTGCTTAATATCTCGGCTAAAGGGTTATTATGTAAAAACACAAAAGGTATGACTAACGGAAAATAAATGATACTTGCTGTCACATCCGAGTTAAAATGGTTAAAATCTGATAGCTAAAAGTAGCCATTCGAAGATATTGCGGTAACCAAATCGACGTTTGCACAATTTTAACAAATTTTACTGTTTAAAATACATACTGGGTTCTTTGTATACAAACAGCACGATTCTCGTGAGCTAGCCTTTACGTTTGACAGAATGACGGCCACAGCCAGGGTTGGGTGCGTATATTACCTGATGTATATTACATGGTTTAAGGGTGAAATCCGATGTAAACAGAAAGTGTAAAACTCTCACTCTCATGATTTTCTGCTCACATGGGATTTTACCCTTATACTTATGGTACGGCCACAGCTATTGGCTGCCTGCAGGTTACTATGGCAACGCATATAGAATCGTAAGACGTAAAGGCTTAAGCAGATAGAAATACGGTTACGGGGCCAAAGCATGAGACAGAAAAGGACAGAAACAGTCTGTGTCCTTTATTATCTCATGCCCTGCTCCCATAACCGTATTCGTTGTGCTTTGGGCTTTAAACTTAAAACTTAAGAATGAAGCTGAGAGAGAGTAGGACAGACAGTATCTCTGGCCTACTCTCTCTGTCTTAAGTTTTCAGTTTACGTGTTACGATTTCATCTGCCTTGGCCTAAGCTGTGACCGCATCATAACCTAACCTCAGAGGTGACAGGCGAAAACGTCAAAAATACAATAATATATTTTGATTAGAATTGTGCTACAAGTAAACTAGGTACTTTTACTTAATATGTGTTTTAAATATAATCTCTGTATCTATTTTAAAAATACGTATACTTTTTAACAAACAAAGTAATCCAAGAAATTTACTAACGCATTTTGGATATTTTTAATAAAGAAGGTAAGCTATCGTAACCGTGTAAATTAACAAGATTCTACAGAGACTCATAACCATATTTATTTGGTTGCGATAAACAAAGTGCTTTGCAGGTGCTATATTAGCAGCCACACTCGCTTAATATTTATCAAATGGTTGTTATATTTAGTCAGCTTATTTTCTCAGTGTGTGTCATCCGTCGTGAGTGTAGTCTCGTCGCTGTTGAAAAACTTTTAAAAAAATTTCGGAATGCGTTAATGAAGTTAAAGTGAGACTCACAGAATTGAACCTGGATTTTAATTCTCCTTCAAACAATCGGACCTTTTCAAGGCAAATAAATTTTTTAACGTAAAATTTATACTATTTTTTCACACTAGTAGTATTGTTGTTGGTCATTTAAAACTATAAATTTTTGCAAATACAAATAATGGAAATTACGAAATTGAAGAATATATCTGAAAAATGACGAAAATAATTGACAGCTGAAAAAAAATTCGATAAATGACTACATAATTACACATTTGAGATGAATAGTTTAAAAAATTAAAAAATAAATATTAAATTTAAACAAAATAGTTTAAAAATTATAGGCATAACTGTTCGAAATAATTGCAAATTGAACAACTGGATTGGAAATCGAAAAAAAATAATTAAAATTGAAAAAAAATAATAAAAAGTCGAGGAAATAAATTGACAATTTAAGAATTAAATTAAAATTTGAAAAAAATAATTGATAGCTGGAACAAAAATTACAAAATGACGAAAATATTTAACAATTGAAAACAAAATTAAAAAAATGTCTAAATTAATATACAACCGAACAAAATAATTTGAATAATCAAAGAATAATTATAAAATTTTAAGATAATAATTGAACATTGAAAAAATTGTTTAAAATAATTGAAAATTGCGGAAAATAATCAATAATTGTAGAAATAGATAAAAAATGACGAGAATAATTAAAAAATTCATGAAAATGTATGAAAAATAACGAAAATAACTGTCAATTGAAAATAAAATTCGAAAAATGAATAGAGTAATAGACTACTGAAAAAAATAATTCAAAAAATTAAACAAGAAATATTAAATTTCAAGAAAATAATTGCAAATTGGAAAATTAAGAAAATTGAAGTAATAATTGTTGGAAATAATTGCACATTTAACAACCGAATTAAAAATAAAAAAAAATACTTAAAAATTGAATAAAGCAATTAAAAATTGATGATTTGAAATTAAATTTGTGGAATATACTTAAAAATTGAAAAATGGAATTAACAATTAAAGAAAATAATTAAACAATTAACTTAAAAAATAAAGAATTTTAATGATAATCAAAATAATAATAGAAAGTAGGCGATAATAATAATAATAATTGCATTGAAATTTTAAAACGATTTTGATGAGTGAAAAAAGTAATTGAAAAAATCCGAGAATTATTGAATATTAAGGAATTAATGGAAAATCGATAAAAAAAATTAAAGAAAATATTTGAGAATAGAAGAAAGTAATTAGAAATTAAAGAAATTAATTGGAAATTTCAAGAAAACAATCGATAATTAAAAGAAATATTACAATATGACGAAATTAATGAAATATTGACAAAAGTTATGCACTATTAAAAAAAAAAAATTAACAATTGAAAAAAAGTTTATGAATGGTGAGAATAATCGAGATTAGAAAATGTTTTTTTTTTTAATTAATGAATAATCATAAAATTGGAGGTGAATAATAAATTGTAAACTAAAAACTAATGAAAATTATAAATAAAATTGTAGAAAATAAATGAAATTTGAAGAATTGTATTGAAATTTCAATAAAATAATTGATAATTGAAAATAAGTTTACAAAATGATTAAAATAGTTAAATATTAAAGACAATAATTTAGAAATGAGGAAAATAATTATAATTGAAAGAAAAAATTTTAATCTGGCGAGAATAATCGACAGCAGAACAAAATATCTAAAGAAATTAAAGAATAATTATAAAATTTAAAATAAAATTACAATTTAACGAAAATAATTAAATAGGTATTAAAGAAAATAATTAACAATTGAAAAAAAAACCGAAGAATAGTGAGAATAATCGGGATTCGAATTTTTTTTTAATTTAATGTATAATCATAAAATTGAAGGAGAATAATAAATTGTTAATTAAAAACTGATGAAAATTATGGATAAAATTGTAAAAAATAAATTAAAATTGAAGAATTGTATTGAAATTTCAATAAAGAAAGAAAGAAAAATTTAAAATCTTTCGAGAATAATCGACAATAGAACAAAATATCTAAAAAAAATTAAAGAATAATTATAAAATTTAAAGAGAATAATTGTATATTGAAAACTGTTGAAAATAATAACATAAGCATTGAAAAACATTGAATTGTTTCTGGTCATTTACAACTATAAATTTTTGCAAGTACAAATAAGATAAATAATAATTTAATGAAATTTGTAATTCAAATAAACTTAATATTCTAGATAAATATAACTTTTATTTTATGCAAATTAAAATTGCTGCCGACTTTAAGAAATAAACAAATAAGTGAAAGTAAATAAAAAATATTATAAAAGAGCACGAATTTTCCAATTTTAAATTTAGAAAAGAAAAAATAATAAGAAAAATAAATAAAAGGAGAAAATAGTGTAGGTAGATACATTACAAAAAATTTAAATATTTTTATTGAAAGAATAGTTTTTTGAACAAAATGTATTCAAACTTTTATAGTTTACAGTAACTTCAATCGTTCCAAATTTCTATTGAGGATTATTTCTATTCTTCAAAAGTTTTAATTCTTCCAAATTTAAAATAGTTCCAAACTTAAAACAGTTTCAACGAAATGTTGACTCAAATTTATTTAAACTTTAATTAATTCAAATTTTTATTTGTTAAAGTCTTAAGACTTATATTTAATTTTTTTTAAATTCCTTTAAATTTTAAATAATAAAAATTTTAATTAATTCAAATTTGAACTGTTATTACATATTTTCAAAATCTAATAATGCATATTTAAATTATTTTTAACATTAATCATTATATAAAAACTTCTAATTATACAAAAAAATTTCATTGTATATTAAAGCTTTAATCAGTCAAAATTTTAAAATTAATAATTTAGACTATAGTTTGAATCAATGAAAATTGGGTCTAATGGAATTTGAAATTAAGAAAAATTTATATTTACAAAAAAAAAATGAAAATTGTGAAAAGTTTAAATGTTTAGATATTAATAATCAGAATAATAAAAATGCAAGGATTGATTAAAATTTAGATAATTTAAAGCCTAATAACCAATAAAAATTTAGATGAATTCAAACTTGAATAAATTAAAACTTAAATATATATTGATTCTTAATTACTAATTTAGATTTTCATTAAAAATAATTATTTCAAAATTTTAATGATCTCAATTTCCAATTATCTAAATATCAATTAATTTAATCACAAAAACATTTTAAGTTAACTTATATTGATAGAATTAAATTTTAATTTACTAAAAATTTGAGTGTATGGAAATTTCAGTTCAATATTTTAGAGTAAACTATATTTTAATTAATTTATTTTCTGTCAATGCAGTTTAAATTAACTCTTATGAAAGTAGTCTCTAATTTTAATTTAAGGATACATTTTTTCAAACGTAAAAGATTTAAAACAAAAAAATATCTAAGTGACAAACTTCAGGTGCGGACAGACAAGAATGAATGATGCGGATTATTATTATAGATTTCTGTATCTATTTTAAAAATACGTATACTTTTTAACAAACAAAGTAATCCAAGAAATTTACTAACGCATTTTGGATATTTTTAATGAAGAAGGTAAGCTAATACTCGGTTAATATTAATCAAATGGTTGTTATATTTAGACAACTTATTTTCTCAGTGTCAGTTTCTGATGCAAAAAGTTTCCTAGTTGAATTGGATTGGGTGTAGCTTAGGCTAATGATGGTATCGGCTTGTTCATATTTCGGCTAATGTTTTTGGATGAAAGTAATGAATGATGGCAGAAGTACCAGTAGTTTTCGAGTTCATATGATCTTGCCTTCTCTATCTGGAAGAGCTACCAACAGCATCTTCATCATCTGAAAAGTACCTTCGATTGTCGAGTATCAGAATAGTACCCACGTCACCCAACTAATCAATTAATACACCTGTGTATTGTGCTGGTGTCAATCGATGTTCAATTGGACCTTGAATTCTAAACACGAAAGGACAATGGTCCTGTTGGGCAACAATCTGTGCCGCTGTCGCGAATCTAGGCCTGCGCTGGTGACGTCGTCCAGGCGATTATGAAGCGGCACGTTTGCAGGAATGAAACAAATAGGCCGGCGACTTTCACCGCCGCGGTGCTCAGCTTCACTTCGCACCGCGCCGCACTTAGTCCCGCAACTTGAGCTCAACTCAAAGTAGCAATGCCTCTCTTTTCAGGTGGGGGATCCTGCTTTACCAGACACGAGACATACCTGAGAAGCGGACGTGTGAATTCTTTTTCCCTAAGTTGACCCGCGCACACGTGATTAATCTCTCCTCGAGGAGAGACTTTCGGTACCGACACTGTCATTTCTCAGAAGCATTATGGACCCTGGTCCTCGGTGAGACTTGAGCTCCGATGAGAAGCTGCGCGATCTAATGTGCAATGTTCGGAAACCTACGGGTGCGAAATTGTGACAATGGTACACCGGACGTCTCGTTTCACCGTTCTGTTTCGTGTCTTGTGTGCTCTCTGGATATCCTTCGTCGTCGGTGTTGGTATGTACCCAAATTACTCCCAATTCACCCAACTCAATTCTGCATCTGCCTTTTCTAATTCTCTCTACATCATAAACTACACCTAACAATTTTTGTACCTGATCAGAAGAAGAGAAAATTACTTCACTTGACCTGCATGCACGAGATGTTGACATTTCATTTACCGAGTATTCTTTTGCGACAATTGAAATTTTGTTTGGATCAGGTGCCGATCAGAAATCATTTGGAGTTATTCCAAAATCTTTATAAGAGCCCGTATCATTTAGGCACAACATTTTTCGTACTACATGTTACATTGTTCAACCTTTAAAAAATCTTATATTGTACTCCTAGGTTGAACAATATAGCAGGTGCCAATACGAAATCATTTGGCTTTAGAGTTCTTCCAAAATCTTTATAAGAGCCCGTATCATTTAGGCACAAAATTTTTCGTAGTACATGTTACATTGTTCAACCTTTAAAAAATCTTATATTGTACTCTTAGGTTGAACAATATAGCAGGTGCCAATACGAAATCATTTGGCTTTAGAGTTCTTCCAAAATCTTTATAAGAGCCCGTATCATTTAGGCACAACATTTTTCGTACTACATGTTACATTGTTCAACCTTTAAAAAATCTTATATTGTACTCTTAGGTTGAACAATATAGCAGGTGCTACGAAAAACTTTGTGTCAAAATGGTACTGGCCCATTGGATTTTGTTTAAAGATTGAAATCAATTCATCAGATGTTAGGCTAATTATAATTGGTATATTGTTAAAATTTTCGGTACAATACAATTTGCCTTACATTTGATGAATTGATTTTAATGTTTGAGTGAAATCTGTTGACTTTTACTAGATATTTTGACAAAAACCAAATGGTTCCATATCGATCCCTGCTTTGGATGATTAGCCCATTAGTGATACAAATTTTGCTTCCTCGTCAAAATAACAACTCGGCATGCATGCAGGGAATAATAATAAAATTATCAACGAAAAAAGATAATTCTAATGAATTCCCCAAACATCCCTCTTAGAAAATTACCATACCGATGTTGTGGGAAAATTTAAAAATTCGATTCCTGAATCTCAGCTCACAACGAAACATAATCAACGATTCCGAATATTAATTTTAGAAAACAGTTTGAATTTTATAAGACCTGCAATTAGGTACCTGTTTAAAAATTAATTCCGCCAAATAGTTTAAAAAGCATTTAAAAATACCACAACATTTAAGCAGTCTAATTCTGGAAAATAAAGAATCTACTCCTGACATTTAAGGTAGAAGGATAAGTTTCAAAAATAGACTAAAATTTTGAAATCGACTACTGGGACATAAATTATGTCTCGACGATTGAACAGGTGAGAAAAAACATTCAGTTACCTGATATAAAATTGAAAGTGAAGTATAATTCTCGTATCGTCGTTGAATTATTATTGATCAATAGGTGATCCCGCATGGAGAAACTTGAGAATAGAGAGGAAAGATTTATTACCGTGATACCGCATTGAATTCAATTGAAAACCCAAAAGAGAATTATTCTCTAAAAATACTTTAATCCGTAATTATTCAGTTAAAAAGTTTTTTTTTATTTACTATTTAATCTCGGTTGACAATTAATTTATTATTATTCATACCTGACAAGATATTCTCTTGATAATAACAAAAAAAAATTGTCACCTTTTTTCACCCTCTCTAAATTTTGTCACTTTTTCGGCTATTTCGTTATTTCTTAACTTTTTTAACTTTTCAGTTTTGTAATTAATAATATCAATAAAACATAAATTCAATTTGTCAAAATATTTTAATCAACTTAAATTGTAATTCGTCCAAACTCAGAAAGGGTCGAAATTAATTTTATTCAAATTTTAAACGATCTAAATTTTAGTTCATTCTGTTTTTAATCAATCTCAAATTCAATCGATTAAAATTATAAATTATCCAAATTTTAGTAAATTTTTTTTATCTCTTAAAATTTCAATCAACTCTAAATTTAATTAATCCAAATTTCAGTCAAATTCAAATTTCAATTCATTATACATTTAGTCAGGACCCAAATTAGAGTAATTTGTAATTGTTTTTACAAATTTTAACCAAATTATTTAAATGGGAGAAACTCATCTAATTTTAACTCAGATCTAAATTTAAATTTATTCAATTTTTAATCAATCTTAAATTCAACTGATTCAAATTTTAATCGATTTTAAATTTCAGTTAATCCAAATTTCGATTCTAATGTCTATTCGTAAAAATTTTAACCGATTCTAAATTTGATTAATTTGAATTTTAATCCGACTTTAATTTTAATTCAATATAAATTTAATCAGACCCAAATTGTTATTTATCCTATATCATTAAAATTTTATTCATATCTAACTTTAATTTAACCAAATAATAAATTATCGAAATTAATTTAAAAAACATTTAAAAAACAATCTAATACTTTTTTGTCACCTATTTTTGAAAAATTATTTACTTTTTCACTTATCTTATGGGAAATTCGGATATTTATTTTAAAATTATTTTCCAATGTTGAAAGTTGTAATCTAATAATATAATTTAATAATGTTAAAATCAATAATAATAATAATAATAATAATAATAATTTTAATCATATTGAAAAAGGTGACAGTTTCCTTAATATGCTTTTATTGCATTTTAAAATAAAAGGTCAGATCATATTTGGAACTTATAACCTAAATTTTTTTATACGAATATATTTTAATTTAATTGGATTATAATTTATTCTGGAATCTCATATTTTAGATCATTTTTTGAGACACTTCTTTCCAAACTAGTTGAATTCGAGAATATTTAGAAAAGCCAATATTTTGTAATCTTTTTATAAAAATAATTTCTCAATATTTAAATATCGCTTACATAAAAAGAATCCACTGAAAGTATATTCCTTGATAATTTTATATGTAAATTTTAGTTGGAATTTTCAGGAATTTCTGGATTTATGGTTTTAGATTTAACAAAAATCCCTTATATATACCCATTTAGAAAACAAATTTTTTTTATCTTTTTCTCTATATTTTGTAATACACGTTACCCCATTTTGTATCTTATTTCATTTCCAAGCATACTCTTAATTTTCGTAACCTTTATTTGAACTTTTTATTTGATTTAATTAACGACTGGAAATATTCAAGTGATTATTACAAAACATCGTTCTAATTTTTTAAGTACTTTTTTTTAAAAAAATACTTTCACAATTAGCGAAAAACTTGGTATATTTTTAATTGATTTAAAAACCTTTGGCCTTTAATTAAGATTTGGAAACTTTCATTGACACTGACCAGCCCACGCTTGAACCGGTATTTCGAATATTTTTTTGACCTTCGACCAAGGTACTTGACTTTTATGAAATAAAAAACATTCGCGCATTAAAATATCTTTACTTCTGTTATACGGAAATTATTGCAATTAAGTGCATATATTTTTAATCATGAAAAAACTTCATCAATTATGTATAAATTTATTAACTTAGTCATTTATTGAATAATTTTAAAATAATTTCATTAAAGCCATTAAAAAGATGTGAATAATTAAAATATATTAAATTTACATTTCTTGAATATATGTAAAATCAAATTTCTTATCAGTCTATTAAATTTTTAATATTTTTAACAATATTGGACAATTTTTGCGGAAAAAGTCTACTTAATACTTATTTGTCAATTTTTCCATTAAAAGTGATTTCAAATCGTCTATTTTTATATATTATTAAGAATAATTCTTTGAACATAAAAATTCTTTGTATTAGTGACTTATTAAAGAATCGTGGATAAAAAGTGTATTCAAGGTTATATATAATTTCAACGACATAAATTAAATAATTTTAAAAGAATTTTTTAGATTATTGTTTTACAATAATAAAATAACATATTTTTCTAGCCTTATTATTGCAATTTTTAATGGTACTTTATTATTACTATTATTATTATTATTATTAATATGTTATTCTCTAAACATAATGCGTCATGAAATTCTTAAGAAAGATGAGTAAAAATGAGTCTCTAAATTTCAAGTTCTTACAATTAAAAATTAAATTATTATTTATAAACAATTATAAAACAATTCACCAATTAAAATCATTTTCTCTTTTTTCCCAATTTTCCTAAAACCAAATTTCCAACTTCTCAATTTACCAGTTTAAACAATTTTCTAATTTGCCAATTTACAATTTCTCCAATAACCACTTTTCCAATTTGCTAATTTGACAATTTTCCTACATAACCAAATTTCTAAATTTTTCAGTTTAAACAATTTTTCTAATTTGCCAATTTTTCAATTTACCAATATTCAATTTCTCCAATTTTACAAAAACCACTTTTCCAATTTTCTTATTTGACACTTTTCCAATTTTCTAATATGCCAATTTTTCTATAACCAGATTTCCCATTTCCCATGCTACCAGTTTAAACAATTTTCTAATTTACCAATTTTTCCAATTTTAAAAAACCTACTTTTCCAATTTGACAATTTGCCAATTTTTCTATAACCAAATTTCCAATTCCTGAATTTATCAGTTTAAACAATTTCTTAATTTGACAATTTTTCAATTTACCAACTTCTTCAATTTAACGATAACCATTTTTCCAATTTGTAAATTTACCACTTTAATCAATTTCCTAATTTGCGAATTTATTTAATTACTAATTTTACAATAACAACTTTTCCCATTTTCTAATTTGCTCATTTTCCAATAACCAAATTTCCAATTTCTCAACTTACCAATTAAAATCATTTTCTAATTTGCCAATTTGCCAATTTGCCAATTTACCAATTTTCATTTTCTCAGATTGTACAATAACCACTTTATCCAATTTTCCTATAACCGAATTTCCAACTTATCAATTTACCAGTTTAAACAATTTTCTAATTTGCCAATTTACAATTTTCAATTTCTTCAATAACCACTTTTCCAATTTGCTAATTTGCTAATTTTCCAGTAACCAAATTTTCTATTTCTCAACATAACAATTAAAATGATTTTCCAATTTGCCAATTTACCAATTTTCATTTTCTCTAATTTTACAATATCCACTTTTTCCCATTTTTCTTATTACCAAATTTCCAAGTTCTCAATTTACCAGATTAAACAATTTTCTAATTTGCCAATTTTCCAATTTACCAATATTCAATTTCTCCAATTTTACAAAAACCACTTTTCCAATTTTCTTCTTTTCCACTTTTCCAATTTTCGAATTAACCAATTTTTATATAATCAAATTTCCAATTTTCCATGTTACCAGTTAAAACAATTTTCTAATTTAACAATTTTTCCAATTTTAAAAAATCTATTTTTTCAATTTGACAATTTGCCAATTTCCCTATAACCAAATTTCCAATTCCTGAATTTATCAGTTAAAACAATTTCTTAATTTGACAATTTTTCAATTTACCAACTTCTTCAATTTAACGATAACCATTTTTCCAATTTGTAAATTTACCACTTTAATCAATTTCCTAATTTGCGAATTTATTTAATTACCAATTTTACAATAACAACTTTTCCCATTTTCTAATTTGCTCATTTTCCAATAACCAAATTTCCAATTTCTCAACTTACCAATTAAAATCATTTTCTAATTTGCCAATTTGCCAATTTGCCAATTTACCAATTTTCATTTTCTCAGATTGTACAATAACCACTTTATCCAATTTTCCTATAACCGAATTTCCAACTTATCAATTTACCAGTTTAAACAATTTTCTAATTTGCCAATTTACAATTTTCAATTTCTTCAATAACCACTTTTCCAATTTGCTAATTTGCTAATTTTCCAGTAACCAAATTTTCTATTTCTCAACATAACAATTAAAATGATTTTCCAATTTGCCAATTTACCAATTTTCATTTTCTCTAATTTTACAATATCCACTTTTTCCCATTTTTCTTATTACCAAATTTCCAAGTTCTCAATTTACCAGATTAAACAATTTTCTAATTTGCCAATTTTCCAATTTACCAATATTCAATTTCTCCAATTTTACAAAAACCACTTTTCCAATTTTCTTCTTTTCCACTTTTCCAATTTTCGAATTAACCAATTTTTATATAATCAAATTTCCAATTTTCCATGTTACCAGTTAAAACAATTTTCTAATTTAACAATTTTTCCAATTTTAAAAAATCTATTTTTTCAATTTGACAATTTGCCAATTTCCCTATAACCAAATTTCCAATTCCTCAATTTATCAGTTTAAACAATTTCCTAATTTGACAATTTTCCAATTTACCAACTTCTTCTATTCAACAATAACCATTTTTCCAATTTGTTTATTTACCAGTTCAAACAATTTCCTAATTTTTCAGTTTTTTAAATTACCAATTTTCAATTTCTCCAATTTTACAATAACAACTTTTCCAATTTTCTAATTTGCTCATTTTCCAATAACCAAATTTCCAATTTCTCAACTTACCAATTAGAATCATTTTCTAATTTGCCAATTTACCAATTTTCATTTTCTCTGATTGTGCAATAATCACTTTTTTTTAATTTTCCTATAACCAAATTTCCAACTTCTCAATTTACCAGTTTAAACAATTTCCTAATTTGCCAATTTACAATTTTCAATTTCTCCAATAAATATTTTTTTACTTTGCTAATTTGACAATTTTCCTTAAACCAAATGTCTAAATTTATCAGTTTAGACAATTTCCTAATTTGCCAATTTTCCAATTTATCAATATTCAATTTCTCCAATTTTACAAAAACCACTTTTCCAATTTTCTTATTTGCCACTTTTCCAATTTTCTAATTTGCCAATTTTTCTATAATCAAATTTCCAATTTTCCATGTTACCAGTTTGAACAATTGTCTAATTTACCAATTTTTCCAATTTTAAAAAATCTACTTTTCAAATTTAACAATTCGCCAATTTCCTTATAACCAAATTTACAATTCCTCAATTTATCAGTTTAAACAATTTCCTAATTTGACAATTTTCCAATAACCAAAATTCTAATTTCTAAACTTACCGATTAACATCATTTTCTAATTTGCCAATTTGACAATTTACCAATTTTCATTGTCTCTAATTGTACAATAACCACTTTTACCCAATTTTCCTATAACCTAATTTCCAATTTCTCAATTTATTAGTTTAAACAATTTTCTAATTTACCAATGTCTCCAATTTGACAATAATTACTTTTCCAATTTGCTAATTTACCAGTTTAAACAATTTTCTAATTTTCCTATTGTCCAAATTATCAAATTTCTATTTCTCTAGTTTTACAAAAACAAATTTTCCAATTTTCTAATTTGCCAATTGTACAGTTGACCAATTTTCAATTTCTCCAATTTTACAAAAACCACATTTCTAATTTTCTAAATTACCAACTTCTCCAATTTGACAATAACCTCTTTTCCAATTTGCTAATTTACCAGTTTTAACAATTTTCTAATTTGCCTATTGTCCAAATTATCAAATTTCTATTTCTCCAATTTTACAATAACCACTTTTCCAATCTGCGAGTTTTACAATAACCAAATCTCCTATTTCTCAATTTACCAGTTTACTAATTCTCGTAATTTGTTAATTTTTTACTTTACCAATTTCTCCATATTGAGAATAACCACTTTTCCAATATGACAATATGCCAATTTGTCTATAACCAAATATCCAATTTCTTAATTAATTAGTTTAAACAATTTTCTAATTTACCAATTTCTCCAATTTGACAATAACCACTTTTCCAATTTGCTAATTTACCAGTTTAAACAATTTTCTAATTTGCCTATTGTCCAAATTATCAAATTTCTATTTCTCTAATTTACCAAAACAACTTTTACAATTTTTTAATTTGCCAATTTTGCAATAATCAAATTTTAAATTTCCTAATTCACTAGTTTAAACAATTTTCTAATTTTCCAATTTACCAATTTTTAATTTCTCTAATTTTACAATTTTCCAGTTTGCGAGTTTTCTAATAACCAAATCTCCCATTTCTCAATTTACCAGTTTACTAATTTTCCTAATTTTCCTATTTGCCAATTTACCAATTTCTTCAATTTTACAAATACCACATTTCTTATTTTTTAATTTGCCAATTTCCCTATAACCAAATTTCCAATTTCTCAATTTATTAGTTTAAACAATTTTCTAATTTTCCAATTTCTCCAATTTGACATTAACAATTTTTCAAATTTGCTAATTTACCTGTTTAAGCAATTTTCTAATTTGCCTATTGTCCAAATTATCAAATTTCTATTTCTCTAGTTTTACAAAAACAACCTTTCCAATTTTCTAATTTGTCAATTTTCCAATAATCAAATTTTAAATTTCTCAATTTACCAGTTTAAACACTTTTCTAATTTTCCAATTGACCAATTTTCAATTTCTTTAATTTTACAATTGTCCAGTTTGCTAGTTTTTCAATAACCAAATCTCCCATTTCTTAATTTACCAGTTTACTAATTTTCCTAACTTTCCTAATTTTCCTTTTTGCCAATTTACCAATTTCTCCAATTTGACATTAACCACTTTTCCAATTTGCTAATTAACCAGTTTAAGCAATTTTCTAATTGGCCTATTGTCCAAATTATCAAACTTGTTTTTCTCTAGTTTTAGAAAAACAACTTTCCCAATTTTCTAATTTGCCAATTTTTCAATAATCAAATTTTAAATTTCTCAATTCACCAGTTTAAACAAATTTCTAATTTTCTAATTTACCAATTTTTAATTTCTTCGATTTTCAAATTTCCAGTTTGCGAGTTTTTCAATAACCAAATCTCCCATTTCTTAATTTACCAGTTTACTAATTTTCCTAACTTTCCTAATTTTCCTATTTGCTAATTTACCAATTTCTCCAATTCGACATTAACCACTTTTCCAATTAGCTAATTTACCAGTTTAAACAATTTTCAAATTTGCCTATTGTCCAAATTATCAAATTTCTATTTCTCTAGTTTTACAAAAACAACTTTTCCAATTTTCTAATTTGCCAATTTTGCAATAATCAAATTTTAAATTTCCTAATTCACTAGCTTAAACAATTTTCTAATTTTCCAATTTACCAATTTTTAATTTCTCCAATTTTACAATTTTCCAGTTTGCGAGTTTTCTAATAACCAAATCTCCCATTTCTCAATTTACCAGTTTACTAATTTTCCTAATTTTCCTATTTGCCAATTTACCAATTTCTTCAATTTTACAAATACCACATTTCTTATTTTTTAATTTGCCAATTTCCCTATAACCAAATTTCCAATTTCTCAATTTATTAGTTTAAACAATTTTCTAATTTTCCAATTTCTCCAATTTGACATTAATAATTTTTCAAATTTGCTAATTTACCTGTTTAAGCAATTTTCTAATTTGCCTATTGTCTAAATTATCAAATTTCTATTTCTCTAGTTTTACAAAAACAACCTTTCCAATTTTCTAATTTGTCAATTTTCCAATAATCAAATTTTAAATTTCTCAATTTACCAGTTTAAACACTTTTCTAATTTTCCAATTGACCAATTTTCAATTTCTTCAATTTTACAATTGTCCAGTTTGCGAGTTTTTCAATAACCAAATCTCCCATTTCTTAATTTACCAGTTTACTAATTTTCCTAACTTTCCTAATTTTCCTTTTTGCCAATTTACCAATTTCTCCAATTTGACATTAACCACTTTTCCAATTTGCTAATTAACCAGTTTAAGCAATTTTCTAATTGGCCTATTGTCCAAATTATCAAACTTGTTTTTCTCTAGTTTTAGAAAAACAACTTTCCCAATTTTCTAATTTGCCAATTTTTCAATAATCAAATTTTAAATTTCTCAATTCACCAGTTTAAACAAATTTCTAATTTTCTAATTTACCAATTTTTAATTTCTTCGATTTTCAAATTTCCAGTTTGCGAGTTTTTCAATAACCAAATCTCCCATTTCTTAATTTACCAGTTTACTAATTTTCCTAACTTTCCTAATTTTCCTATTTGCTAATTTACCAATTTCTCCAATTCGACATTAACCACTTTTCCAATTAGCTAATTTACCAGTTTAAACAATTTTCAAATTTGCCTATTGTCCAAATTATCAAATTTCTATTTCTCTAGTTTTACAAAAACAACTTTTCCAATTTTCTAATTTGTCAATTTTCCAATAATCAAATTTTAAATTTCTCAATTCACCAGTTTAAACAATTTTCTAATTTTCCAATTTACCAATTTTCAATTTCTCCAATTTTACAATTTTCCAGTTTGCGAGTTTTCCAATAACCAAATCTCCCATTTCTCAATTTACCAGTTTTCTAATTTTCCTAATTTTTCTATTTGCCAATTTACCAATTTCTTCAATTTTACAAATACCACATTTCTTATTTTTTAATTTGACAATTTCCCTATAACCAAATTTCCAATTTCTCAATTTATTAGTTTAAACAATTTTCTAATTTTCCAATTTCTCCAATTTGACATTAACAGTTTTTCAAATTTGCTAATTTACCTGTTAAAGCAATTTTCTAATTTGCCTATTGTCCAAATTATCAAACTTGTATTTCTCTAGTTTTACAAAAACAACTTTTTCAATTTTCTAAGTTGTCAATTTTCCAATAATCAAATTTTAAATTTCTCAATTCACCAGTTTAAACACTTTTCTAATTTTCCAATTTACTAATTTTCAATTTCTCCAATGATACAATTTTTCAGTTTGCGAGTTTTTCAATAACCAAATCTCCTATTTCTCAATTTACCAGTTTACTAATTTTCCTAATTTCCCTATTTGCCAATTTACCAATTTCTCCAATTTTACAAAAACCACATTTCTTATTTTCTAATTTGCCAATTTTCCAATAACCAAATTTTCAATTTCTCAATTCATTAGTTTAACCAATTTTCTAATTTACCAATTTCTCCAATTTGACAATAACAATTTTTTCAATTTGCTAATTTACCAGTTTAAGCAATTTTCTAATTTGCCTATTGTCCAAATTATCAAACTTGTATTTCTCTAGTTTTACAAGAACAACTTTTCCAATTTTCTAATTTGCCAATTTTCCAATAACAAAATCTCAAATTTCCCAATTTACTAATTTTTCTAATTTGCTAATTTTCCGTTTTACCAATTTTTTTATTTTATTTTATTTAATAAATTTCTTAATTTATTAGTTTACAATTTTTTTTCATTTTTCAATTTTCAATTCTTCCAATTTTCCAATAGCTAATTCAATTTTTCAATTTACCATTTTACCAATTTTTCCAATTTGACAATATTTCAATTTACTAATGGTTTTTACTTTGCCAATTTTTCGATAACAATTTCCTTTTTTTAATATAATATATAATATATCTAATAACTATTGCCTAAAGCTGCCTAATTACTTATATATAATTGTTAATTGTCTATAATTTGTTTTTAACTTTTTATGACTATTCAGAACCACTTAAAATCGTTTAGTAATACTTAAAACTGTTCACAATTTGGTAATAACTTTTTTGAACAATATAAAACCGTTTAGAAAATTTAAAACTGTTTGAAACTGGTTTTAAACTATTTGAAACTGGTTTAAAATATAGACTCAAAACTAATTCTGATCAATTTAAAACGCTACTCAAACCTGAAATCTACAACTATTGTCTGTGAACGACCGCGACGGACAGACTGACAGACGGACAGTTAAAAATCGATCAAATCAAACGTAGTGATTTTAATAAAGGGGTATAATTTTAGTTAACTTATTTATAAGTTCTTTTGATATTGGAACAATTTTTGTCGGCGTTTTTTGTCTTTTTAGAAGAAAAAAAATTAACAGCACAATTCTCTAGATCTAAATTTTTCGTGAAACAAAAAATAATATAATATTCGTTAATATGGGGTTTTTCTAAAAAAAATTGCGCCAATAAAAGAATAAATGACTTTAAAGAAATTGATGTGCATTTTAATAATAAAAATTAGGAACATTGCACCTAGGTAACGATCTGACGACGTAACGCGACAATTATAAAATATTCTCACTCTCAACAAAGTATTCTTTCGACTTAATGTCAGACGTAATTACCAGTAATGTAGCCATATTTGTAATTATGCGTCTATCTTGTTGCACTAGAGATTATCCATCGTCTCATTAACAAAAGTTGAAGGTTGGACGCGAGTCTCTAATTTACACCACTTTACAACTGAGAAAGTCTCGCTTGCCTAAAATCATGATAAGACACATATATCTACTTTTCTTTAACGCTTTCCACTTTTTAACTTCAAATCTTACATAAATCTGTAATAATGTACACTTTATCTCGTTCAATCTTTAAATTATCTTACACACAGTAATATTTACATAAATTACTATATAGAAACTTGAGGATTTATTATTAATTTATTACTTAAATTATTATTAATTTATTTCAGTTTGTATTGGGCCTGAATTAAGAAGTACACATTACATTTAAATAAACAATTTGCATTAATTTTCAAGAAAGTCAAAGTATTTTTTTTTTTTTTTTAATTTTACTGTAATATGTCATTTAACTTTCAAAAAATGTCTTTTAATAAAAATTATTATTTTTAGAGAAAAAATAAATATATTATTGTTATTTCAATTTGATAAAATATTCTGAAATTAAAAATCTATTTCTATTTTGTTCTATTTTTTTCAATTACTTACTTTTTAATCACCAGGACCTAGTATCATTTTTTGAATTTTTATGCGCAATTTGATATTAGAAAATCAAAGGTGATTGAATGATTTTACGTAATTTTCGGCTCTTTTTGTAAAATATTTTATTTTAAATACTTTTTAATAAAATCGTGTATTTCTTTACAACTTTCTTTTCCCGTAAACTGTAAATAAATAAATTTCTTTTTACTGCTTATTATGTATAATAGCTAGATTAACAACGCGCGCTTGTGCGCGATTAGTTTCTGCGCTTTATGTTATCAACAATTGTAAATATTTTAAATATAATATTTAAAAATAAATAAAACAAGTTTTATTTAGATACGACAAAATTTATAAAATTTTACAATTTAAAAAAACATTGCAAAAAGTAGTTGCAAGTTTTGCCAATTAATTTAAAAAGAAATAATGAAAATAATTGAAAATTGTCGAAAATTATTTTTAAAAAATGATAGAAATGTTTTAAAATTGAAGAAAATAATTTAAATTTGAGAAAAATGCTTGAAAATTGAAAAATAACGTTTAAAAAAATTAGAATAATGAAAAATTGCAGAAAATAATTGAAAATTGAGATAAATAATTTAAAATTTTTGAAACTAATTTAGAAATAGTGGAAATGATTAAAAATTGAAGAAAGCAATGAAAAAATAATATAAATGATTTAAAATTGAACAAAATAATAAAAATTTGAGAAAATAATAAGAAATTTGAGAAAAATATTTAAAATTTTTCGAAAATAATTAAAGAAAATATAAATAATTAAAAATTGAGGAAAATAATTGAAAAAATAATTTTAATTTTTGAAACTTGAAGAAAATAATTGGAATATGGTAAAAACAATAAGTTGAAAAAAATGAATGAAATATGAGATAAATGATTTAAAAATTGCAGAAAAGAATTGAATAAACTAAAAATTATTGAAACTGAAGATGATTAATAAAATTTTTTTGAAAATTATGATAACAAATGAAAAAAAATAATTGAAGAAAGTAATAGAAATTTGAGACAAATACTTAAAAATCTCATAAAATAATTTTTAAAAAATAAGAATCATTGAAAATTTTTGAAAGTAATTGAAAAATTATTATAATTTGTAAAAACTTATTAAAATACGGTAAAAACAATGATAAATTAAAAAAAATTAAATTTGAAATAAATAATTGAAAAATTTGCAGAATTTTTTTAAGCAAGCAAAATAATTGAAATTTGAGAAAAATACTTGAAAACTTAGATATTAATTTAAAAAATGAGAATAATTAAAAATTGCAGAAAAGAATTGAAGGAAGCTAAAAATAATTGAAATTGAAGATAATTAATAAAAAAAATTTTTAAAATTATGATAACAAATGAAAAAAATATTTGAAAATTGAGAAAAATACTTAAATATCTAAGAAAATAATTTTTAAAAAATAAGAATAATTTAAAATTTTAGAAAATAATTGAAAAATGATTTTAAATTTTAAAATGTGTAGAAACTTATAGAAATATGGTTAAAACAATGATAAGTTAAAAAAAAATTAAATTTGAAATAAATAATTGAAAAATTTGCAGAATTTTTTTAAGCAAACAAAATAATTGAAATTTGAGAAAAATACTTGAAAACTTAGATATTAATTTAAAAAATGAGAATAATTAAAAATTGCAGAAAAGAATTGAAGAAAGCTAAAAATAATTGAAATTGAAGATAATTAATCAAAAAAATTTTTAAAATTATGATAACAATTGAAAAAAATATTTGAAAATTGAGAAAAATACTTAAATATCTAAGAAAATAATTTTTAAAAAATAAGAATAATTCAAAATTTTTGAAAATAATTGAAAAATGATTTTAAATTTTAAAATGTGTAGAAACTTATTGAAATATGGTTAAAACAATGATAAGTTTAAAAAAAATTAAATTTGAAATAAATAATTGAAAAATTTGCAGAATTCTTTTGAGCAAACAAAATAATTGAAATCTGATAAAATACTTGAAAATCTTGTAAATTATAAAAATAATTGAAAATTAGGTTAATGAAAAAAATTTTTTGGAAATTATGATAAAAAATGAAAATAAATAAAAATTGAAGAAAATAATTGAAATTTGAGAATATTACTTAAAAATCTTAAAAAATAAGAATAATTAAAAATTGTGGAAAATAATTAATTTGAAAATTTGAAAATTGAAGAAAATAATTGAAATATGATAAAAACAATGATAAGTTAAAAGAAATAAATAAAATTTGAAATAAATAATTGAAAAATTTGCAGAATTTTTTTAAGCAAACACAATAATTGAAATTTGAGAAAAATACCTGGAAATCTTAGAAATTAATTGAAAAAAATGAGAAAAATTAACAGTTGAAGAAAAGAACTGAAGAAAGCAAAAATAATTGAAATTGAAGATAATTTTTAAAAAAATTTCGAACTTATGAAGACAAATGAAAATAATTAAAAATTGAAGAAAATAGTTGAAAATTGAAATAATAACTGAAAATTTAGGAAATAATTGAAATAAATTTTTTTATAAATAATATAAAATTTAGGAACAAATAATGAAATTGAATTAACGTTGAAGATATAAAGAGTTAAAATGGAAAAAGTGATTGGAAAAATTAAAGAAAATAATTGAAATTTGCGGAAGGTAAATTTAAGATTTAGGGAGAAACTTGAGAAATAATTAAAATAATTAAAAATTGCAGAAGATAATTGAAAAATATAAATATAGTTGAAAATTGTACTTGAAATAATTGAAATCATAAGAGAAAAGAATTATTAAAGATTGAAGAAATTTTTAAATCACTTCAAATTTAGTATATTTCAACATTTCAATTATTTTCTGCGATTAATAATTATTTTAATTATTTTTTCAATTTTTTCTCTAAATCTTAAATTTACCTTCTGCAAATTTTAATTATTTTTTTAAATTTTTTCAATCACTTTTTCAATTGTAATTATTTTTTCTTCATTATTAAATCATTTTCATTACTTAATCATAAGTTTTTTATTATTTATAATAAAATTTAATTATTTTAATTATTTTTCAATTAATTTTCTAAATTTTCAATTATTATCTCAAATTTAGATTATTATCGTCAATTTTCAATTATTTTCTTTTGCTTAAAAATAAATTCTGTTAGTTTTCTATTGTTTTCTCGAATTTCAAATT
The DNA here is from genome assembly GCA_037103525.1 of Ganaspis brasiliensis. Lineage (NCBI taxonomy): Eukaryota > Metazoa > Arthropoda > Insecta > Hymenoptera > Figitidae > Ganaspis > Ganaspis brasiliensis. The sequence goes on along the minus strand of JAZKLR010000590.1, from coordinate 1,519,979 downwards.
ATTTTCATTCTTTTAGCATTAGTTTCAAAAATTTCAATTATTTTAATCAATTATCAATTTTTTCTGTCAGATTTTAATCATTTTCTTTTTTTAACATTTATTTTATCATTTTTTTTCATTATATTTCAATTTTTTTTATGAATTTTAAATTATTTTTATCATATATTTAATTTTTTTCAATTTCAAATTATTTTTTAATTATTTCCCTCAACTTTTAATTACTATTCTCATTTTGTAAAATTGTTTTCAAGATTTTCCAAGATTTTTTACACGTCTCTGTTATTTGTAATTTATTAGTTTATTACTTTTCATAACCACATGTACTTATTATAAAAGCATTTATAATTTGATAAATAAATAAGTAAATAAAAAAATATCAATTATTTTCTTCAATTTTTAAATTATTTTTATTTTTTCAATTCATTTTTCAGATTTTTAAGTACATTTTTTAAGTTTTCAAGTATTTTTGTCAAATTTCCATCATTTTTTTCAATTTTCAATTATTTCTATTCTTTTTCATAATTTCCAAATTTTAAACTATTTATCTGATATTTTAATTATTTCATTCGTTTTTCAATTATTTATATTCTTTTTTGATTATTTTCTTCAATTTTCAATTACTTTCGTTCTTTTTCATAATTTCCAAAAACTTTATAATTATTTATCTAAAATTTCCATTTTTTTATTCAATTTTCAATTCTAAAATTTTCTTTAACTTTCCTTTATTTAAAATATATATATATATATATATATATTATGTAACTTTTTCTGTTATTTTTCTCAAATTTTAATTATTTTCATCAATTTTCATTTTTCAATTATTATTTTCATCAATTTTTCATTACTTTACTTTTTTTCAATTTATTTCTAAGATATACAAGTGTTTTTCTCAAATTTAAGTTATTTTCCTTAATTTTAAAATATTTCCACGAGTTTTTAAATTACATTCCCCAACTTTTAATTACTTTCATTATTTTTTTTCAATATTAATTTGCAAATTTTGCAATTATTTCTTTAAATATCAATTATTTTTTGATAATACTCTAGTTTTTTTTTATAAAATTGTCACAACATGTATTTTCTACTATATTCCTTCTATCATCGCAACTTTTCTACTTTTTAATTTTTGCTTTCTTATATTTGCAACGATAATCAATATTTATGTACTTTTTTATTTGTAAAAACTATATGAATATTAATAAGTATTACACCACTTACCGAGAACTTCAAGATCGTTCAAAGAATAGAATTATTATTATATTTCACCACCGCACGCTTATTTTGAAAGAAATAAATGTTTAAGAAAACAAAATTAAAAAAAAACGAATTAAAAAAAAAGAGTGAATTATAAGTTGAGTTCTAAGTATATAAGAAAGTTGAAAATGTAAATTGCTAAATATATTTAACAAGATAGTAATCACGTTTCCCAATAATATAATTTCATTATTACATTAAAAAAAAAAAAAAATGATGCACAAATTAACCCCTTGACGGTAAAAGTTGTCTTAAGCTGCTTTTTTAGGATGAGAATTTCTAAATAGTAATAAATTCATAAAATTATTATATCGAGTTGAGCAATATTACATGAAAGAGCAGCCAAGGATTCCTCACCTTAGTCACGTATTAATTTACTCTCAACAGAGGCATTGCGAGATGGCTTTGAATATATTTTTTTATTTCCTGCCTTTGAAGATGCGCGCCATCCGCTGCAATAATGATGACACAAGGGAGGATTTCTTCTCTTGCCCAACTTTACAATATTTCCAGGAGAATGCGGGTTTTTTTTTTTTTTTTATTGTCATTATATCCATTTCTTTTCACTGTTTCTTGCAAAATCATTGCTCGTGTCAATGCACGCATTTATATGCATAGATTGTTTTAAATGTTTCCCACAGGTATAATAGCTATACTACTGCGTAATAGTTGCGGGTAATAAAAAAAAAATTTTCAATTTTTTTTAATTGAAATTTGTATTATCTTTAAATTGATCTGGATATTGTGATTTGTGTCCCTCAATAAAAAAATCTGAATTAGTAAAAAATTCGAAATCAGTAGACAGAAATGTGTAGTAATTTATTTACTGGTTCAACATAACCTAAAAATTATTTTCGCCAAATGAAAATAAATAAATTTTCTAATTGTTTTAAACAGTGTCGTAACTATTAAGGGACAAAAAGGGCCTTTTTTTAGGACAAAATATATAAAATTTTAGAATTAAAAAAAAATTGCAAAAAATAATTTAAATTCAACAAAATAATTACGAATTTTGCAAATTAATTGAAAAAAAAAAATGAAATCAATTAAAAATTGGGAAAAGTAATTTAAAAAATCATGGAAATGTTTTGAAAATAGAGGAAATAATTTAAATTTGAGAAAATTACTTGAAAATTTTAAAAATAAATTGGAAGAAATTGAATAATGAAAAAAAATCGGGAAAATAATTAAAAATTGAAAAAAAATGAGTGAAAATTGAGATAAATAAGAAAAAATTCAAAAAAAAAGAATCAAAATTTGAGATAATCATTGGAAAAATAACATAGTATCTATATTTTAAATGAAGGCAAGTTAAAGAAAATTTCAGAAAAATACTTAAAACTTTCAGAAGTTCATTGAAAAAAAAAAGAAAATAATTAAAAATTAGAGAAAATAAATGAAATAGGATAAACATAATTTAAAATAGAAGAGAATAATTTTTAATTAAACAGAAATAATCTAGAATTTTTTGGAAATTACGAAAAAGAACGAAAGAAAATAATTAAAAATTGAAGAAAATAATTGAAATTTTAAAAAATACTTCAAAATCTTAGAAAATAATTAAAAACTGATAAAATTAATTCAAAATTGAAAAAGATAATTGAAAAATGCTGAAAATAATTGAAGATTGAGAAAAATAATTGAAATTTATGATGAAAATACTTTAAATATGAATTATTGAAATTAGTAAATCAAATTTTAGAGAAATAATTGAAAAAATCATGAAATATATTTTTAAAAAAAGAGAAGAATTACAAAATTTTTTAAATTTTTTAGTTAAAGGTTTTACTTAAAAAATCACAGAAATAATAAAAAATTCATGAACATAATTATTAAAAATTTAGATAAAAAATTGAAATTTTTGAAAATTATGCAAGAAGAATGAAAGTAATGAAAAGGCAGAGAAAATTATTAAAATTAATTATTAAAAATTTAGATAAAAAATTGAAATTTTAGAAAATTATGCAAAAAGAATGAAAGTAATAAAAAGGCAGAGAAAATAATATAAAATTACATAATTTGTTTTTAAGCAAAAGAAAAGAATTGAAAAATCGTTTAAAAAATTAAAAATTGAAGACAATAATCTAAATTTGTGGTAATAACTAAAAATTTTGGAAGTTGATTGAAAAATAATGAAAATATTCAAAAATGGAGAAAATAATTGTAAAATGATTTTACAATTTGAAACTTAAAGAAAAGAATTGAAATATAATACCAATAATGATAAGTTGTGAAAAATAAATCTCATTTGAGTGAAATAATTGAAAAAATTACGAAATTTTTTTATTAAAAAAAAAAAATAATTGAAATTTAAGAAAAATACATGAAAATCTTAGAAATCAAGTGAAAAAAATGAGAATAACTAAAAATTTGATAAAAGAATTGAAGAAAACTGAAAATAAGTGAAATTTACGATAATTAATATAAAAATTGGAAATTAAGAAAACAAATAAAAATAGTTAAAAATTAAACAAAATAGTTGAAATTTAAAAAAAATTATTAAAAACCTTAGAAAATAATTGAAAATTGATAAAATTAATTCAAAATTGAAAAAAGAATTACAACATGATAAAATTAATATTAAATTAAAAAAGATAATAGAAATTTGCTAAAAATAATTTAATACTGAGAAAAATAATTGAAATTTATGATGAAAATAATTTAAATATGAAAGTTTGAAAACAGTAAATAAAATTTAAGATAAATAATTGAAAAAATCATAGAATATATTTTTGAAAAAGAAAATAATTACAAAATTACTTGAATATTTTAATCTAGGAGATTATTAAAAAAATCGCAGAAATAATCCAGAATTGATGAAAATAATATTTCAAATGTTAGATAAATAATTGAAATTTTTGAAAATTATGCAAAAGGAATGAAAATAATTATAAAGCGGAGAAAATAATATAAAATTACAGAATTTGTTTTTAAGCAAAAGATAATAATTGAAAAATCGTTTAAAAAATTAAAAATTGATGACATTAATCCAAATTTGAGATAATAACTGAAACTTTAGGAAATTAATCGAAAAATAATGAAAATATTAAAAGATGGAGAAAATAATTGATAAATAATAATCAGAAATGAAAATTGAAAAAAATAATTGAAAATTTTGATATATTTTTGAAAGTTCTGTAAATTAATTCAGAAATTATGAAAATGATTAAAACTTGAAAATAATAATTGAAAAAAGACAAAAATAATGGTAAATTACAAAAATTAATTTAAATTTTTAATGAATAATATAAAATTAAGAAATAAATAATTCAATTGATTACATATCAAGGCAAAAATAATTAAAATTGAAAAAGTTATTGAGAAAACTAAAAAAAAATAATTGTAATTTGAGGAAGGTAAATTTAAGATTTAGGGAAACAATTTTAAAACAATTACAATAATTAAGAATTGTAGAAAATAGTTAAAAAATGATAAAAATAGTACAAAATTGTGTTTTTAGTGATTGAAATCATAATAGAAAAGAATTATTAAAAATTGAAGAAATTTTTAAAACACTTTAAATTCAGTATTTTTGAAACGTGGATTTATTGAACTTTTTTTTTCTCAGTTGTGGACAGAATGAATAAATGAATTAATTAAACTTGTAAATTATTATATACAATTTGGAGCCCTATTTTCCTTTTTGACAAAGGGCCCTTGCTCTCCCAGTTACGCCACTGGTTTTAAAAACAAAATAGTATAAAAATAAACTGAAATAGTTTGTGTAAAGGGGAGAAAATTAAAGAAAATCCTTATTACGAAAAATACGAGACAAAAGAATTAATTTTTTATTTTGACCACTTCAAATTAATTTTCTAAAATTGTTGAAAAACACTAGATTGACAATGTTGACATTGAAATTTTGAACTTTTTTCTACGAATTCTCGGGATTTCTTAAAAATTCCCGGATCTTTTTAAGTATGCCAAAATTTTTTTTTACAAATTCCCAGTTTTTTTTCAAAGTAAATTAAATTCCCAGCATTTTCCTGCAAAAAATTAGCCAATGACAATTTTCCTGGCGATATAGAATTTTAATAAAACCATAAAACTTCTTAAGAGCTCATAACCTCAAAATGTGACGGCTAAACAGAACTTTTTAAAAATTTTTCAATTGTATATTTTCAGTTACTACTATTTAAAAGTAAATTATTGAAATTATTAACTGTTTAAACAAGCTAAAAATCGTAAAACCTGATATATATGATAAAACTTAAAATTATTATTAGTTTCTTTATCCAATTATATACTTTTTATTAAAAAGTGAATATTAAATTTAAAATGTATGATTTTATAATTTCAAGTCATAAATTTTAATTCGTCATTGACAGTAGTTTTTGTTATAAAATAATTAGAATTAATTATTTTGTTCTTTGTTCGTAAGAAAATCTAATCAGTAGATAATTCCGAAATAGTCAGACTGACATCCAATAGCAATGTGAAAAATAAATATAATTTATATTTGTAATTATAATACTCTTTCGAAAAATGCAATTACCACAAAATCTTTTCGCATTTACAAACCTAAATATTTTGTTCAATTGATAAAATGTTTGTTTAATTAATTGAATTGATACACTTGATGAAGTCATCAATTACCTTTAACATATCATTCATCTAATTAAAATCAAAGACGATAAACGATCTCTTGAGAAAAAAAAAATTCTTACAGTTAATTTATAATGTTTTCAATTCAGAGCTCATTCCTATCATCAAGAATCTCATGCATTTTAATTTATACATAAATAGACGTCTTTTCCAACCATAATTTTGTACATTCCATACATTGAAAAAAAGAAACTTCATTCAGACATTTTAATTTGATTTTTATTATATGATAACATTTTTTACAACGCGATTGAATTCCGTATAGGTTTAGTTAAATTAAAATGAAACAACTAATTAAGTCGTTTAAATTCGGGAACCGAATACTCCCGAATTATCAATTTTTGTAAATTGAAAACTGGTGTTAAAATTAAAAATTTATAGACAATAATTAAAAGGTTAAAAAAAATGTAAGAAATTTGAGGAAAATAATTGAATAATTCTGGACTAAAATAAAATGATTGAAAAACGGAGATTTAAAAAGAATACCTAATTCCAAAATGTCAAAAATATTTGAATTAAGACAAAAATAATTGTAATTCGAAAAAATAATTGATAACTGATGAATAAAATTAAAAATTTGTAGGCAATACTTGAAAAATTGACCATAAAATTTGCAATTTTAAGAAACTAATCGAATAATGGCATAAATAATTGAAAGCTGATGTACAAATAAAAAAATTTATAGAGAATAATTGAAGATTGAAGAAAAACTTGAAATTTGTTGAAAATAATTAAAACTGATGTACAAATTTAATAAACTCATGACAATAATAAAAATAATTTAAAAAATGATTGAAATTTGTAGAAAGTAATTGAAAACTAATATAATAAATTTAAAAATTCATGGCAATAAAAAATATTGAATTTATTTATTTATTTGCTGGCAAAAGCCCATTACAATATAAAATTTAAAAAATTATTTGAAGTAACAATAAAATTAAATTTTGATACAACAATAATAATTACTGTATAAAAAATTAATTAGTCGCATTCAATAATTTTAATAAAATAATAATTGGAATTTGTAGAAATTAATTCTAAAATAACAAAAATACTTGAATTTTTTTTAAATCTTTTAAATATTCTTTTTTAAATTCGCGATTATTTTCTTCAATTTTTAATCATTTTTAATTGTTTTCACAATTTCCAAATTATAACTATTTATCTGATATTTCAATTATTAATTTTAATTTTCAATTATTTTTTAAACTTTTCAATTATTTTTTTAAAATTTCAATTATTTTTTTCTATCTTTAAATTATTGCCAGGAATATTTAACTTTCTAACACAATTTTCTACTCTACTTTTGTTAATTTTCAATTATTTTCTTCAAATTTCAATTACTTTTGTCATCATTCAAGTATTTTTGTCATTGTACGATTATTTTTTTCACTTTGCTAATATTACTTTTGCAATTTTAGAATTATTTTCTACAAATTTCAATTATTATTTTATTTAAATTATTGAATGCGACCTATTAATATTTAATATAGTAAATATTATTGTTATACCAAATTTTAATTTTATTGTTATTTAAAATAATTTTTTAAATTTTATATTGTAATAGGCTTTTGCCCGTAAATAAATAAATAAATAAATTCAATATTTCTTATTGCCATGAATTTTTAAATTTATTATATTACTTTTTAATTATTTCTTACAAATTTCAATCAATTTCTTCATTATTTTTATTATTGTCATGAGTTTATTAAATTTGTACATTTTTTTCAATAAAGTTAAAAAAATTTCAATTATTTTCTTCAAACTTCAATTATTGTCTATAAATTTTTAATTTTCACACCAAATTTCAATTATTTTTGTCATTATTCAATTAGTTTTTTAAGATTTCAATTATTTGGTCAATTTTTTAAGTATTGTTTTTAAATGTTTAATTTTATACACCAGTTATCAATTATTTTTTTCAAATTACAATTATTTTTATTATTGTTCAATTATCTTCTTGTAATTTCAATTATTTTTTAAACTTTTCAATTTACACCTTTTTCAATTATTTTCTTCAAACTTTAATTATTTTTTTCATATTTAATTTTTTTCTATTTTTGAATTATTCTCTTCAAATTTCAATTATTGTCTTCAAACTTCAATTAATTTCTTCAACTTTCAATTATTTGCCTCAAACTTATAATATTTTTCTTAACTTTACAATTATTATCCACAAGTTTTTAATTTTTACACCAGTTTTGAATTATTTATTTCAATATTTTAATTGTTTTGTCAAATCTTCAAGTATTTTCTTCAAATTTTTTAATTTTTTTAAAATTATCAATTATTTTTGTCATCTCTCAATTATTTTTTCAAATTACAACTATTTTTGTTAATATTCAAATATTTTTGACATTTTGGAATTATCTTCTTTAAATGTCATTTTCTTCAATCTTTTTATTATTGTCATGAATTTATTTATTTTTGAAAATCAATTTTCAATTATTTATATCATTATTCAATTAATTTCTTGACATTTCAATTATATCGATAATTTTTCAATTATTTTATACAATTCTTCAATTAATTTATCAAATATTTTATTTTTTACTCCATTTTTTAATATATTTCTCATTTTTCATTCATTTTTTTTATAAATTTATTTTCTTTTCTAAAATTTCAATTATGTTATTCAATCTTTAAATTATTGCCAGGAATATCCAAATTTTCTAAACAAGTTCAATTGACTTTAGTTATTTTTAAATTATTTTCTTCAACTTTCAATTACTTTTGTCATTATTCAATTATTTTTGCCATTTTAGTATTATTTTTTACAAATTTCAATTATTTCATTCAATTTATTATTTTCTTCAACTTTCAATTATTTTCCTCAAACTTCTAATATTTTTTTCAACTATTTAATTATTGTCTATAAATTTTTAATTTTTACACCATTTTTCAATTATTATTTGTGTCATTAATCAATTATTTTCTTTATGTTTAAATTGTTTCGTCAAGTTTTGATTTTTTTTAACACTATAGTCATGAATTATTTTTTCAAATTACTACTATTTTTGTCAATATTCAAATATTTTTGACATTTTGGAATTATTTTCTTTAAATGTCATTATTTCAATATTTTTATTATTTTTATGAATTTATTAACTTTTAAAAATCAGTTTTCAATTATTTATATCATTATTCAATTAGTTTCTTTACATTTTAATTATATCGTTAATTTTTCAATTATTTTATACAATTTTTCAATTAATATAATAAATTTTTTATTTTTTTTTACTTCATTTTTAAATATATTTCTCATTTATCATTAATTTTTTTCTAAATTTCAGTTATTTTTGTCATTATTTAACTATTTTCTACACAATATATACATTTTTGATTTCTTTTTGTTGATATTTTTTAATTATTTTTTTCAAGTTTCAATTATTTTCTTGAAAATTCTATTATTTTTTTTAATTTTTCAACTATTGTCTAAAAAGTGTAAGTTTTACACCAGCTTTTATAATTATAATTATGATTATAATTATAATAATAATTTTATAATTATTATGTTCAATTAGTTTCTTTACATTTTACTTATTTCTTCAATATCTCAATTATTGTGCGAAAATTTAAAATTTTAACACAATTCTCAAACTTTTGTTTCAAATTTTAATTATTTTTGTCATTGTTTAATTATTTTTTTGTAACTTCAATTATTTTTTAAACTTTTCAATTATTTATTTCAAATTTCAATTATTTCCTTACAATTTTTGTCATCATTTTTTGATTTTTAATCAATTTTTCAATTAGTTTTGTCATTCACAACTTTTTATTTAAATTTAATTATTTTTGTCATTATTTAATTATTTTCTACATATTTCAATTATTTTAGCGATTTTTGAATTTTTTTTTTCAAATTACAATTATTTTGTCAATATTCAAATATTTTTGACATTTTGGAATTATTTTCTTTAAATGTCATTATTTCAATATTTTTATTATTTTTATGAATTTATTAACTTTTAAAAATCAGTTTTTAATTATTTATATCATTATTCAATTAGTTTCTTTACATTTTAATTATATCGTTAATTTTTCAATTATTTTATACAATTCTTCAATATTGATGTATTAAATTTTTTACTATTTAACTCCATTTTTGTATATATTTCTTTTTTTCTATTAATTTTTCTCTAAATTTTAGTTATCTTTGTCATTTTTCAACTGTTTTCTACACATAAACATTTCTTTGCTATTTTTTTCAAGTTTTAATTATTTTCTTGAAAATTTTATTATTTTTTTTTTTCAATTTTTCAACAATTGTCCAATAAGTGTAATTTTTACGCCAGCTTTTAATTCATTTATGTTATTATTCAATTAGTTTCTTTACATTTTAATTATTTCGTCAATATCTCAATTATTGTGCCGAAAATTTTAATTTTTTTAATATTTTTAAAATTGTAACTTCAATGATTTTTCAAACTTTTCAATTATTTACTGCAAATTCCAATTATTTGGTTTCAATCTTTGTTTTCATTTTTTGATTTTTAATCAATTTTTCAATTATTTTCTTCATATTTCAATTATTTTTGAGATTTTTGAATTTTTTTTTTTTTAAATTTGAATAGCTATTCCTGCTGGCGCCCCTCAATTTAATATCAGTAATATCAGACTCATTATTGCTTATTCACTCACTTTTTTTAATCACATTTTTCACTTAAAAACTAATTATTTACTCATTTTTTTAAATTAAAAAGTCATTTTATTCACTAATTTTAATCTGCAAGTCCAATGGCAGCCCTCATTATTGAATAAATATAATTCATCAATTTTTATTTATTTATTATTATAGTTTAATTTCTAAAATATATGGAAAAATAATCGCGCACGTTATATTTTGCTAGTTCATAAGTATAATGTGTATAAAAATGAGTCACGATAATATACATAAATTTTTTTTTTTCTAGGAGCACTTCACGCCGGTACAGACAAGCAGAGGTACGACGGGTGGTATAATAATTTGGCACATCCTGATTGGGGTTCAGCTGGCAAGTATTATATAATTATTATATAATTAGTAAATATAAAACTAGTAATTGTAAATTATTCTTAATATTGTAAATAAAAATATTTACAATTGTAATCTAATTGATTAATTAAAAGTGGCTTTATTAAAAGTTAATTGAGAATCTTTTTGATATTACATAACCGAGCGATAAATTCTCCAAATATTTTAATTTATTAATTTTAATAAAAAATAAATAAAAAAAAAAAATTCCGAGAGTCCGAGTTTCTAGTTTTTTTTTTTTTTCGAAAGATGTTTAAATTTAAAAAAAAAACTGTCCATTCTGTTAACTGCATTTCTGTTTATTCACTTCCGGGATAAATGAGCTAATACCGATGCACTTGGATGCTGTAAAATTACAATAAATAAGAAAAATAAACTGAGAAATCTGATCGGAAATGCAGGTATTAATTTATTGGCTGATTAACTATGTATTTATTCATTAGTAATGAAAAACTGTAATTAATGACGCATCCCTCTGTAGATAGCAGGCTGATACGAAAAGTGCCGGCTGCTTACACAGATGGAGTTTACATGATGGCAGGCCAAGATCGGCCTTCACCTCGGAAACTCAGCGATCTCTTTATGCAGGGAGATGACGGACTTCCGTCTGTAAAAAACAGAACTGCGCTTTTTGCATTTTTCGGTAAATATTGCCTTCAATTTAATCTTTGTGATCTTTACTCTCTAAAATCTGAATTTTTAAAAATTTACTATAAATCACTATTGCAAAAAATATGGAATTACATTTTTCATTGGCTAAGACAAATAAACTATGAAATTTTTTAGATTAAATTTTGTAAATTGATTTTTATTTATTAAAATTTGTTACAAGTTAATAAGTACAAAGAAATTTGAGAGAATAAATCAGATATTCTTCCTCAATTGAAAATAAACAAATTTTATACTACGTTACAAAAAGTTAGAATATTTTTTTTAAATAGTTTTTTGAACAAAATATATTTAAACTTCTATACAAATTTTAATTATTACAAACTTCTATTGATATGATTTCCCTATTCTTAAAATTGTTTCAAGAAATACAAAATTCGATTAATAACAATCTATTCTCAAAAATGTCTGTCAATATAAATTCTAATTTTTCCAAATTCAAAAATTGCCAACTTCTATTGATTCAAATTTAAATTAAATTCCTAATGGTGGGAACAAAAATTATTTTAGTTTTTTTCTTTTTACAAATTAAAATGTTAAATCGTGATTTCATTAATACGAATTTAAATTGTTTCAAACTTTAACTGGTATGAACTATTCAATTATTGAAATTTTAATAATAATAAACTTTAATTGTTATTTAAAACTTTTAGTCGTTCAAATTTTAGTCAATTCATGTGTAAATTATTAGAAGCTTGAAATATTTAAAAATTTTAACAATGCATATATATTAGACATTTAAAACTTCAATCAATCCAAATTTTATGATTAAAATTTCAACTACCCAAATAGCACGTAATATTGCAGCAAGGTTGCAGCAACATTGCCGAGGAATATTGCTGCAACGTTGCCCTGCAATGTTGCTGCAACGTTGCAGCAACTTTCAAAATAAAGCAGTTCAAAATTTTATAAAGGCTTCATTAACTGACAATTACGGAATAAAAGGAAAGTTCAACCAGTGCAAATTACGTTAATTGTTCATTTTTTTTGTATAATCAACGTTGTATTTAAGCGTTGTATTGAGCAACTATATTATTGCAACGTTGCAGCAACATTGCAGTGCAACGTTGCGGCAATATTGCAGTGCAACGTTGCGGCAATATTGCAGTGCAACGTTGCGGCAATATTGCAGTGCAACGTTGCGGCAACATTGCAGGGAAACGTTGCATGAACATTGCGCGGCAATGTTGCTGCAATGTTGCTGCAATATTACGTGCTATTTGGGTATATTAAAATGTTGACTAAATTTCGTTATAATAAAGATTAGAAAACTATTGTTTTTTAATTTATAAAAATTTGGAATTTTCAAATCGATTCAAACTTAAATTTAGATCAGACTCTAATCAATTAATACTTAAATTTATTGTTTTTAAATCATTTAGTGATTCAGACTTCTAATGAAGAATTATATTAAACATTTTAAAATCTTAATTTGCAAAAATCTAAATTCAATTTTAATTTGTACGCATAAACTTTTAGGGAACTGTCATATCAATCGAATTAAACAATTTTAATTTTTATCAAAATTTTAGTGTACCCAAAAAAAATTTATTCTTTTTTAATTTTCAAAATGTTTCAAAATTTCAAAAAAAAATTTCAAAATAAATATTAAGTAAATGAATAAATTTTAAATATTTTATGTAGCTCTTTTAATACAACTTTTTATACAACTTTTGTGAAAAATTTATTTTTTTTTGAAAATTTTATGATAAATTACTCACGCAATAAAAAATAAGCAATTTGAGATAAAAAATACAATTTATGTAAATAAATTTAATTTCTTAGGTATTTTTATTGAAAATAATGAAAGAAAAATTTAAATTATAAGAAAATAGAAAATTATTAAAATTGGAACAAATTATAAAGAAAACATTCAAAAGTCTTAAAAAATGTTGGAAGACTTACTCGCTTTTTTCAGTTTAATTTCATGATATTTCATTTTTTATTTTTATTTATGTTGTTACTTTATAAAATTTATTAAAATCTCGAAATATTGGTAACATTCAATTATTTATGCATATGTATTTTTTCATTAACTTACATATTATGCTTAAAGTGTTTTAAATCTTTATTAAAAGCTGTAAAGTAAATTTAAATAAAACAAATTTATATTTTAATTCACTATTATTAAAAATAAAATATAAATTTGTTATTAGTACTTTCAAAACCTTTTTTTTTTTTTGTACTCAGTTTTTACTAATTCAAATTTAGAGACTTTAGACTTTTCAGCATTCTTTAGTTTATATCATCTAAATTTTAATTTTAAACTTGTTGGCAGTTTCTTAACTTGAATAAAATAATAACTACATTTTTCTAAATTCTATTCTTTCTCAATATTCATTTTATTTTTCTGACAAGTTACCCTTCATTCAGTACTAATTACATTTTCCGTTATTTATTTTATTTTTTTTTTAAATAAATTTCTATGTATTAAATAATTGTTCAAAATTGATTAATGCTGAAAAGAAAAAATTCCAAATGAATTCTAGTTAATTTCAATCATTAACTGGAAATGAAGAGAAAATAAATTGGTCAAGTCAATAAAATATGTAGTCAATTTAAACTGCAGTTTAACTGTGAAATACATTCAGGTAGAGCAGGTGCCTAAAGCTGAAATGCACTAATTGATGTGGATTTATTGTGCAAAATGAACAGAGAAAAAAATGAGTAAAAAATCGCCGAATGACCTTGAAATACTCAATTGCTCTGGTACCCTTGTGGCTTACTTAGTATTTACTCGTTCCTTCTCTTTCTTTTCTTTTTTTTTTTCTTCCTGAGCTAAAGTGAGCCGCGTTTTTTCTTGGGTAACGGTGAGTAAATGGATTTTTTAGGGCAGCTGGTCACATCCGAGATAATCATGGCCAGCGAAAGCGGCTGTCCAATAGAATTCCACCGGATCGATGTCGAAAAGTGCGATCCAGTTTTCGACAAAGATTGCCAAGGCAACAAATACATTCCTTTTCTTCGGGCTGATTATGATCGAAACACTGGCCACAGTCCTAATAGTCCTCGAGAACAGGTAAACTATTAATTTATTTCTCTTATAGGGTTATTTCTTAAAAACATGTTTAAAACCATTTTTAGCGAAAAGTTCGGTAAAATAAAAATTAAGTTTAAAAAAAAAACATTTACGGAATTATTAGTAATTTTTTATTTTTTATAAATGGTTAATTACGACAATTCCACTTACACTTTTTAGCATTTATTTCTTATTCCCTACAATCGAGAGATTCGTGGCTATTATATAGATTTAATTTTTCTCTGGTTTAATATATCAATTCCACATCACCTCCATTTCACTTCTGTTTCAATTCCATTAAGGTTCCCATTCAATTACACTTCAATTGCATTTCAGTTCCATTTCATATCCACTTCAAGTACACTTCAATACCACTTCATTTCCACTTCAAGTACACTTCAATACCACTTCATTTCCACTTCAAGTACACTTCAATACCACTTAATTTCCACTTCAATAACATTTCAATTACACTTCATTGCCACTTCGACTCCACTTTAATTATACCTCAATTTTACTTCATTTCCTTTTCAATTTCACTTCACTTCCACCCTAAGTCCACTTTAGTTATATTTTAATTCCTCTACATTTTCACGTTAAATCTACTTCATATTTAGATCACTTCCACATCACTTCCGTTTCAATTCCACCACATTCTTCTTTAATTCAACTTCTAATCTACTTCTGGTCCACTTCTAGTCCAATTTCACTTCCACTTCGATTGCACATTAAGTGAATTTCAATTCCACTCTAATTCCATTTCAATCCTACTACAGTTCCACTTCAAGTTCACTTTAATAACTCTTCGCTTCTGCTTCCATAAAATTTTAATATCGCTCAAGTTCAATTCAATTCCACTTCCAATCGATTTTACTTCCACTACACTTCCATTTCAATTCCAGAACAGTTCCATTTTAATTCCACTTTACTTCCACTTCCACTTCACTTTTACGTCAAATTCACTTCACATCCACTTCATTTCTGTTTCAATTTCACATAAGTCCCCCTTCAATTCCGCTTCAATTGCACTTTAGTTCCATTTCAATTCCACTTCATTTCCACTTCAAGTCCACTTTAATTCAACTTTAATTGCACTTCAGTTCCATTTCAATTCCACTTTATTTTCATTTTAATTCCACTTCAATTTGTTTTCATTTCCACTGCAGTTTCATTTCAATTCCAGAACTGTTCCATTTCAATTCCTCTTCATTACCACTTCAAGTACACTTTAATACCACTTCATTTCCACCTCAAGTACACTTCAATACCACTTCATTTCCACTTCAAGTACACTTCAATACCACTTCATTTCCACTTCAATAACATTTCAATTACACTTCATTGCCACTTCGACTCCACTTTAATTATACCTCAATTTTACTTCATTTCCTTTTCAATTTCACTTCACTTCCACCCTAAGTCCACTTTAGTTATATTTCAATTCCTCTACATTTTCACGTTAAATCTACTTCATATTTAGATCACTTCCACATCACTTCCGTTTCAATTCCACCACATTGTTCTTTAATTCAACTTCTAATCTACTTCTGGTCCACTTCTAGTCCAATTTCACTTCCACTTCGATTGCACATTAAGTGAATTTCAATTCCACTCTAATTCCATTTCAATCCTACTACAGTTCAACTTCAAGTTCACTTTAATAACTCTTCGCTTCTGCTTCAATAAAATTTTAATATCACTCAAGTTCAATTCAATTCCACTTCCAATCGATTTTACTTCTACTACACTTCCATTTCAATTCCAGAACAGTTCCATTTTAATTCCACTTTACTTCCACTTCCACTTCACTTTTACGTCAAATTCACTTCACATCCACTTCATTTCTGTTTCAATTTCACATAAGTCCCCCTTCAATTCCGCTTCAATTGCACTTTAGTTTCATTTCAATTCCTCTTCATTTCCACTTCAAGTCCACTTTAATTCTACTTCACTGCCACTTATTTAAAATTTTAATTCAACTCAAGTCCATTTAAATTTTACCTCAATTCCACTTTAATTTGATTTCAATTCCATTACACTTCCATTCCAATTCCAGAACAGTTCCATTTTAATTCCACTTCACTTCCACTTATACTTATAATCCATTTCAATTCCAAATGTAGTACACTTCACTTTTACTTCACGTTCGTGTCAAGTCCACTTCATTTTTGTTTCAATTTCACATAAGTCCCCCTTTATCCTTTAATTCCGCTTCAATTTACACTTCAGTTCCATTTCAATTCCTCTTTATTTCCACTTTAACTCGATTTTACTTCCACTACACTTCAATATAAATTCCAGAACAGTTCCATCTTAATTCCACTTTGATTCCACTTTACTTTCATTTCCACTTCACATTCACGTCAAGTCCACTTCACATCTACTTCGTTTCTGTTTCAATTTTCATATAAGTACCCTTTCAAATCCGCTTCAACTGCACTTTAGTTCCATTTTAATTCCTCTTCATTTCCACTTTAAGTTACATTATTCCATTTCATTTCTGTTTCAGTTCCACATAAGTCCCCCTTTAATTCCGTTTTAATTGCACTTCAGTTCAATTTTAATAGCTCTTTATTTCCACTTTAATTCTACTTCCATTAGATTTCACTTCCAGTACACTTCCATTTCAATTCCAGAACAGTTTTATTTTAATTCCACTTTACTTCCACTTCCACTTCACTTTTACGTCAAATTCACTTCACATCCACTTCATTTCTGTTTCAATTTCACATAAGTCCCCCTTCAATTCCGCTTCAATTGCACTTTAGTTCCATTTCAATTCCACTTCATTTCCACTTCAAGTCCACTTTAATTCAACTTTAATTGCACTTCAGTTCCATTTCAATTCCACTTTATTTTCATTTTAATTCCACTTCAATTTGTTTTCATTTCCACTACAGTTTCATTTCAATTCCAGAACTGTTTCATTTCAATTCCACTTCACATCCACTTCATTTTTGTTTCAATTCCACATTAGTCCCCACTAATTCCGCTTTAATTGCACTTCAGTTCCATTTCAATTCCTCTTCATTTGCACTTCAAGTTCACTTTAATTCCACTTTAATTCAATTTCACTACCTCTGCAGTTCCATTTCAATTCCACTGCAGTTCCATTTCAATTCTACTTCACTTCCACTTCAAATCCACTTCCCTTACACTTCACTTTCAGTTCATTTACACTTCAATCGTTTCGGCTGTGGGCTATCTAAAAATACTGAAACATACAATTGAATTTTGGAAAAAGGAATTAAAGAAATTCATTCAAAATACAAGTAACAAACAAAATTGTTTAATTAAAGAAAACAGTAAAAAATTAAAATTGTAAATAAAGTCTAATATTACAGAAAGTAATTAAAAATTGATGAACAAAGTTTTTGAAAATTTGTAGAATATAATTGGAAATTGAGAATTTAATTTAAAATTGAAAAATAATTGGATATTGACTAAAATAATTAAAGGATTGAGCAGGATTATTCAAAATTGAAGAAAATATTTTAAAACTCAGGGAAATAATTGAAGACATTGAAGAAAATAAATAAAATTGCAGAAAATAATTGAAATTTCCGAAAAATAATGGAAAAAGTTAAGGAATATATTTTAAATACAAGGAAATTATTGAAAATCGAAGAACGTTATTGAAAACATTAAAGAATATATCAATATACTTAACATTTCAAGAAAATTATTAAAAATTCAATAAAATATTTAAAACAAAAAAATGCATTTTAAAAATTGAAAAATAAAATAATTAACCTATACAGATAGATGACAAAAACTGAAAAGATTGCTTTGGAAAACTATTTAAATTCGCATTAATAATTAGAAATTGAAGATATAATTTAATAACGAAATTGAAAAATGACTGAACTTAGTGAAAATACGGAAACGAATTAAGTAATGATAAAATTAAATAATAAACTTGAGGAATATAATATAATTTAATTTTTAATATTGAAAAAATAACTGAAAAAATTAAACGACAGAATTTTAAAAATTGTAGAATATAATTGAAATTTCAGAAATCAGTCTAAAATTGAAGAATGCAATTGAATATTGATAAAGCAATTGAAATTTGAAGAAATTAATTAAAATCTCAAAAAAAAAAAGGAAATTGAATAAATTAAAACACGTAAATTAATTTCAAAAAATAATTGAAATTTGTCGAAAATAATTTTAAAAATTAATGAGTATTTTTAAAATAGAAGAAAATTTTTTAAAAATGTTAAAAATATATTTGACATTTTACGAAAATAAATAAGAATTTAAAAAATCATTTGAAACAAAAACAAAAGAAGAAAATACAATTTTAAAATGGAAAAATGACAAAATGTATATAGATGACAATAACTTAAAATGTTGATATGGATAATAAATTTTTATTAATAGTTATAAATTGGAGAAATGAATTATAGAAATTGAAAAGAAATTAAAAAATGTCGAAATTAATTAAAAGTTATTAAAACAAAGGAAGAATTGAAAAAATTAAGGAAAATATAATTGTAATTTAAAAAAAAACTGATGAAAGAAAAGAACTTTAAAGATAGAAAATCAATTAGATTTTTAAATTAAAAACATAAAAGTTATTGAAAAATTTAAAGGATAGAACTAAAAAATTAAGGATATTGGAGAATAATTGGGGAAATCAATTTAAAATTGAAAATTTTAATTTACCATTGACAAAAATAATTGAAACAAAAAAAAAATACATTTTTGTAATTTGAAAAAAAAATTATTACGAAAAACGAAAAAATTAATTAATTTTGAAAAAAATAATTGAAAAATTGAAAAGATATAATTGAAATTTGAAGAACATTTTAAAAATTACAGAATATAATTGGAATTTGAGAAATCATTCTAAAATTGAAATTAAAAATGTTCAAAAATAATTGAAAATTAAAGAAAATAATATTTGGAAGATTGAACAAAATTTTTGAAAATTGAAGAAAATAATTGAAATTTGAGGAAAATAATTGAAGAAATTGAAGAACATAAATTCACAATTTCTGAAAATAATTTAAATTTTAAGAAAATATTTTAAAAAATTCAATAACAAATAAAGATTGATTATTGTATAGTTCTTCTGATTGATTTTATGTTTTATTGTAAAATAAATAGAAGAAATGGTCTTCTTTTGATTCGACAGAATTGCTTCATTTCTCTCGAGTGATGAAAGGAAGAAATCTCTTTTAATCCTGACAACAATCAACTCAATTCATCTCCTTGATCGTGTTCTTTTTTTCCTTGTAGCGAATTTATATTGTAGTCACGAAGATCCATTCTTTAAGATTTAGAAACCCGAACAATAAAAACCATTGAAAGCTTTATTGTGAAGATCTTAATGTTTGATCTTTAATAAACTCATCGAAATTGATTTTTTTTTAAATATAATTAAATACTACCAAATAACATTGTACAGTTATATTTAATACTGTTATTATGTCATTGTTATAGAATTCATATTATTTATATTTATATATTATATTGTAGTATTTTCCTCTAATTATATTCTTCTATATTATTCTATTATTATCATATTATTACACAAGTGTTAAATGTTATTATTTAATTATTATAATTTTTTTTTCAAAATTGAGAGAACTGAAAAATATTCACGATTTTCTGATTAATCATCTTTTAGAACTGATAAATTTATATAAATCGATTAAATTGAAAATCATTGTTTACTTATTTTTTAGCATAACAAAAAGTTTCTGTGTGTAATTTAATATTTAATAGAAAATAGAAATAAAGTTTCAATTTTATTATATAAATACAAAGGACTGAAATCTTAAACGAGGTAAAAACTTGTTTTGCTCTATATTCTTTTTCCTTATTTCTGGAAAAAATCCAGGGATCCTTGAAAAAGTGAAGTAAACACAATCCATAAAATGTTATAGCTAAATGAACCGAGAAAAAGGAGAAAATAAGTCACAAGGTTGTAATTCGAATCGTTTGATCAAAATTTAATTATCACTTTATCAGTAACAATAATTATAATAAACTTGTGTATTATGTCCAAAACCTGGTTTGGAAAAAAAAATAACAATATTTTCAAGGTGAATTTTTCGATTACTTAATAACAGAATTGCAGTTATTATATCAACGGAACAACTCAAATCCAACAATATTTCACAGTTTAATTAAAAAAATTTGTTATACTTGTGTTTCTTTTGAGAAACTCACTTCATTATTATTTTCTATTTTTAAAACATAAAATGCAACTCTTGAAAAAAATATTTTTAATTTTGAATATATTATTCTAATTCTGTAACTTTTATATTATAACGTAATGTGAATTAACTCAATATTAAAGATTAGTTTCGAAAACATTATAAAACAGATAATTAAAATATTATTTGTTGATTAATTCTTTTAATTTTTGTATATTTCTTTGGTTATACATTTTTTATAAAAATATTTTTAGATTTTATCACAAGATTTTTATTATAAATCTGTTAGTGTTAATTTAAAATTAATTGAATTATAATATTATATGTAACATAAACTTTTTTATTCATAGAAGTATATAGAAATATAAAATTAAATAAATACTTTTTAAGTAATATTCTTAGATTCAATTTTTTAAAAACTTTACAAAAAGAAAATTAAGTCAAATAATTATAAAAAACATTGTTTAACTTTTAATATAATCAAGAATTTAACAATATAACAATAATTATAAAAAAAATTCTCTTAATTTGATTTCTAAATATTATTTAAAACTAACTTTTTAAAGTCCTGATTTAAGAAAAATTATCGAAGATTAAAAAACAAAATTGGTATGAAATTTCAAATACTTTTTATAAAATTTAATTAATGTTATTCCTTTTAAAATTGTTAAAATATTTTAAAAACTTTTTAGTTAAAAAATGTTCTTAAGCTATTTACTCATACAAACTATAAAACGAAGTCAGAAAATCATTTTCTTTTAAACTAGACAAAATTAATTTTTTCAATTCTTGCTTTCAGAAAAATGTTCAATTTTACTACAAATAAATTTTGGGAATCCTTTTTATTACACTGCATTTATTAAATATTTCGATAATTATAACTAATAAGGAAAATGTTTCCTTTGTAAAAAAAAAAATTTCATTAGGTACTTAGAACTTTTCGATTTTATTAAAAATTGTAATTAATATACATCTTTTTAACATTTCAAATTAGTATTGACTGTGACTTTTAAACTTATATATTTTTTATATGAATACTTCTATACATTCTAAATTTATAAATAAATCAATAAATGCTTTGATGAACTATTTATGTTTGCTTGATATTAGTTAAAATCATTTTTAGGTTATATTACATAACTAAAAAAATTAGTAATTTTCTATATTTACTAAATATTCCAGTCATTTTTTTAATAATAATTTGTCAAATTTTACAATTGAATTGGTAGTTTTTTTAGTTATAATTAATTATTGTTTACTAATTAGAAACAACGGTTTTACAAACAATGTAAATCTCCACCGATTTTTTATTTAGAGACATAACGAATCAATAATAAAATTGTATTAGATTAATATATAAATATTTTTTTTCTTTTTTACAAAACAAGTTTAAGAGTTTATTATTATTAAAAACTAGTGTAGGTACCTTTTTGAAAATCTTGTATACACTACCGTCCAAAATATTATAGGACCAGTTACAAAAATGGGATTAAAAACATGACCGTCTTAAAATGTTGATAACTTTGTCAGATATTAGTGAAATTATATTTTTTATACACCATTGGAAAGCTTATAAAATTTACCGTTAAATGGTCTTATTTTAAAGCTTTTTCGATTAATAGAAACGGAGATTCAGTGTGATAAAGACAGGTGGATTTTTCGTTCTTTGTAAATTTTCATTGTTCAAGTTTGGTAGGCTGCATTTTCTAGTAAAGTAAGTGGAAATTTTTTAAATTATTCTAAAATAAACCTTAAACTATTAGCTTTAAAATAAGCCAAATAAAATTAAAATATCTTGTCTGGTTCAAAAGTTATATGTAAAAGTGGAGTGAGCACTAGAATTGTAGCGCTTTATCGTATCATGCATTTGCATATAACTTTTGAACCAGTTAAGATATTTAAAGTTTCTTTGGTTTATTTTAAAGCTTATAGTTCAAGGTTTAATTTAGCTTAATTTCATAATTTTTTAATTAAGTTACTAGAAAATGCAGACCAGGGCCGGATTGGGAATTAAAAGCGGCCCCTTTCTATATAATTGGAAATTTTTATTAACATTTAAAACTAAAATATTAAATTATTAAATTATTTTATTTAAACTTATCAATAATTTAATTATTTGGAATTTCTTGAACAGTAGCATTCTCTACTGCCATTTGTACGAAAGCAGCAGTAATTTCTTAGTTTAATGAACACCTCAATCTGGTTTTAACCAATTTTAAAGGACAAAAAATGGACAACTTCTATTAAACAAATATAATAAAAAAATTTTGAGAGAATTTCCTGGCTTTAAAAATTGCTCTGAATGTATTCCTATCTACCTTAACCCCTTCAGCATCAAAAACAACCCTTTAAAATCATTCCCTGATCTTCAATCAAGAAATGGACAATTTTTATTAAATAAATATAAAAAAAAGTTTTTTAGCGAATTCCCCGGCTTTAAAAATCGCTCAGAATGAATTTCTATCTACTTTGCCCCCTTTAGCATAAAAAAAGTCGGCTTTCATTCACCTGAAAATCATTTTTTCAATATTTGAATACCCAATTACTTTCTTTAATTTACAATTATTTTCTTCAAATCTCAATTATTATCTTCTATTCACAATTATTTTAATTAATTTTTAATCATGTTTTTTAATTTTCAAATATTCTCTTTAATATTCAATAATTTTCGGCTTCTTTCAATATTTTTATCAATTTTCAATTGTTTTCTTCAATATTCAATAATTCTCATTTTTTCAATTGTTTTTCCAGTTTTCAACTATTTTCTTCAATTTTCAAATATTTTCGGTTTTTTTCAATTATTCTTTTCAGTTTTCAAATATTCTCGTTTTTTCAATTATTTTTTCAGTTTTCAATTATTTTCTTCGATTTTCAAATATTGTCGGTTTTTCAATTATTTTTTTTCAGTTTTCAATTACTTTTTCAGTTTTCAAATATTCTCATTTTTTCAATTATTTTTCAGTTTTCAATTATTTACTTGAATTTTTAATTATTTCAGTCAATATTCAATAATTCTCGATTTTTTTTCAATTATTTTTTCAATTTTCACTTGTTTCCTTCAATAGGCAATTATTTTCCAAGAACTTCAATCCAGTTCAATTTTTTATAATCCAATTAAATTTACAATTATTTTCTACAATTACTACAGTAATTTTCTTTCAATTTTTATTCTTAGTTATTTCTGTTCTAAATTTTAATTTACATTCTTAACTTTTAAGATAATTCTGTTGAAATGTAAACTTTTTAATGTTGCAATTTTTCGAATTTTTTGCAATTGTCCTTTATTTTCGTCTTTTTTCAATTATTTTCTTTCATATTATTCAATTATTAATCATTTTCTTGAAATTTCAATTCAGTTCTTTAATTCTTTAATTATTTGTATCCAATCACAATTCTTGTCTTTTATTGATACTTTTTTTCATTTTCAATTATTCTCTCAATTTGAAAGTATTTTCTTCAAATTTTAATAAAGTTTAATTTTTCAAAAAGCAATTAAACTTTCAATTGTTTCTAGAACTATTCCTATCATTTTCTTTCTTTTTTAGTTTTTTTTAATTTCATGTTTATCTTTTTCTGTTTAAAATTATTTCTGTCAGTTTTTAATTTAATAATCTTGCCATGTTTACAATTTTTTCCAATTGGCAATTATTTTATTCAATATTTAATAATTCTCGGCTTTTTTCGATGATTTTTTCAATTAACAATATTTTTCTTGAACTTTCAATTCAATTTTTCAACTATCCTCTTAAATTCACAATTATTATTTTCTTTAATTTTGAATTTTTTTCTTCATTTTTCAACTATTTCTTCTAATTTGAAATTATTTTCTTCGATTTTCAACCAACTTTAAATTTTTGAAATCCCATTCAATTTCCAATTATTTGTTATAATTATTCCTACAGTTTTCTTCAGTTTTTAATTGTCAATTATTTTCTTAAATATTCACCAATCCTGGGCTTTTTCACTCTTTTATACTATTTATTTATTTATTTATTGATATAGTAATTTGTAAATTATTTATTATCAATAATTTTTTTGAAATCTCAATTTAACTCCTTAATTCCTCAATTTTTCTATCTAATTCACAATTATTTTCTTCATTTTTTAATTATTTTGGCAATTTTTAATATTATTTTCTTCTTATCAATTTGTGATTATTTCTTCAAATTTCAATCCCGGTCAATTTTTTAAAATTAAAATTTTTTTCAATTATTATTATTTCTGTAATTTTTTTCCTTTTTTAATTTCCAATTGTTTTTTAAAAATATTATATTTGTTCTTTAATTTTTTAAATTATTTTTGTCAATTGTCGATTTATTAATCTTGTCATTATTCCAATTTTTTTCATTTGTCAATTATTTTCGTCATTTTTTAGTTATTTTAGGTCGATATTATCAACTCGAGAACATTTTTGGATGGTCAAGAGATTTTGAGATCAATATCAATAATGCTCAAATATGATATCGTTTTGATATCGTAAAGCACTAAGAAATAATGGTCAAGAGAACAAAATAATTTAAAAAGTTAAAGATTAGTTATAAAATTTTTTGAGAATTATTGAGGATTGAAAAAATTGAAGGAGATAATTGAAAATTGAGGAATGTAATGGAAATTTAAAAAATGTAATTAAAAATTGAAAGAAGTAATTGAAAAAGTCTAGAATTCTTGAATATAGAAAAAAATAATAATTGAAAACTGAAGAATGAAATTGAAAATTGAAGAATGGAATTGAAAGTTGAAGATAATAATAAATAAGAATTGTAAAAAATAGTTGTAGAATTGAACAATTTAATTGAAATTCTACAATTTCTGTGATTGAAAAGAACATAGAAAGAAGCCGAAAATGATTGAATGTTGTAAAATTAATTGAAAATAGAAAAGAGTAATTGAAAGTTAAATGAAATTTAATTACATAAATTAAATTATTAATTAGACCTACAAAAATACCGGCCCGCCTAGCGGCGGCCCACCGGGATTTTTCCCGGTATCCTGAATGGCCAATCCGGGCCTGATGCAGACCATCAAACTTGAACAAGGAAAATTCACAAAAACCAAAAAATGCACCTGTTTTTATCACATCGAATCTCCGTTTCTACTACCCGAAAAAGCTTTAAAGTAGGACCATTTAACGGCAAATTTTATAAGCTTTTCAATGGTGCATAAAAAATTTAATTTCGCTAATATCTGACAGAGTTATCAGCATTTTAAGAGGGTCATGTTTTTAATCCCATTTTTGTAAGTTGTCCCACAATTTTGGACGATAGTGTAAGTGCGTGAAAATAGCTGTGATGACGTGAGGTTTCAGATAAACAAAGTGACGAGTTGGATTGATGGCAGTTTTATATATTCAAGCAGCGAAGCTTGGGTCAATACGATGCGATCTTTCAGAAACGGAAGTCTTCTTATGAACGAGAAAAGTCAATTTCCGGTTAGGAATACCATGAGAGCTCCTCTTTTCAATCATCCGTCGCCTAATCTTGTTCGCATCGAAAGTCCCGAGAGATTGTTTTGTAAGCGGTTTTTGTTTTTATAATTATACATTTATTCACACTTGATAAAAAAAATATATATATATATATAAAAATATAAAAAAAATATTTAAAAAAAAATTATATTATAATTAGAGAAAAATTTCTGTTGATTGTAGTGCTCGGCGACCCAAGATCTAATCAGCACCCACCTCTGCTAGCTTTTGGGATCATTTTCTACCGTTGGCACAATGTCATTGCTGACCGAATCCAAAACCAGAATCCAAATTTATCTGATGAAGAAATTTTCCAAAGAACACGTAGAATTGTCGTTGGAACGCTTCAGGTAATATTTTTAATGTCCAGTTTTATATCCCTTAAAAATCCTATTGAAATTGTTATTTGGTATATTTACTGCTTGAAATAAAAAAAATTTCGAAAATTGTTTTAAACAAAAGTTGTAGACCTCTTCGAGATACATATTTTATGTAGTATACGTTTTTTCATAAAAATTTATAGTTTTCGAGAAAAACGGAAAATAGTATTTAGATAAAAGTTGACGTTGCCTCCTGCTGACAACTTACGGATTTAAAATCAGTTTAAAATAAAATAGAATTCTATAGTTATGTTAAAAAAGCAGTTTTTTTTAACCAACCAGTAGTTAAATCTATTCTAAGAATACAAACAGCTCGATAGGAATCTGAGATATAATAATAAATGTAAAGAAAAATAATTACAAAAATAGTAAAGTTAACTAAAAGTCTTTTAAAAAAAAGTACCATAATTTAGTATTTATAGCGTCTTTCAAATTTCGCTTCCGCATTTCATTAGAGTTATAATGCTTGTGCGCCATTAAGATCACATTTAAGATCATTCAGCATAGGAACAAAAGTAGCAATTTGTAAGAATTACGAGCAGAAATAAAAGCAGTCGGTGCTCTGACAGTTACGTGACTAATGGCGCGAGAGAAATAAAAGTTTATAGATCTGTTTCAATTAGTTTCAAGTTTACAACAACGCCTTGGCCTATCTTGGTAGATCCTTTTTGCATTTTTTTTTTTTTTTAATTTATCTACATCTTGTTCATTTTTCTTATTGTCTTATTGACAATATTGCACACCGAGAAGAAAAAAAAACGTGCAAGATAAAAAAAAATAAAAGAAGAGGAGTTGCAAGAATGGAGGTCGTAGAGTATGATTTGCGGTAGGATAATGATCGGTGTTAGTCTGTCTAACGAGTAGTTGAGACTGAATCAGTGACACCAATTTCACTTGCCTCTTCTCTTATTTACATTCCAGAATATAATCATGTATGAGTATCTGCCAACTCTTTTGGGCGAGAAATTGCCACCGTACTCAGGATACAAACCAGATTTGCATCCAGGGATCAGTCACATCTTTCAGAGTGCAGCTTTTAGATTTGGTCACACCTTAATTCCACCTGGAATTTATCGTCGTGATGAGAAGTGCAATTACAAAGTGACTCAAACTGGACGACCCGCTGTGAGGCTCTGCGGTACTTGGTGGGACTCCACTGTGAGTAATTTTTCCATTATTTCCTCCTTTCTGTTTGTTTACTCGTTTTCTTAACATTAAACTTGTGAATATGAAACGATTAAATTTATACATGTTCCAAGACAGGAAAACCAAAAAGATACACGAGTGCAATCTTGAATAAATAAAGAGAATGAGAAACAGCTATGTTGAAGTAAAATGATCATAAATAGTAGAGTAATTTTTAGATTTAGAAAATAGGTAGACTGGTAATAATACACCATAGACTTGCGAATGGACCCATATTGATTAGCGAGTATTTATTTTTGTGGGACAAAATAGAAAACTAAACATTGACCATGATTGATGAGCTTTAGGGATGATCACGATTTGGTAAATCGTTGGCGTTGGTTTATTGTTCGATGCCTTGACAATATTTCTTCGACCCTCAAAATACCCTCTCCAAAATTCTCCAGAGCATTCTAAAAGTTTCTCCAAAAACTCCTTATTGCTCCCTCAGGACTTTCTAGGGCTTCCTTAAGGACTACTAAATTCCTTCCCAAACATTTCCTAAAACCTCTTCACCTATTTCCAAAAGCTTACTGAAGGACTCTCCACAATCTCCAAGAGAATCTGCAGAAACTACCCAGGCATTCTTTGATGTCTCCAAATCCCAGGTAATCTTTAGAGCCTTCAAAACAATTTTCTAGATCCTCCTGAGACTCTCTGGAACATTCCTTGGAAATACAGAGTTTACCCCCGTTAGAAATGTTTGATGATATTCTCCAAAAAATCCACAGCATTTTTATATTTCACGAAGGATAGTTTATTTTTATTACACCTTTAGAATACGTCACATTTGTTTACCTGTTGTAACCACAAATTAAAGAACCAGTAAAGAAACCGTCGGGAAATGCACTTGAAAACCTCCCGATGTGGACTGTATGAAGGTCAAAACGGAACTGACATAATCACATCAGGTTCTAGCTAACTGACAAAAGGGAGGGAGAGCTCCCACCAACGATTTGAGCTCCGGCCTGTAGAGAGAAGAAGAGAGCACGCATGGATCCTGTTTAAAATGTATAAATTTATAATGATGATTTCTTGCAAGAGTTAAATGGTTGGTTAATGGCTTTCTGTAAGCATTGTTAAACAATGCCTAATCTGTCATAAAATCTTCAATTGAGTTTAAGGTTCCTATTGAGGTGGGGTTTCCCTTGTTCTGTGGCCATGCCTACCCTCCTTCTCTCATACAGGATGGAGCTCGAATCATTAGTGGGAGTTCTCCCACCCTTTTGGTTGGTCGGCGAGGGCCTGATATGATGAGGTGGGCAGTTCCGTTTCGGCTTGTATAATATCCACATCGAGCGCGTGTTCCCGTGCATTTCCTGATGGTTTTTTAACTAGTTCTTTGATTTGCTTTTATAAAGGGTGAACAAATGTAACGTATTCTCAATTTTGTAATAAGAATAAACTATTATTTGTTATGTCGAAAATTGCTGTTAATTTTTGTGAAATACTATCATTCATTTTCAACAGCCACAGAACAGGGGAAAACCCACCTTAATAGGAATTTTAAACTCTATTAAAGATTTTATGACAGATTAAGCATTGTTTTACAATACTTACAGAAAACCACAAGCCACCCATTTAAATCCTAGAAAACTTCCCTTTAAAATTAATCCCTTTAAACATTCTAAACAATCCCAGAGACTCCCCAGAAATCTTCTACACTCTCTAAAAAATTTTCAGAATCTCTTTAGACATTCTTCTAAGTCTCCCTTCTGTTTCTTTGACTAAACTGACCCTACAGGCTTCCCAGAAATCTTCCTGAGAATCTTCATGAATTCCCTGAAGCCTCCTATTGGCTCTATTGGCTAGGAACGAAGGAAAGAGGGACGGATGGACGGACAGACGCCAAAGTCCGTTATAAGGACTTCATCCTTGTCCACGAAACCCTAAAAGAGACCTCCCTAGGCAATCTTTTTAGCTTCCCGAGAGACTGTTAAGATCCTCTACAAGAATTCACCAGATACTTGCCAGACTCTTTCCAGCGAACCTTCCCAGGGATTATCTACTTCATCTCCAAAAACTACCCGGAATCATCACAGGGAAAGAGCATCTCCAGGCATTCTCCTTGTCTTAAAGAAGATTCTCCAGAACCTGTAAAAAATTCTTGAATCTCCATAGAAATCCTGTAGACACGCCTCTGGGAATTCTTAGAGCTTCCCTGGGGTCCTTCACAGCATCTCTGGTAATCTCTGGATCCTCCCCAGGAATTTCTTTATTGCCTTAAAAGATCCAGAGGCTCTTCCAGAGTTTTTCTTGAATCTCTCGAACCTCGACAACATGTGCAGGGATTCCCCGAAGCCTCTTAAAGCATTTTACAGTGCTTAAAAAATATTATCCAGCTCTTGTGATCCTTGAGACTCTCTTTAGGGCATCTCTAGATTCTTCGCAAGCATTCTGCAATGCCAATAGAGTCTCCAGAGGCTTTAAACTGTTTTTCTGGAACCTTCTCCCAAACTTCCACAGCATTTCCAAGGAAGGCATTTTCAAAGAAATGTTCCAGAGACTCTCCGCCGGATCTCTTGAACCTTCCCACTGATTCTTTAGAAGTTTCCAAGGGATTCTCGAGGGCTTCCTTAGAACCTCCCTATTGATCTTCTAAAAAGTCTCCCAAAGCGTTCTTTAGAGACTTTCCAGAATTTCCCAGAGCCTCAACAAAGATTTCACAGTTCCTTAATTTTCACATGCCTAGCTTCAAGTATATTTAAGTTTAGCAAAAATGGTGACAAAATCGGGTAGTTGCATTTCGTTCCTCATTAAAAATATTCTTAAATGTGCTTTGAAGAAAAATCAATTACTGATATTTTAAATTGAGTTATATACGTTGGATCATCAATAAGATTAATTTTGTAAGGCTCTCAAAACTTTAGAAATTCTCAGTGAATTGATTCGCCGGTTTCTTCTGACCACAAACCTATTCCACAATTTCCTAATAAACTTAAACTATCTTGAATGTATGATGCAACAATATAAATTTTTAAAGTTTTGGAAGCATCTGTACCTTTAAGAGCATTTTTTAATTCGTCAATGCATTTATCCAAATTTATCCGAAACTTTAAAAATTCATGTTGCTGCATCACACATTCAAGATTGTTTAAGCTTTTTAGAAAATTGTGGTTTAGGTTTGTAGTCAGAATAAACCGGTGAATAAATTCACTGAGATTTTTTTTTTATTTCTACGGAATATCAAACATGAATCACAACTTTTAATAAAAAGTAATTGTTTATTTGAATTTAACCTTTGAAAAAAGTTATTTTTTAGAGTTTCGTGGCTCAGGACTTAAACCTTCATAACGAGACTTTGGCGTCTGTCCGTCTGTCCGTCGTTTATAGCCAACAGTTGCGCGTTTGAGGTTCAAGTGCAAGTGAGTGAAATGGTCTTGAGTTGGAAGTGAAATGGAAGTAAAATGTACTTCAAGAGGAAATGAAGTGGAAGTGAAGTGAAGGTGAAATGGAAATGAAAGTGAAGTGAACTTGAGGTATAATAGAAGTGAAAATCAAGTGGAAGAGAAATGAAATTGATGTCAAAGTGAAATGGACTAGTTGCGAAATTGAAGTGGAAGTGAAATGGAAGTAAATTGTACTTGAAGTTGACTTGAAGTAGAAATGACGTGGCCTTGAAAAGGAATAGAAATGAAAGTATAGTGAAAGTTAAATTAAAGTAAATTGTACTTGAATTAGACTTGAAGTAGAAGCGAAGTAGCCTTGAAGTGGAAAGGGAATGGAAGTAAAGTGGAAGTGAAATGAAAGTGAAATGAAATTGACGTGGGGGTGAAAAACACTTTAAGTGAAAGTAAAGTGGACTTGAAGTGAAATTGAAGTGAAAGTAAAAGGGAAGTAAAAAGTGCTTGAAGTGGAAATAAAGTGAAAATGAAGCGGAAGCGAAAGTGAAATGGAAATGGAAATGAAGTGAACTTGAAGTGGAAATGAAGTGAAAATGAAGTAGAAGTGAAGTGGAAGTGAAAGTGAAGTGAAAGTGAAATTAAATTGAAGTTTAAGTGAATCGGGCTTAAAGCGAAAGTAATAATAATATTATTATGTTAGCTAACTTACAATTTATTATTTCAGCTAATATTATATACAATAGCTAGCTTTCAATTGGAACGTAATTTTTGAATGAAAAGATTTACTCATTTCAGACAAAACTTAACTACAAAAATATTTCCATACAACTATGCTCGATTACTCAAAAATGATAAATTTGCGCACTTAGAATTTTATAAAAAAAGAATTATCACCAAACAATTGGTCACTTGTTAAGTAAAAATAATATTTCCTTTCTCCACTTAGTGCCTTCCTATTCCAGCGTTTAAATCTCCAATACTCGCACATAATATAACCACTTTTATAAACATTTCTTTTATCTCTTTTACCGCTTCTTTTCCACCTTTCATTTTACCATTGCATCAAGCATTTCTCAAGTTCCATTTCACTTACATTGAATGCAACGGTAAATAAAAATGTACATAAATAGTAATAAATAAAACACAAATTCATAAATAAAACATTAAATCCAGTCTTTTCTTCAACATCTTTTTAATCCTAGCTTTAAGTAGTGTCACGAACTGTCACTAAATAATTATCTTAAAACAATAATATACCCACAGTATTATTAAATAATTTCTAATGACTTTTTTGCAATATAACTAACTTTTACTATTTTCTTTCCTTTCATTTACGTGTCTCTTATTATAAACATTATTATATTAATTGTTAATTATATGGTGTGTTTAAGGTGACGTAAATTTTAATTATCCTTTAGACAAAGAAAAAATTGAATAATATCTACTTTCATTGAAACATTAAAATTCTTGCTATTCTTACTAAAAACGTGGGAGTCGATTCAGGTTCACGCACTTTTATGATGTGAAAAACCAGTTTAACAATATAAGATGCATGTATTATGCATTTTATGGCATTTGATGGCTTCTGTGTATGATTTATCATCGTGCTCATACTTGCTTAATACTACCTTGGTTTCTACACTTTACAAGAATATTTATTATTCCTCGCTATTTATCCAAATTTACTCTTTCATGATACAAGAATGCACTCGAAATGCTTAAGAAATAGGTCAAAGACAGAAGGTGTGCTGGCTTATAATCCAGATGAATAATGACTGCACTTTGGTGCACTTGAAATCTGTAACAAAGCCTCATGAATAATCCAATTATCATAATGAATGCGAGAAACAATTTACTCCTTTCAAGAAAAACAGGTATTTCACTTTCTTTGAATGAAATCGAAATAAAAAGAAGATAATAATAAATTAGCACCTTTCGGGAATTCTCAATTTTGTTCGGAAGTTTTCGGCTCCGCTCGGCAACTCTCGGAAGCCTTCGAGAAAATTCGGCATCGATCGGGAGCTTTCGGTTTCACTCGGTACAGTCAGGGGCGTAACTCGGAGGGCAAAGACCCTGGGTCAAAAAGGAAAATTTATATATAATAATTTACAAGTTTCATTTATTCTGTTCACACCTGAAATTTGTTACTAGATATTCTTTTCTTTTAAAATGTTAAATCATATTTCATCATTTTAAAATGTTCTCAAATTTTAAATGTATAGCAATGATAATTTTTCAAATTTCAGTTCATGTGAACTTGCATTCATTAAAAGTTTAATTAAGCCACGTTTCAAATATACTGAATTTGAAGTGATTTAAAAATTTATTCAATTTTTAATTATTCTTTTCTATTATATAAGAAAATAAATTAATTATAATTTCAATTACTTAAACTACAATCTTGAACATTTTTTATCATTTTTCAATTATTTTCTGCAATTTTTAATTATTTTAATTATTATTTTTACATTGTTTCCCTACTCTCTAAATTTGAATTAGTTAAAAATAAAAAATTATAAGTAAAATCGTGGCTGAGTTTTTGCTTCTCCAATTAGTTATAAGAATAATTATTTATTATAGCAAAATATGACTAATTATTAGTAAAAATATAACTAAAAAATAGTTTAAATATGATTAATGTAATTAATAAACAGTGTTTTACTAAAATTTTAGTAATTTTCACATAACCTAAAAATGGATTTAACTAAAAATTAGTTATTTTTTACTAAATGGTTAGTAGAAATATAACCATTTCAATTAGTGACTGAGTTTTTGCTTTCACATTTGTTATTTTTAACTAATTCAGATTTAGAGAGTAAATCTCAAATTAACTTTACTCAAACTTCCATTATTTTATTTAGTTTTTTCAATCACTTTTCGAATTTCAATTATTTTCCCCTCGACATTAAATCAATTTTACGGAACTCAATTTTTAATTATTTTGTTCAATTTTCGTTTCTTCTCATAATTTTTCAATTATTATCTCCATCTTTTATTATTTTCTTTATTTTTCAATTAATTTCCTAAATTGTCAGTTATTGCCTAAATTTACATTATTGTCATCAAATTTCCTTGATTTAAATAATTTTTCAATTATTTTCTTTAGCTTACAAAATAAATACTATAATTTTTTAAATATTTTCATCAATTTTTAATTATTTTAATTATTTTGACAACATTTTAATTATTTATCTGAAATTTCAATTATTATTATTATTTTCATCAATTTTCGATTATTACTACGATTTTTTAATTATTCTGTTTAATGAAAATTTTTTAAGTAATTTTGTAATTATTTTATTTTTTTAAACATATATTCTACGATTTTTCAATTGTTTCTCTCAAATTTTATTTACTGATTTCAATTTTTCATATTTAAATTATTTTTCTCAATCTTAAATTCTTTTCAGCGTATTTCAATTATTTTTTTCAGTTCTAAAATATTTTTCTCATTTTTCAATTATTTTCGTCAAATGTTAATGATTATTCTCATTTTCTAAAATTATTTTCTAAGATTTTTAAGTATTTTTCTAAAATTTCAATTATTTTCTTCAATTATCGGATAATTTGTTTTCATAATTTTCAAAACTTTTATTAATTATCGAAAATTATAATTATTTTTAGCTTTCTTCAGTTCTTTTGTCTAATTTTTAGTTCCTCCACTTTTTTTTAATTTCTAAGATCTTCATGTATTTTTTTCAAATTTAAACCATTTTTTTTTAATTCTGTAATTTTTCCAATTATTTCTCTTAAACGTCATTTATTTTTTACAAATAATCATTGTTTTTATCCTATTTCAATTATTTTCCAAAATTTTTTTTCTTTAATTTTCAATTTTTTAATCTGTTTTATAATTTCAAAAATCTTAAACTATTTATCTGACATTTAAATTCTTTTATTTAAT
Source organism: Ganaspis brasiliensis (assembly GCA_037103525.1). Classification (NCBI taxonomy): domain Eukaryota; kingdom Metazoa; phylum Arthropoda; class Insecta; order Hymenoptera; family Figitidae; genus Ganaspis; species Ganaspis brasiliensis. The sequence goes on along the minus strand of JAZKLR010000590.1, from coordinate 1,484,971 downwards.
TTTTAATTATTTATATTATTTCATTTATTATTTTCTTCAATTTTTAGTTACTTCTGTTCTTTTATATAATTTTCAAAAAGGTTTTAATTATTCATCTTTAATTAAAATTTGTTCTCTTTAATTTAAAATTATGTTAATATTTTTTTTATTTACTTTTTCTAATTTTTAATTATTCTTATTTTTTCCAATGAACTTCTGAATGTCTTAGGTATTTTTCTGAAATTTTCTTTAACTTTCCTTTATTTAAAATATACTACATAATTTTTCTAATTCTTTTCTCAATTTTTGATTATTTTCATCAATTTTAAATTATTTATTCCAATTTTTAATCATTTTTCTTTTCATTTTTCAACTATTTTCTCCAATTTTTCATTGTTCAATTTTTTTTTCAAGATTTTCATGTATTTTTTATAATTTTTCAATTATTTTCTCCAAATTTTATTATTTTTTTTATTTTTCAATTAATTTCCTAAATTGTCAGTTATTGCCTAAATTTACATTATTGTCATCAAATTTCCTTGTTTTAAATGATTTTTCAATTCTTTTCTTTTGCTTACAAATAAATACTGTAATTTCCTAATATTTTCTTCAATTTCTAATTATTTTCATTATTTTGGCAAAATATTCAAAATTTTCAATTATTTATCTGAAATTTCAATTCTTATTATTTTTATCAATTTTAGATTATTTCTGCGATTTTTTAATTCTTCTCTTTACTTAAAATTATTTAAGTAATTTTGTAATTATTTTCTTTTTTTAAACATAATATTCCACGATTTTTTCAATTATTTCTCTTAAATTTTATTTACTGATTTGGATTTTTCATATTTAAATTATTTTTCTCAATCTCAAATTATTTTCAGCATATTTCAATTATTTTTTTCAGTTCTGATATAATTTTATCATTTTTCAATTGTTAATGATTATACTCATTTTCTAAAATTACTTTCTAAAATTTTTAAGCATTCTTCTAAAATCTCATTTATTTTCTTCAATTATCAGATTTCAATTTGTTTTCATAATTTTCAAAATTTTTATTAATTATCGTAAATTTTAATTATTTTTAGCTTTCTTTTAATTCTTTTGTCCAATCTTTAGTTATTCTTATTTTTTAAAATTAATTTCTAAAATTTTCATGTATTTTTCTCAAATTTCTATCATTTTTTTATTTAAAAAAAATTCTGTAATGTTTCCAATTATTTCTCTTAAATATCTTTTTTTTACTACTTATCATTGTCTTGATCATATTTCAATTGTTTTCCAAAATTTATTTCCTTCAATTTTCAATTTTTTGAATCTGTTTTATAATTTCAAAAATTTTAAACTATTTATCCGATATTTGAATTGTTTCATTCAATTTTCAATTATTTATATTATTTTATTTATTATTTTCTTTAATTTTCAATTACTTTCGTTCTTTTTCATAATTTCCAACAAATTTTTAAACATTTGTCTATAATTAAAAATTGTTTTTTTCCATTTTTAATTATGTTTTTTATTTTTTCATTTACTTTCTCTAATTTTTAATTATTTTCTTCTTGTTTTTCAATGAACATCTAAATCTTTTAAGTATTTTTCTGAAATTTTCTTTAATTTGCCTTTATTTAAAATATATTATGTACTTTTTCCAATTATTTTCTCAATTTTCAATTATTTTTCTCAATTTTTAATCATTTTTCTTTTCATTTTTCAACTATTTTCTCCAATTTTTCATTATACAACTTTTTTCAATTTTTTTTTCAAGATTTTCAAGTATTTTTCTGAAATTTCAATCATTTTATTTAGTTTTTTTAATCATTTTTCCAATTTTAATTATTTTTTCCTCGACATTAAGTCAATTTTAGATATCTCAATTTTCAAGTATCAAGTAATATTTTTCTCAAATTTCAATTATCTTCTTCAATTATTAATTATTTTCATAATTTTCATATTTTTTATTAATTATCGTAAATTTCAATTATTTTTAGCTCTCTTTAATTCTCCTGTCCAATTTTTAGTTATTCTCATTTTTTTCAATTAATTTCATGGTCTTCATTTATTTTTCTTAAATTTCAATAATTTTTTTATTTAAAAAAATTCTGTAAGTTTTTCAATTCTTTCCCTTAAATGTCATTTATTTTTTAACAACTTATCATTGTCTTTATCATACTTCAATTATTTTTTTCAAGTTTCAAATTTTTAAATTTTTTATTCAATTATTTTCCAAAATTTATTTTCTTCAATTTTCAATTTCATTAATCTGTTTTATAATTTCCAAAATTTTAAACTACTTATCTGATCTTTTAATTGTTTCATTTAATTTTCAATTATTTATATTATTTTATTTATAATTTTTATCAACTTTCAATTACTTTTATTCTTTTTCATAATATCCAAAAAAGTTTTTAATTATTTATCTTTAATTAAAGATTGTTCTCTTTAATGTTTATATTTTTTCATTTATTTTTTCTAATTTTTAATTATTTTCTTTTTGTTTTTCAATGAACTTCTAAAAGTTTTAAGTATTTTTCTGAAAATTTCTTTAACTTTCCTTTATTTAAAATATATTATGTAAATTTTCCAATTATTTTCTAAATTTTTAATTACTTTTTTCAATTTTAAATTATTTATCTCAATTTTAAATTATTTTTCTTTTCATTTTTCAATTATTATCTCTAATTTTTCATTATTCAATTTTTTTCAGTTTATTTTCAAGATTTTGAAGCATTTTTCTCACTTTTAAATTATTTTCTTTATTTTTAAAATATTTCTATGATTTTTTAAATTACTTTCCCCAACTTTTAATTGATTTCATTTTTTTTTTAATTAATTTATTTATATATTTTTAAATAATATATTTAAAATATTTATAATTGTTGATAACATAAGGTTCTATCGTCCATAATCGGAAATGCACAGCTATTGTCTATGAACAACTGACGGACGGACAGACGGACAAAAATCTTTGTTTCACTATTTTTCATTATTTTTTTCAATCATATCTTTCTCTACAAGTAGTAAAATTTATTTTTTATTAGCTAAAGTTTCCTTGATTAAAATTAAAATAGAGAAGAAAAATCAATAATTAGATTCAAATCCATTAATAACTTAAATTATCTCTCATTTATTAGATGAAATAATATATATTACATCAATACACACAACGTTACATTATATCCTTTATTCATAATTGACTTTTTATTTAAGTACATCCCGTTCATCAATTTTCTTAATTATATATCAACAAGCATTTTTTTTTTAAATAAACACCGTATAAATTACCCGAGGAATTCATTCTCGACATTATTAATTATTTTTTTCTTCCATCCGTGTCTTGAGTATCTACAGCTGTCACTTGTATCTTTTGTAATTCAAATACGGACTCGAATTGATTTTTCGATTGAAATTCCATTTTTACAGGATCTCTAGATTGCGACTGCAATTACATGAACGATCGCAGTTATTGAATCACACCGAGTGACGTGATTTACTATTTTATTTTTTACGTGATTTTATGTCGTGGATGGAATTTTTTTTCTAGGTGTGAAATTTTAATGTGACATTAATCGTTAAATAAAATGCGAAGAGGCATTAAATTACGAACCAATTTGAATTGTAAATTGCACTTTAAAAAAATTATTTTAAATATTTGGAAATTTTAATTGACCTGGAATTTCTTAAAAACTAGTTACTATAAATTGAAATTTATATTTTTAGTATTTTATTATTCAAACTAATAAAATATAACTGTAATATGTTTTTTAATTGATTAGTAATATTGAAACTGTTATTTTGAAAATTTAATTTCTGTTGATTAAAAGTAATACCCATTATGTGAATGTATGTGTGTGTGTGTCACACTTTTTTAAAAACACGATAACCTAAAAACGGCTAATCGGATTCTAGTAAAATTTGGTAGGCTTATTTTTTCCATAAAAAAACTAAAATCTGACACAAGGAATTTATGAAATATCTATAAAAAAAAAATCTTATTGGTTTTTTTCTTTTTTTCAACAAAATTTCTTTTTTATTTTATAAATTCAACTTATCAAAAAGAATCCTACAAAAAGGCAATTCTGTTAAATGTTTTTTCTTGCAAAAATTAAATTGTCAATCTGTGCCAAACATAGTCATAAGGATATAGTTATGTCGCTGGATTATTCCCTTCTATTAAGAAAAATGCAAGTCATACTTTTTTCTCTCATCCAAAGTTGCCCAATATTCAGAAATGTCTGTTTCAACAGAGAATGTTAGATACAAGTAATAAACGCTCTAAAGATTTATTAGGTTAATAAATTTTATTCGTTTCTCTCCCGCATCATTTTTCACAAGAGTTCAAAGACCCTAATGTTATATTTTCTTTTTTTTTCTATATACCACTAAACATTCACTTTCAACTTTTATATAAAATAACTAATCACAAATATTTATAAACTAATATTAAAATCTGAAATAATAAATAAATCAAGTGAGTCATTAAATAATTTGAATTTATATAATTTGTTGTTATTGTGTTTAAAATTTTTAAGTATTTTGGCTCTTCTTCTGAAAAGCACAAAATCGACATTTTTTATTCTACGTTTACTTATTTTTAAGACCTGATTAGTAAAAATACCCGCAAATCTTATTATCATGTTAAAAATCGTTAAAAATGAGTTTTTTTGTATTTAACTCGTTATTTATAATTGGTATCAAAAAATGTTTGAAATAAAAACTGTAGTCCTTATTAAAATACATATTTTATGTTTTATGCACTTTTTACAAAAACTGCCTAGTTTATGAGTAAATTGAAAAAATGTATCCGCATGGCCGAAGACCGTGTGTCAACTTCTTTAAAGTCAAAGAATTATTAAAAAATTACTTTTTGACTTACCTTTCGACAAATAAAATGAAATTTCCTAAATTTATATTTTGGAAAACGAAAACTAACAGTAAAAAACTCATTAGAATTTTGAGGTTACACTGTAAAGCAATTTGAGGTTTTTTTCATGATTATTTTCAGTTTTTTTGCATATTTCTCATAAACTAAGCAGTTTTGGTAAAAAATGCATTCAATATAGAACATGTATTTTAATTAGATCTACAAGTTTTGTATACAAAGTTTTTTGATATTTGTCGTATTTAAAGAGATAAATAATAAAATAAAAATAAAATTTATCAAACGTTTACTTATTTTTAAGAGTTGATTAGTAAAAGTACCCGCAAATCTTATTATCATTATAAAAATCATTAAAAATGAGTTTTTTTGTATTTAACTCGTTAATTATAACTGGTATCAAAAATTTTTTGAAATAAAAACTGTAGCCCTCATTAAAATACATATTTTATGTTTTATGCTTTTTTTACAAAAACTGCCTAGTTTATGAGTAAATTGAAAAAATGTATCCGCATGGCCGAAGACCGTTTGGCAACTTCTTTAAAATCAAAGAAATATTAAAAAATTACTTTTTGCCTTACCTTTTGCTAAATAAAATGTAATTTCCTAAATTTATACTTTAAAAAACGAAAACAAACAGTAAAAAACTAATTAGAATTTTGAGGTTACACTGTAAAGCAATTTGAGGTTTTTTTCATGATTATTTTCAGTTTTTTTGCATATTTCTCATAAACTAAGCAGTTTTGGTAAAAAATGCATTCAATATAAAACATGTATTTTAATTAGATCTACAAGTTTTGTATACAAAGTTTTTTTATATTTGTTATATTTATTTATTTATTTATTTATAAAAATTTACAGGTTAATATCCCATTTTACATTTTACCCATTTTATTTAAAAAGATAAGTAATAAAATAAATATTATCGAACGTTTTGTTATTTTAAAGAGCTGATTAGTGAAAGAACCCGCAAATCTTATTATCATGTTAAAAATCATTAAAAATGAGTTTTTTTTTTATTTAACTCGTTAATTTTAACAGGTATCAAAAAAAGTTTTCAGTAAAAACTGTAGAGGTCAGTGAAATAGATATTTTATGTTTTATGCATTTTTTACAAAAACCGCCTAGTTTACAAGTAAATTGAAAAATGTAACCTCGGGGCCGAAGACCGTGTGTCAACTTCTTTAATGTCAAAGGAATATTAAATAATTACTTTTTGTCTTACCTTTTTACAAATAAAATGAAATTTCCTAAATTTATATTTTGAAAAACGAAAACTAACATTAAAAAATTCATTAGAATTTTGATGTTACGCTGAAAAGCAATTTGAGGATTTCTTCATGATTATTTTCAGTTTTTTTTGCATATTTCTCATAAACTAAGCAGTTATGATAAAAAATGCATTCAATATAAAACATGTATTTTGAATAGAACTACAAGTTTTGTATACAAAGTTTTTTGATATTTGTCATATTTATTTATTTATTTATTTATAAAAATATACGGGTTAATATCTCATTTTACATTTTACCCATTTTATTTAAAAAGATAAATAATAAAATAAAAATAAAATTTATATAACGTTTACTTATTTTTAAGAGCTGATTAGTTAAAGTACCCGCAAATCTTATTATAATGTTGAAAATCATTAAATATGAGTTTTTTTGTATTTAACTCGTTAATTTTAACAAGTATCAAAAAAAGTTTTTTATAAAAACTCTAGACCTGAGTGAAATACATATTTTATGTTTTATGCACTTTTTACAAAAAATGCCTAGTTTACGAGTAAATTAAAAAATGTAACCGCGCGGCCGAAGACCGAGTGTCAACTTCTTTAAAATCAAAGAAATATTAAAAAATTACTTTTTGCCTTACCTTTTGCTAAATAAAATGTAATTTCCTAAATTTATACTTTAAAAAACGAAAACAAACAGTAAAAAATTAATTATAATTTTGAGGTTACGCTGTACAGCAATTTGAGGTTTTTTTCATTATTATTTTCAGTTTTTTTGCATATTTCTCATGAACTAAGCAGTTTTGGTAAAAAATGCATTGAATATAAAACATGTATTTTGAATAGATCTACCAGTTTTGTATACAAAGTTTTTTGATATTTGTCATATTTATTTATTTATTTATTTACTTATAAAAATATACGGGTTAATATCCCATTTTACATTTTACCCATTTTATTTAAAAAGATAAGTAATAAAATAAAAATAAAATTTATCTAACGTTTACTTATTTTTAAGAGCTGATTAGTAAAAATACCTGCAAATCTTATTATCATGTTAAAAGTAATTAAAAATGAGTTTTTTGTATTTAATTCGTTATTTATAACTGGTATCAAAAAATTTTTGAAATAAAAACTGTAGCCCTCATTAAAATACATATTTTATGTTTTATGCACTTTTTACAAAAACTGCCTGGTTTATGAATAAATTGAAAAAATGTATCCGCATGGCCGAAGACCGTTTGGCAACTTCTTTAAAGTCAAAGAATTATTAAAAAATTACTTTTTGACTTACCTTTCGACAAATAAAATAAAATTTCCTAAATTTATATTTTGAAAAACGAAAACTAACATTAAAAAATTCATTAGAATTTTGAGGTTACGCTACAAAGCAATTTGAGGTTTTTTTCATGATTATTTTCAGTTTTTTTGCATATTTCTCATAAACTAAGCAGTTTTGGTAAAAAATGCACTGAATATAAAACATGTATTTTGATTAGATCTACAAGTTTTGTTAACAACATTTTTCTTTATTTGTCATATTTAAAAAGATAAATGGTAAAATGAAAATAAAATTTAACGAACGCATTTCGAAAGTATTATGCTTTTATTTATAGTAAATTTACAGCTAAAAAATAAGTATTATAATTGCAAATTTTGATCTGATTGACAGGAATTTTATGTAAATAATACAATAGAAGAATTAATAATGGGGATGACTTCCCAATTGGCGGAAAAAGAAGACAACGTACTGAGTAATGATATTCGAAATAATTTGTTTGGACCCATGGAATTCACGAGGCGGGACTTGGGAGCCTTAAATATTATGAGAGGTCGTGATAACGGGCTTCCGGATTATAATACTGCCCGAACTTTCTTTAAATTGCCTTCAAGAAAAACCTGGAATGAAATCAATCCCGAGCTATTCAATAAAAATCCAGGCTTGCTTAGAATCTTAATGGAGAATCATGCCAATAATTTGAATAATATTGACATTTATGTGGGTGGAATGTTGGAGTCTAAAAATGGACCCGGAGAACTCTTTGCAGCTGTTATCAAAGATCAGTTTCTTCGTTTGAGAGACGCGGACCGATTCTGGTTCGAAAACAAGGAAAGTGGGTGAGTTTTTTTCAACTTTTGTTTATCTTTTTTACACTTAACACTTTTACACTTTGTTAATCTTTTTTTAAATATAAGAAATATAAGCTTTTATTTAACCCTCAGGGTATGAACTATAAAATTGTAACGGTCCGTACAGAGTGGGTTAGCGTAACCCAGCAACTTTGGTCTTCTGTATCGTGGGCTGTAATTGAAGAATTTGAAATCTTTTTTTTTTAAATCTATTTAAAATTTTCTTAGAAATGTGATGGCTTTATTAAATTTGTGATATTTTTTTATTTACGAAAGTTATTATAAAAAATACTAACAGAGTTTCGAAAATTTTCATGAAAAAACTTTTTTTTTCAAAAGCTGCTATTTCTGTTAAAAAAAAAAGATAAAAACATTTTATATAAGGGTTTTGAAAAGGTGGAAAGTTTAATTTTATGATAGCTTTAGCCGTTTTTTAATTCATTCGAAAAAGTCAATCAAGAAATTCATTAAAAATATCGTAAGTTTTTTTTTATAATGTAGAAAAAATTCATTACGATCCAATTTTACATAAAGAGTATAACAGTAAAAGTGGTTTTTTCATATTTTGGAACAAAATGTCTCGTCATGGTTTTTTCCAAGCGAGTGTTATACATTTTTATACAGATCTCTTGCACAATTTCTATGATCATTAGTATTTAACTTGTTGAACACAATGCAAAAAGTATCTTGACCTTCTCACGAAGCATTTTTTGAGGCCAATTCTCACAAACAATTAAAGACTATGAGCACTTACCGATTGTCATTTTATGTATATAAAATTATCGTTTTATACCACTTTTTATCTTATATAATATTTCATTACACTTTTCTTTTATCTATTATTCAATATTAACAGTTCCTAGGACAATTTTTCAATGGAAAATAATAATAACATTACGATACTTAAGACCTATAATAAAAATATTTAAATTAATATTTCTTATGTCTCAACAACTTATGTCGCTCTTTCGATTAGAGTTAAAAAAGAAACAAAAAGTTTTTAATTAAAAAATTTATTTTCGATTTTCTATTAAAAAAACACGTTTCTTCAGATTTTTTATTTTTAGTTTATGAATTTTTTTTATAACTAACCCCATTAGAATACCTCTTAATGATATAAATATCGCTACAAGGATTTTCAGGCCATAAGATACTGCTTTTGGTAAAATTAAATTTCAAAATGGCGGCTGTAAAATGGCGACTGAATCAGGATTTTGTTTGTTAAATAATATTCGCGTGTACGAAATCGTTAGAACTTAATGGATTTTCACAAAACTTGGTATCTGGGGGTTTTCAGGTCGCTAATGACGAATATGGAGTCTAATTGTAAAAATTCAAAATGGCGGATCCAACATGGCGAACAATTTTTTTTTAATTTATTAGATTTACATGAAACTTGGTACTCGGGGGTATTTGGTGTATCTGATTACAAATCCAAAGTCCAATTTTTTATATTCAAGATGGCGGATCCAATATGGCGGACTTGAATTAAAAATTCAAACGAATCCGATCAATTGTTACAATTTTTTCCGTCGTATTGGATCCACCATTTTAAATTTTGGAATTAGATCCGCCATTTCGAATATAAAAAATTGGACTTTAGATTTGTAATCAGAATGGGATTTTTAAAAAGGTGATGGATTTTATAAAACTTAGCATCTATGACTTTTTGAGGCCGTAATTGCGAATCCGATGTCGGTTTCCCAAAATTGAAAATGGCCGATCCAATATGGCGACAAATTTTTTAAAACTGACTAAATTTTCATGAAACTTGGTACATTGGGGTTCCTGGGGTAGATTTCAAATTTGATGTCAGCTTTTAAAATTCTAAAATGGCGGATCTAAAATGGTGGTCAGATTTTAAAAAAGTTGATGGATTTTTATAAAACTCGGTATCTGGCAACTTTTTAGGTAGATTTTAAAAAATTCAAAAAAGCGGTTCCAATATGGTAAATAAATTTTTAAAAATTGACCGAATTTTCATGAAACTTGGTATATTGGGGTTCCTGGAGTCGATGGTTTTAAATTTAAAGTCAGATTTAAAAAAAGCAGATGAATTTTTATAAAACTCGGCATCTGGGGATTTTTAAGGTCGATTTTCAAAAATTGAAAAGGCGAATCCAATATGGTAAATAAATTTTTAAAAACTGACTTTTTAAAAAATTTAAGTCAGATTTTAAAAAAGCAGATGGATTTTTATAACACTCGATATCTGGGGATTTTTTAGGTCAATTATCAAAAATTCAAAAAGGCGGATCCAATATGGTGAATAATTTTTTAAAAATTGACCAAATTTTCATGAAACTTAAAATATTAGGTTTCTTTGGTATCCATGATTGCAAATTTGAAGTCAAATTTTAAAAAAGTTGATAGATTTTTAAAACATTCGGTATCAAGGGATTTTTAGGTCGATTTTCAAAAATTCAAAAAGGCGGATCCAATATGGTAAACAAATTTTTTCAAATTGACCGTATTTTCATGAAAGCCGGTATATTGGGGTTCCTTGAAGTCCATGATTTTAAATTTGAAGTCAGATTTTAAAAAAGCTGACAGATTTTTAAAAAATTCGGTATCTGGGAATTTTTAGGTCGATTTTCAAAAATTCAAAAAGGCGGATCCAATATGGTAAACAAATTTCTAAAAATTGACCAAATTTGTATGAAACTTGATATATTAGGTTTCCTTGGAGTCCATGATTGTAAATTTGAAGTCAAATTTTAAAAAATCTGATAGATTTTTAAAAAATTCGGTATCAGGGGATTTTTAGGTCGATTTTCAAAAATTCAAAAAGACGGATCCAATATGGTAAACAAATTTTTTTAAAATTGACCGAATTTTCATGAGACTTGGTATATTGGGGTTCCTTGGAGTACATAATTTTAAATTTGAAGTCAGATTTTTAAAAAATTCGGTATCTGGGAATTTTTAGGTCGATTTTCAAAAATTCAAAAAGGCGGATCCAATATGGTAAACAAATTTTTTCAAATTGACCGAATTTTCATGAAAGCCGGTATATTGGGGTTGCTTGAAGTCCATGATTTTAAATTCGAAGTCAGATTTTAAAAAATCTGATAGATTTTTAAAAAATTCGGTATCAGGGGATTTTTAGGTCGATTTTCAAAAATTCAAAAAGACGGATCCAGTATGGTAAACAAATTTTTTTAAAATTGACCGAATTTTCATGAAACTGGGTATATTGGGGTTCCTTGGAGTACATAATTTTAAATTTGAAGTCAGATTTTTAAAAAATTCGGTATCTGGGGATTTTTAGGTCGATTTTCAAAAATTCAAATAGACGGATCCAATATGGTAAACAAATTTTTTTAAAATTGACCGAATTTTCATGAAACTTGGTATATTGGGGTTCCTTGAAGTCGATGATTGTAAATTTGAAGTCAGATTTTAAAAAAGCTGACAGATTTTTAAAAAATTCGGTGTCAGGGGATTTTTAGGTTGATTTTCAAAAATTCAAAAAGGCGGATCCAATATGGTAAACAAATTTTTTCAAATTGACCGAATTTTCATGAAAGCCGGTATATTAAGGTTCCTTGAAATCCATGATTTTAAATTTGAAGTCAGATTTTAAAAAATCTGATAGATTTTTAAAAAATTCGGTATCAGGGGATTTTTAGGTCGATTTTTAAAAATTCAAAAAGACGGATCCAGTATGGTAAACAAATTTTTTTAAAATTGACCGAATTTTCATGAAACTGGGTATATTGGGGTTCCTTGGAGTACATAATTTTAAATTTGAAGTCAGATTTTTAAAAAATTCGAAATCTGGGGATTTTTAGGTCGATTTTCAAAAATTCAAAAAGACGGATCCAATATGGTAAACAAATTTTTTTAAAATTGACCGAATTTTCATGAAACTTGGTATATTGGGGTTCCTTGGAGTCGATGATTGTAAATTTGAAGTCAGATTTTAAAAAAGCTGACAGATTTTTAAAAAATTCGGTGTCAGGGGATTTTTAGGTTGATTTTCAAAAATTCAAAAAGGCGGATCCAATATAGTAAACAAATTTTTTCAAATTGACCGTATTTTCATGAAAGCCGGTAAATTGGGGTTCCTTGAAGTCCATGATTTTAAATTTGAAGCCAGATTTTAAAAAAGCTGACAGATTTTTAAAAAATTCGGTATCTGGGAATTTTTAGGTCGATTTTCAAAAATTCAAAAAGGCGGATCCAATATGGTAAACAAATTTCTAAAAATTGACCAAATTTGTATGAAACTTGATATATTAGGTTTCCTTGGAGTCCATGATTGTAAATTTGAAGTCAAATTTTAAAAAATCTGATAGATTTTTAAAAAATTCGGTATCAGGGGATTTTTAGGTCGATTTTCAAAAATTCAAAAAGACGGATCCAATATGGTAAACAAATTTTTTTAAAATTGACCGAATTTTCATGAGACTTGGTATATTGGGGTTCCTTGGAGTACATAATTTTAAATTTGAAGTCAGATTTTTAAAAAATTCGGTATCTGGGGATTTTTAGGTCGATTTTCAAAAATTCAAAAAGGCGGATCCAATATGGTAAACAAATTTTTTCAAATTGACCGAATTTTCATGAAAGCCGGTATATTGGGGTTGCTTGAAGTCCATGATTTTAAATTCGAAGTCAGATTTTAAAAAATCTGATAGATTTTTAAAAAATTCGGTATCAGGGGATTTTTAGGTCGATTTTCAAAAATTCAAAAAGACGGATCCAGTATGGTAAACAAATTTTTTTAAAATTGACCGAATTTTCATGAAACTGGGTATATTGGGGTTCCTTGGAGTACATAATTTTAAATTTGAAGTCAGATTTTTAAAAAATTCGGTATCTGGGGATTTTTAGGTCGATTTTCAAAAATTCAAATAGACGGATCCAATATGGTAAACAAATTTTTTTAAAATTGACCGAATTTTCATGAAACTTGGTATATTGGGGTTCCTTGGAGTCGATGATTGTAAATTTGAAGTCAGATTTTAAAAAAGCTGACAGATTTTTAAAAAATTCGGTGTCAGGGGATTTTTAGGTTGATTTTCAAAAATTCAAAAAGGCGGATCCAATATGGTAAACAAATTTTTTCAAATTGACCGAATTTTCATGAAAGCCGGTATATTAAGGTTCCTTGAAGTCCATGATTTTAAATTTGAAGTCAGATTTTAAAAAATCTGATAGATTTTTAAAAAATTCGGTATCAGGGGATTTTTAGGTCGATTTTTAAAAATTCAAAAAGACGGATCCAGTATGGTAAACAAATTTTTTTAAAATTGACCGAATTTTCATGAAACTGGGTATATTGGGGTTCCTTGGAGTACATAATTTTAAATTTGAAGTCAGATTTTTAAAAAATTCGAAATCTGGGGATTTTTAGGTCGATTTTCAAAAATTCAAAAAGACGGATCCAATATGGTAAACAAATTTTTTTAAAATTGACCGAATTTTCATGAAACTTGGTATATTGGGGTTCCTTGGAGTCGATGATTGTAAATTTGAAGTCAGATTTTAAAAAAGCTGACAGATTTTTAAAAAATTCGGTGTCAGGGGATTTTTAGGTTGATTTTCAAAAATTCAAAAAGGCGGATCCAATATAGTAAACAAATTTTTTCAAATTGACCGTATTTTCATGAAAGCCGGTAAATTGGGGTTCCTTGAAGTCCATGATTTTAAATTTGAAGCCAGATTTTAAAAAAGCTGACAGATTTTTAAAAAATTCGGTATCTGGGAATTTTTAGGTCGATTTTCAAAAATTCAAAAAGGCGGATCCAATATGGTAAACAAATTTCTAAAAATTGACCAAATTTGTATGAAACTTGATATATTAGGTTTCCTTGGAGTCCATGATTGTAAATTTGAAGTCAAATTTTAAAAAATCTGATAGATATTTTAAAAATTCGGTATCAGGGGATTTTTAGGTCGATTTTCAAAAATTCAAAAAGACGGATCCAATATGGTAAACAAATTTTTTTAAAATTGTCCGAATTTTCATGAGACTTGGTATATTGGGGTTCCTTGGAGTACATAATTTTAAATTTGAAGTCAGATTTTTAAAAAATTCGGTATCAGGGAATTTTTAGGTCGATTTTCAAAAATTCAAAAAGTCGGATCCAATATGGTAAACAAATTTTTTTAAAATTGACCGAATTTTCATGAAACTTGGTATATTGGGGTTCCTTGGAGTACATAATTTTAAATTTGAAGTCAGATTTTTAAAAAGCAGTTGAATTACTAAAACTCGGTATCTTGGGATTTTTGAGGTCGTTGATAATAAATCTGAATTAGGTTTAAAAATTTCAAAATAGCGGATCAAATATGGCGGTCGAATTAGACAAAAGCAGATAGATTTTTCTAAAACTCGGTATCTGGGGGTAATTAGGGTCAAAGATTCAAAATAGCAGACGAATTGTTAAAAATTGTCTCAATTTGCATGAATCTTGCTATATTGAGGTCGATGAGTTCGCTAATTCAATTTTCTCGTCATACTTATAAATTCAAAATGGTGGATCCAATATGGCGGTCAAATGTTTAAAATGAAGCTGTATCTTTTTAAAACTGGGTATCTGAGAGTTTTTTTGGGGTCGTTGATTACGAGGTTTTGTATTAAATTTTAAAAAAAACCAATTTATAAGTCTAATATTCTTAATTTTTACAAATAAAAATATCATGTGAAAATTATATTAATTAGTGAATGATAAAAAATTAATATAATGATCATAATATTTATTTATTTGAATATGATAACAACTATCAATTCAGTACTGCTTAACCTACATTTCCAAATACCTAATAGAGTGTAAACTAAACGATTTAAAATGAATTTTAAACGATTGACATTATTTTTGTTTAGAATTTTCACTAAAAGTGAAATTGAGGACATTCGTCGTGTGAGCTTGTGGGACGTGATTACGAACACGACGAGCATTATTCCGGATGCAATACAACGCAAGGTATTCATTTGGACTGAAAGGGATCCATGTCCACAGCCCTTTCAACTCAAGGCCTCAATGCTAGATGCCTGTGTGCCATTTCAGCGTTACAACTACTTCGAGGTAAAATCACTTATAGATGATTTTCCAATTTCTCTCTCTTTCTTGTTGCTGAATTCTTCGCTGCTTATGCAACGCAGGAAAATCATTTCACCTAAGCACCATGTGTTGTGAAAGCGGAAGCCAATTTTTAATAGAAACTCTAAACTTAACTCTTCGTTTCAAGAGCTCCATAAAAATGGAAACTTAATTATCAATTGTAATCATCCTCCTGTTCACTTTATAAACGAAACACCTTTTTTACTTGGTATTGTCAAATTTTTGCAATATTTTTTGTTTTAAAGAAAATTTGTAAATGTCAAGAGGTTCCTTGAACTTTGCAATTGCCAAATCTTTGAGAGAGTTGACATTTACAAAGGTTTCGAAGATTGTAAAAGGTTGGAGAGAATTGCAGTTGAGTTGATTTTTTATCAATAATGTACAGTTTAAAAATTTGAAAAGAGGAAATGGTTTGAATAGAGAATATAAAATTAGTTTGCCCTCCAATTTTTGACAACAATCGGAAATTTTGGGATACGTTTACAAGCTTTCGGGTTAATTCGGCACCTCTCGGCATTATTCGGAAACTTTCAGATACAATCGGAAGTACTCGGCTCTACTCGGAAGTTTTCGGCTACAACTAAATGCTTTCGGCGCTATTCGGAAACTCTCGGCATCGTTCGGAATCTTTCGGTATCGATTGGAATCTCTCGGCTACACTCGGAAGCTTTCGGGTACGCTTAGTAACATTCGGCTTCACTCGGCATCGTTCAGGATCTTTCGGCATCGATCGGAATCTCTCGGCTACACTCGGAAGTTTTCGGGTACGCTTAGTAACATTTGGCTTCACTCGGAATCGTTCGGAATCTTTCGGCTACGCTCGGAAGCTTTCCGGCACGCTTAGCAATATTCGGCTTAACTCGGAATCTTTCGGCATCGATCGGAATCTCTCGGCTACACTCGGAAGTTTTCGTGTACGCTTAGTAACATTCGGCATCGTTCGGAATCTTTCGGCTACGCTCGGAAGCTTTCCGGCACGCTTAGTAACATTCGGCTTCACTCGGCATCGTTCAGGATCTTTCGGCATCGATCGGAATCTCTCGGCTACACTCGGAAGCTTTCGGGCACGCTTAGTAACATTCGGCTTCACTCGGCATCGTTCGGAATCTTTTGGCATCGATCGGAATCTCTCGGCTACACTCGGAAGTTTTCGGGTACGCTTAGTAACATTCGGCTTCACTCGGCATCGTTCGGATTCTTTCGGTATCGATTGGAATCTCTCGGCTACACTCGGAAGCTTTCGGGTACGCTTAGTAACATTCGGCTTCACTCGGCATCGTTCAGGATCTTTCGGCATCGATCGGAATCTCTCGGCTTCACTCGGAAGTTTTCGGGTACGCTTAGTAACATTTGGCTTCACTCGGAATCTTTCGGCTACGCTCGGAAGCTTTCCGGCACGCTTAGCAATATTCGGCTTAACTCGGAATCTTTCGGCAACGATCGGAATCTCTCGGCTACACTCGGAAGCTTTCGGGTACGTTTAGTAACATTCGGCTTCACTCGGCATCGTTTCGGAATCTTTCGGCTTTTGATTGAAAGCATTCGGCAACTCTCGGCATCGATCGGAATCTCTCGGCTACACTCGGAAGTTTTCGGGTACGCTTAGTAACATTTGGCTTCACTCGGAATCGTTCGGAATCTTTCGGCTACGCTCGGAAGCTTTCCGGCACGCTTAGCAATATTCGGCTTAACTCGGAATCTTTCGGCATCGATCGGAATCTCTCGGCTACACTCGGAAGTTTTCGTGTACGCTTAGTAACATTCGGCATCGTTCGGAATCTTTCGGCTACGCTCGGAAGCTTTCCGGCACGCTTAGTAACATTCGGCTTCACTCGGCATCGTTCAGGATCTTTCGGCATCGATCGGAATCTCTCGGCTACACTCGGAAGCTTTCGGGCACGCTTAGTAACATTCGGCTTCACTCGGCATCGTTCGGAATCTTTTGGCATCGATCGGAATCTCTCGGCTACACTCGGAAGTTTTCGGGTACGCTTAGTAACATTCGGCTTCACTCGGCATCGTTCGGATTCTTTCGGTATCGATTGGAATCTCTCGGCTACACTCGGAAGCTTTCGGGTACGCTTAGTAACATTCGGCTTCACTCGGCATCGTTCAGGATCTTTCGGCATCGATCGGAATCTCTCGGCTTCACTCGGAAGTTTTCGGGTACGCTTAGTAACATTTGGCTTCACTCGGAATC
This sequence comes from Ganaspis brasiliensis, assembly GCA_037103525.1. Classification (NCBI taxonomy): domain Eukaryota; kingdom Metazoa; phylum Arthropoda; class Insecta; order Hymenoptera; family Figitidae; genus Ganaspis; species Ganaspis brasiliensis. Next base: position 1,467,479 of record JAZKLR010000590.1, on the reverse strand, counting down.
TTTCGGCTACGCTCGGAAGCTTTCCGGCACGCTTAGCAATATTCGGCTTAACTCGGAATCTTTCGGCAACGATCGGAATCTCTCGGCTACACTCGGAAGCTTTCGGGTACGTTTAGTAACATTCGGCTTCACTCGGCATCGTTTCGGAATCTTTCGGCTTTTGATTGAAAGCATTCGGCAACTCTCGGCATCGTTTAGAATTTTTTAGCTCCATTTGTCAACTCTCGGTAACTATCGGGATTTTTCGGCTACATTAGGAATTTATCGGCTAAAATCGGAAGTATTCGGTAACCCACGGAATATTTCCGGTACGATCAAAAACACTCGATAACTTTCAAAACCATTCAAAAGTTTTCTGTTTCACTCTATGACTCTTGGTATTTCTCAGTTCGGGAATTCTCGGCTTTATTCGGAAATTATTTACATTTTTCTAATGAAATAAATTATTCTCGATTAAAAGATTTCAAGACTTGGAAAAGTACTGTAAGCCAAGTTTCGTAAAACTTAATCATTATTTTTCATTTTTCAAACATATTGAATCTGCCATTTTGTGTTTTTGAGAAAACCTCGAAATGGCGGACCGAAAATTTTTGAGTAAGAAGTTTCTCTCCATTGACATAACCTCAAACTAAAAAATGACTGTTCCCATCAAATAAAATTATTATTAAAATTAATTTCATAAAATTTTTAAAAATCCAGTTATACATTTTCGAGAAAAAATTAGATTTATCTAAAATTTGTTGTGAAATAATTTTTATCCAACTTGGACTCTGACAAATAATATCTTATTTATCTCGTTGAAACGTTTTCTACAATTTTATTTGTTGGGTTTCGTTAAATAATATTTTGTTTAAAAATTATTGAACTAATGAAATTTTTTCTTTATTTATTTTTTAAACAGAATATTATTTTACAAAATCTAACAAATAGAATTGTAGTCGTTTCAACAAGAAAAATGAGCTATTATTTGTCAGAATTGGTTGAAAATTGCAGTTATTCATTAAATTAAAAGAATATAAACATAAAATGTTTATAATTATTATTTAGCAACAAATTTTAGCTCAACTTAATTTTTTCTGAAAAATGTAGAACTGAATCTTCCAAATTGGGTGAAATTAATTTGCATAATATTTTTATTTGGGGTAAAAACGACTTTTTAGTTTGAGGTTATGTAAATGGAGAGAACCTCCTTAATCGAAGTGAAACTCAAATTAGGGAAATTTTTGGAGTTGCTTATTACAAATATAAGTTCAAACTATGAATTTTCAAAATTTTTTCGATTAATCAGAAACTTACAATTTTTGAGTCTGACATTATTTTGAATGGAAAAGTTTCAAAATCTATGTTTTGATACCAAATTTGTAATTATTAGTGAATTTCAAAATGAAACTTAGTTTTTCGAAAAGTTAATTAAAAAGTAAAAATCTTTTTTCGCTGCTATTTTTAATTCATAATTTTGTCAATTTGAGAAATGTCTCTCAAGAAAAATATATATTCAGATATATAGTTGAAATTTTCCAATAAATTGAAAGTTTTGTAATAGAACTCTGAAGATTTTCGAAAGTTCCAGAAGATTATGTGAAATCAATAAAAGTTTCAAATATTTAAATTTTAAAAGTTGTTTATACAATATTTGTATATTTTTTATTTTTAATAATAATAATAATAATAATAATAATAATAATAAAAATACATTTTGTTAAAAGTAACCAGTTTCTTTGCGAGTTACTTAATTGTTTTTGACACTAATTGATTATCACCAATAAAAGAATTGATTAAAAAATAATTAAATGTAGAAAAAAAAAGATTCTCTCTTAATCTGAAATAGTGATTTTCTACTAATTAATTAGGGAAAAAGTAAGCTATTATTAAACAGTAAGAATTTTACTAATTCTTTAGTAGAAAACAACTAATTGAAATACTAAAATTCCACTATTTTAATTAGTAGTTTTTTACTAAAAATTTAGTAAAATCTAATTTTATTTATTTACTATTTAATAGTAGCTCATTTTTCGCTAATTCATTAGTAAACCACTAATTCAGATTTAGAGAAAAAGTTATATTTTCCACATTTAACTATTTTTACATCAATTATTTTATTAGCGATAATTAATTAGTATCGATAATAATTAGGGACTATTTAAATTAGTAGTTTTCTACTATTTCAATTAGTATAGTTTTCTACTATTTCAAGTACTAGTTTTCTACTAAAAAATTAGTAAAATTCTTACTATTAAATAGTAGCTCATTTTTCATTAATTCATTACAAAACCACTAATTTAGATTTAAAGACTATTTGTCACATTTAACTTTTTTTACATCAATTCTTTTATTGGCAATATTTATTAGTATGGAAAATAATTAGACACTATTTTAGTTAGTAGTTTTCTACTATTTCAATTAGTATAGTTTTCTACTCTTTAAACACTATTACAAGTAGTAGTTTTCTACTAAAAAATTAGTAGTTTTCTAATATTTCAATTAGTACTTTTCTACATTTCAATTAGTACTTTTCTACTATTTTAATTAGTAGTTAACTATTATTAAGGCACTATTTCAGTTCATAGTTTTCTACTATTTCAACCAGTATTTTTCTATTGAAAAATTAGTAAAATTCTTACTATTTAATAGTAGCTTACTCCTTGCTAATTAATTAGGAGAAAACCACAATTATTCAGATTTAGAGAGAAACTATTTTTACATCAATTCTTTTATTGCTCTTTAAAATTGAATTAGTGATTTTCTACTAATGAATTCGCGAGAAGTCGATTACTATTAAATAGTGAATTTTTTTTTTTTTTAGTAGAAAACTGCTAATTATTGGTAGAAAACTACTAATTTGAAAGTAAAATATCTACTAATTGAAAAAAACAACTTTCACTATTACAATTGGATATTACACTTTAAAATTAAAAGTTTTCTACTAAAAAATAGTTAAATTTTTTACTATTTAATAGTAACCGATTTCTCGCTAATTTATTAGTAGAAAATAACTAATTTAGATTTAGGGAGTGGTGATAATTAATTAGTTTCGATAATAATTAATCACTATTGCAATTAATAGTTTTCTACTATTTAAACACTATTTCAGTTTATAGTTTTCTACTATTTCATGTTGTAGTTTTCTACTAATAAATTAGTAAAATTCTTAATATTTAAAAGTTATTTTTAATTATTTATTATTTATTTTATTATTTATTATTTATTTTTTATTTATTTTATTATTTATTTTCTACTAATAAATTAGTAAAATTCTTACTATTTAATAGTAGCTCACTGTTTGCTAATTTATTAGTAAAAAACCACTAATTCAGATTTAGAGAGAAACTTCTATTTTACACATTTAACTATTTTTATATCGATTCTTTTATTGGCGATGATTAATTAGTGTCGAAAATAATTATCGACTATTTCAATTAGTAGTTTTCTACTATTTTAATTAGTAGTTTTCTACTATTTCTATTATTATATTTTTCTACGAATGAATTAGTAAAATTATTAATATTTAATAGTAGAATACTTTTTGCTAATTCATTAGCAGAAAACCACTAATTCAGATTTAGAGATTTAGTTTAAACTTTTATTTTTTTTTTATTTTTTTTTTAGGGAAGTCAGGTGGTTTATATCTACTCCTGCATTGCCTTGTCACTGGTACCAATATTGGTCATTGCAGTAGCTTATGGTCTAGTCAAATTGCAAAATAAGAGGAGAAGAAAGTTGAAAATTCTCCAAGAGGTGCTTAGGAAACAGAAGAACGGTGGTCGACTCTACGTGGACAAAATGATAGTTCGAGAATGGATTCACGCCAATCACAGTCGACTGGTGAAAGTAAAATTTGGACCGGAAGCTGCGCTACATATCGTGGACAGAAAAGGCGAAAATCTCAGGACCTTGGACTTCACCAATGTCACCACAATCAACATCGAGGAATCTCAGGTTGAGATTTCTAACTTTTTTCCTCTTCACTTTTTCTTAATTACTTTCATTCCATTACAATTTATTTATTTTTTATTTCAATAGAAATTCAAGATCTTTATAACATTTCATTATTATACAGTTATTTTAATTTCACGAAATTGTGAAAGAATGTATTTTAAATTGATTTACTAATTTGATTCCCCGTCAAATTTAAAATGTTAATCTTTTAACATTGAATAATTTAAATCTGGTTTTTTTATTGGAGGTTCATTAAATACATCGTTATTTAATTAGAGAATTATAGAAGTTTAAGTTTTTTTAATGTATGTGACGCTACACGAAAGAAGGGACCGTAGCTCTTATGTCGGGAGAGATAAGGTCGCTTTTGCTGTGACCTGGCAAGGGAAAATGGAACTTAAGAAAAGAAGCTAAGGTCCCTTCTCTCGTGGAGCGTTACATTTTTTTCTCAAACACTACTTTAAAATGTTTCAAGATAAAAATTTTGAAAAAATAAATAGCGACCGAATTGATTGAAACATATTGGTTTGTCCATATACCGGGCCTTTCTTATTTTGTCACAAATAACGCTGTTTTTATTATTAATTTAATTATTTTTAATCTAATTTTTTATTTAAATTCTATTTTTCTTTTCCGTTTTAAAGAGACAAGCTTTTTTTCTAATAATAACAGAAAAGGATTAATAACTAAATCTTAATACTTATTTGTCATTAACAGAGTAACGTCATATATTAGAAACGTCTAATATAAAACGTATAAGCGACAAGTTTTTTTCATTTTTATTTTCTAATAATAACATAAAAGGACCAATAACAAAATTAAAATTCTTATTTTTTATTACCAGAGTAACGTCTAATATTAGATGCCTAAGCTACAAGTTATTTTTCTAACAATAACAAACAAGAATCAATAACTAAATCTGAATTCTTGTTTATCATTACCAGAGTAACGTCTAATACTAAAAACGTCTAATATTAGACGTATAAGCTACCAGTTATTTTTCTAGTAATAACTGAAAAAGATCAATAACTAACTCTCAATTATTATTTATCATTACCATAGTTACGTCGAATATTAGACGTGCAAGTGACAAGTTATTTTTTTCTAGCAATAAAAGAAAAGAATAAATAATAGCTAAATTTCAATTCTTGTTTATCATTGACAAAGTAGCGTCTAATATTGAAAAGGTCTAATATTAAAAGTCCAAGCGACTAGTTATTTTTCTGATACTAACAGAAAAGAATCAATAACTAAATCTGAATTCAATAATAAGCGTCCAAGCGACAAATTTTTTTTTCTAATAATAACAGAAAAGAATAAATAACTGAATGTCAATTTTTGTTTATCTTTACCACATTAACGTCTAATATTAGACGTCCAAGCGACAAGTTATTTTTTTCTAGCAATAACAGAAAAGGATCAATAACTAAATCTCAATTCTTGTTTATCATGACCAGAAACGTCTAATATAACGTCCAATATTAAAAGTCTAAACGATAAGGTAATTTTCTAATACTAACAAAAAAGGATCAATAACTAAATCTCATTCTTGTTTATCATTGACAAAGTAGCCTCTAATATTAAAACGTCTAATATTAGATGTCTAAGCAACAAGTTATTTTTCTAATAACAACAAAGAAGGTTTAATCACTATATCTTAATTCTTATTTATTAGAACCAGAGTACCATCTAATATTAACAACGTCTAATATTGGAAGTCTATAAGACAAGTTATTTTTAATACTAACAGAAAAGGATCAACAACTAAATATCAATTCTTGTTTATCATTGTCAAAGTAGCGTCTAATATTAACAAAGTCTAATATTAGACGTCCAAGCGACAAATTTTTTTTTTTTAATAATAACAGAAAATAAAGAATAACTGAATCTCTTTTTTTGTTTAGCTTTACCACATAAACGTGTAATACTAAAAACGTTTAATATTAGACGTTTAATATTAGCCATCTAAGCAAAAATTTAATTTGTTTTTAATAATAACAAAAACCTTTAATTCTTATCTATCATTACCAGAGTAACGTCTAATATCAGACGTCTAAGCGACAAGTTTTTTTCTAATAATAACAGAATAAGACCAATAACTAAACCTCAATTCTTATTTATCAGTACTTGAGTAACTTCCAATATTATAAATGTCTAACATTAGACTTCAAAGCGACAAGTTATTTTTTTCTAATAATAAAAGAAAATAATTTTTAAATATTAACTAAATCTCAATTGATTTTTATCATTACCAGAGTAACGTCTGATGCTATAAACGTCTAATATTAAAAGTAAGCGACAAATTATTTATTTTATTTTTGCCCAATAACGTAAAGGAATCAATAACTAAATCTCAATTCTTTTTTATCATTACCAGAGTAACGTCTAATATTAGACGTGCGAGCGACAAGTTTTTTTTCTAGCAATAACAGAAAAGAATAATTAATTACTAAATCCAATTCTTTTTTATCATTACCAGAGTAACGTCTAATTAAATAAACGTCTAATATTAAATTCTTGTTTATCATTTCCAGAGTAACGTCTAATACTATAAACGTCTAATATTAAATGTCTAAGGGACAAGTTATTTTTCTAATACTAACAGAAAAGGATCAACAACTAAATCTCAATTCTTGTTTATCATTTGACAAAGTAGCGTCTAATATTAAAACGTCTAATATTAGACGTCTAAGCGACCAGTTATTTTTTTCTAATAATAACAGAACAGGACCAACAACAAAATATAAATCCGTTTTTATCATTACTAAAGTAACGTCTAATATTAGACGTGCAAGCGACAAGTTTTTTTTCTAGCAATAACAGAAGAGCACCAATAACTAAATGTCAATTCTTATTTATCATTACCAGAGTAACATCTAATATTAAAAACGTCTAATATTAAAAGTCTAAGCGACAAGGTTTTTTTTTATTTTCGCACAATGACATAAAAAATTAATAACTAATTCTTAATCCTTCTTTATTATTATTATTACCAGATTAACGTCTAATACTAACGTCTAATATTAGACGTCTAAGCGACTCGATGTTTTTCTAATAATAACAGAATAGGATCAATAACTAAATGTCAATTCTTATTTATCATAACCAGAGTAACGTCTAATATTAGAGATCTAAGCGACAAGTTAGTTTTTTTTATTTTCTAATAATAACAGAAAAGAATTAATAACTACATCTCAATTCTTGTTTATTATTACCACAGTAACGTCTAATACGAAAAACGTTTAATATTAGACGTCTAAGCGACCAGTTATTTATTTTTTTTCTTAATGATGACAGAAAAGAATCAACAACTAAATTTCAATTCTTGTTTATCATTTCCAGAGTAATGTCTAATACTAAAAACGGCTAATATTAGACGTCTAAGCGACAAGTTATTTTTTTCTAATAATAACAGAAGAGCATCAATAACTAAATGTCAATTCTTATTTATCATTACCAGAGTAACATCTAATATTAAAAACGTCTAATATTAGACGTCTAAGCTTAAATTTAATTTTTTTTATTTTCTTATAACAGAAAAAAATCATTAGCTAAATCTTAATTCTTGTTTATTTTTACCAGAGGAACTTCTAATACTAAAAACGTCTAATATTAAAAGTCTAAGTGACAAGTTTTTTTTTATTTTCGCACAATGACATAAAAAATCAGTAACTAATTCTTAATTCTTGTTTATTATTACCAGATTAACGTCTAATACTAACGTCTAATTTTAGACGTCTAAGCGACTAGATGTTTTTCTAATAATAACAGAATAGGATCAATAACTAAATGTCAATTCTTATTTATCATAACCCGAGTAACGTCTAATATTAGAGATCTAAGCGACAAGTTAGTTTTTTTATTTTCTAATAATAACAGAAAAGATCTAATAACTACATCTCAATTCTTGTTTATTGTTACCACACTAACGTCTAATACGAAAAACGTTTAATATTAGACGTCTAAGCTGCAAGTTAGTTTTTTTTCTAATAATAACGAGAAAGGACCAAGAACTAAATCTCAATTCTTATTTATTTTTATCAGAGTAACGTCTAATATTAGAATATTAGAATCTATAAGATTAGGCGTTACTCTGTTAATAGTAAATAAGAATTGAGATTTAGTTATAGATCCTTTTTTGTTACTATTAGAAAAATAACTTGGCGCTTTAAGCCGGAAAATAAAAATAGAATTTAAATAAAACATTAGATTAATAATAATTAAATTAATAATAAAAAATACCTAAATCTAGACAAAATTAGAAAGACCTTGGATATGGACAAATTATTTTTGAAATGTTACTTTGTCTTTCACATCATTGCTATTAATGTTTATATTATCGAATGGGGATATTAATAAATTTATTAAAAACAAAAAAAAAAAACAATTCAACCTCAAACATATTAATCCCAATGATCAGAACGCAAACTGACAACAACAACAAAAATCATAATCGAACTGGTGTTTTCACACTAAATTCGAAAATGAACGAAATAGTTTAGAAATAAATTTTTATTCGAATTTCACTCTTTCTTTGTCTGTGTTTTCTCTTTAATTGTCGAGCAAGTATAAGTTTGTAAAAAAAAAACCTAAAAGAATTCTTGTGTGGAAAATAAAATTTTCCTGGCAGGTTTGCGAGAATGTGAAAATAGCAACTAAACACTATGTCGTTGTTTCTGGAAAGTGGCTCATCACTAAAAGATCATTAATTATTTCAGGAAAGCGAAAGCGGTCATCGCAAGGCGCTGATTCTGCTGCGAATACCTCGTGATTACGACCTCGTCCTTGAACTGGATTCCCTGAGCTCGCGTAGAAAGTTCATTGCGAAATTGGAGACATTCCTATCTACGTGCAAGAAGCACTTTACATTGACACAGACCAATCGAGATTTAATGCTAGCCAAGGCGGAAACGAGGGAACGACGTGAAAAGAAGCTGGAGCAGGTAGAGTTGACCTCATATGGTTCATTGATCATGATCATTCACCTCGAATCATTCGCTCTTGATCAATGACTCTTTAATCGTTAATCTCTATTAATTATTATTGATTGTTGATTACTAATCGAACACCTATTGATTACTAATTATTCGCCTGTTGACTAGTAATTATACTGAGCACTTAATATATTTAATTATTAATTTATTTTTCATTCATTATTATTGGACAGTGATTGTTCCACAAAAGAATTAATTCTACTCGTGATTGTTTCGTAAGCGAGTGCCTATTATCGAGAACTAGCCTTCTCAACGTTTATAGTTAATGAAACAACTCTTACTCAATCTGTCGACAAGTAGCTCTTCTTCGTCCTTTTAAGTTCCCTTTAAGATGCACACAATCATCTAGATAACACCGCAGAGACACGGTGAGAAAATCGGCTTATTTTTGTCTCAAAGAACTAATTGCAAACTTTTTTATCTATTAACGAACAAAATTGAACAAGAATTAATCTACTGCGCGTCAAGTTCAACTTGTCAAAAAAGCAAATGTTGATCAATTTTATCCTCGCCAGAAATTTTTGGAAAATTCACTAAAGAATTTTTCAGACAAATATTAAATTTTTTTCAAATTTCTACATCTAATTTTAAACTTTTTCATCTATTAACGAACAAAATTGAACAAAAATTGAGCTACTGCGTCTCAAGTTCAACTTGTCGAAAAAACAGATTTCGATCAATTTTAGCCTCGCCGGAAATTTTTGGAAAAAAAAGGGAAACACTTTTCAGAGAAATATGAAATATTTTTCAAATGTTTAAATCTAATTCCAAACGTTTTCATGTGTTAACGAACAAAATAAAAATTGAGCTACTGCGCGTCAGGTTCAACTTGTCAAAAAAGCAGATGTTGATCAATTTTATCCTCGCCAGAAATTTTTGGAAAATTCACTAAAGAATTTTTCAGACAAATATTAAATTTTTTTCAAATTTCTACATCTAATTTTAAACTTTTTCATCTATTAACGAACAAAATTGAACAAAAATTGAGCTACTGCGTCTCAAGTTCAACTTGTCGAAAAAACAGATTTCGATCAATTTTAGCCTCGCCGGAAATTTTTGGAAAAAAAAGGGAAACATTTTTCAGAGAAATATGAAATATTTTTCAAATGTTTAAATCTAATTCTAAACGTTTTCATCTGTTAACGAACAAAATTGAACAAAAATTGAGCTACTGCGCGTCAGGTTCAACTTGTCAAAAAAGCAGATTTTAATCAATTTTAGCCTCGCCAGAAATTTTAAGACAAATATAGTAAACATTTTTTTAGACAAATACCAAATAGTTTTTAAACTCTTAGATCTGATTTCAATTTTTTTCATCTGTTAACGAACAAAATTGAACACAAATTAACTGCGCTTCAGGTTCAACTTGTCAAAAAAAACCTGACCTGCTATAGCTTAAATTTTGTTCAATTTTTTTCGTTAATAGATGAAAAAGTTTGAAATTAGATCTAGAAATTTGAGAAATACTTGATATTTGTGTAAAATATGTTTTACTTTATTTTGCCAAAAATTTCTGGCGAGGCATGAATTGATCAAAATCTGCTTTTTTGACAAGGTTAACCTGACGCGCAGTAGCTCCATTTTTGTTCAATTTTGTTTCTTAATAGATGAAAAAGTTTAAAATTAGATGCAGAAATTTGAAAAAAATTTAATATTTGTCTGAAAAATTCTTTAGTGAATTTTCCAAAAATTTCTGGCGAGGCTAAAATTGATCAACATCTGCTTTTTTGCCAAGTTGAACCTGATGCGCAGTAGCTTAATTTTGTTCATTAATAGATGTAAAATTTTGAAATTAGATCTAGAAATTTGAAATATATTTAATATTTGTCTGGAAAAATGTTTAATGAATTTTCCAAAAATTTCTGGTGAGGCTAAAATTGATCGAAATCTGCTTTTTTGACAAGTTGAACCTGACGCGCAGGAGTTCAATTTTTGTTCCATTTTGTTTGATAATAGATGAAAAAGGTTAAAAAATTGTGCTAATTGCTTAAACCAATTATTGTTTATATTCTACTCTTTTTCAAATTTTGAACTACAGAGTTGCGATCTTTTCTCAATTTTACAACTTTTTAAGCCGAATGTAACCAATTTTTAACAACAATCTAAGAATTACAATTTTACTAATTGCTTAAACAAATTACTATTTTTTAACTTTTACTCTTTATGACATTAAGCTCTAGAGTTTCAATATTTTCTACATTTTGCAAATTTTCGATTTAAATATAGCCAGTTATCAACAACAAACTAAGAATAACAATTTTACAAGTTGTTTAAACAAATTACTATTGTTTAACTTCTACTTTTTAACCAATTGAGCAAAAGAGTTGCAATTTTTTCCCAATTTTGTAACTTTTCAAGCCAAATGGACCCAGTTAATAACATTAATATAAAAATACCATTTTTACGAATTGCTTAAACAAATTACTATTGTTTAACTTGTGCTCCTTATAAAATTGAGCTTCAGAGTTAGAATTTTTTCTACATTTTGCAAATGTTCAATCCAAATGTTGACAGTTACTAACATCAAACTAAGAATAATAATTTAAACATATTTTTAAAAAAATTACTATTGTTTAACATCAATTTTTTTAAATTGAGGTACAGAGTTGCTAACGACAATATTTAATAAATTGCAGTAAATACTGCTTCTGTTTCTCGTCTCTGGTAAATAAAATATTAAAATCGGAAATTTCCTTAACATCTCTCTCCACGAAATCTTAGATTGTTGTTAGTAACTGGTTACATTCGGCCCGAAAAGATTCAAAATTTAGAAAAAATTGCAACTCTGTAGCTCAGTTTGATAAAAAGTTGAAAGTAAACAATAGTAATTTGTTTAAGCATTTCGTAAAATTGTTATTCTTATATTGTTGTTAGTAACTGGTTGCATTCAGCCTGAATATTTGCAAAATTTATAAAACATCGCAACTCTGTAGTTTAATTTGATTAAGAGTATAAGTTAAACAATAATAATTTGTTTAAAAAATTGGTTAAGATTGTTATTCCTAGTTTGTTGTTAGTAACTGGTTACATTCGGCCTAAAAAGCTGCAAAATTGAGAAAAATTCGCAACTTTGTAACCCAATTTGTTACAGAGTAGAAGTTATAAACAATAGTCTAAGGAAATTAGATACTCTGAGCAAAGTTTTTCGTGAAAATAAATCCCCAAAATTAGATTAAGAAAACTGTTCGGAAACATTAAAAGACACGATTTAAATTTACCGTTCTGCAAAATTTTCTAATTCCTCGTTTTAATTAAAAAAATTTAATTAAATTAATTTTCTCTAGAAAATGGACATGCGGGAATTTTTTTGGAGAAGTTCCATTTTCGGGAAATTTGGTTCAACGTCATTAAGGAAATTCGATTCGCGAAATTAAGTTCTGGCAAACGACATGATAGTCCAAGGGCAAAAAATTTTTGGGGGTTTTCAATTTTCGGCAAATTAAACATTCGAGGGAACGCATTTAAGGAAATCAAATTCGGTCAATCAGATTCGGAAAATTGTATTCCGACACTCACCGGGAACATTAATTTACACCTTTTTAATTAATAGTTCTAATTACCGAATTCTCTTCAAATCACCACCCGGGCCCAAGAAATATTCGTCACAATTATTCCTCCAAAAAAATATATAATTTATCTCCGTCTTTCTAATTGGAATAGATAAGAAAATTGACAATCGGTAATTCCTTTCCTATAATTGCGCGTTCTAATTAAAAGATTTGAATTAAATTAAATTTTTCTAAAAACGGGGATGCGGGAATGTTTTTGGAGGAATTACATTTTTAGGAAATTAGATATTCGGGTTAACGACTTTAAGGAAATTGGATTCGGGAAATTCAATTTGAACAGTTAGATTTAGAAAACTGACCGGAAACATCAAATTAAAACATTTTAATTCACAGTTCTAATTACACAATCCTCTTAAATTATCTTGCTCCCATGAATATTCATCTAACATGACTAAAATAAAAAACCTACTTACTCTTTGCCCTAGTAATTCAAATAGATCAAATAATTGACCCATGAAAGTTCCTTCTCGTAATTTCGCGTCTTAATTTGAAAATTAAAATTAAATTAATTTTTTCAAAAAATGGACATTGGGAAAAATATTTTTGGGGGTTTTCTATTTTCGGCAAATTAAACATTCGAGGGAACGCCTTTGAGGAAATTAAATTCGGTCAATCAGATTCGGAAAATTGTATTTCAAAACTCACCAGAAACATTAATTTACACATTTTTAATTAATAGTTCTAATTACCCAATCTTTTTAAATTTACTACCAGTACCCCAAAAATATTTTTTACGACTTTTCTTCAATAAAATCAATTTAATTTCTGTTTTCGCAATTGGAATAGATATAAAAATTAACAGTCGATAATTCCTTCTCCAAATTCCGTGTTCAAAAAATGGACATTGGGAAAAAGATTTTTGAGGGTTTTCCACTTTCGGCAAACTAAACATTCGAATCTGATTGAATTCCGTCAATCAGATTCGGAAAATTGTATTTCGAAACTCACCGGGAACATTAATTTACACCTTTTTAATTAATAGTTCTAATTACCGAATTCTCTTCAATTCACCAGCCGGGCCCAAGAACTATTCGTCACAATTATTCCTCCAAAAAATATATAATTCATTTCTGTTTTCCCAATTGGAATAGATAAGAAAATTGTCAATCGGTAATTCCTTCTCCCATAATTGCGTGTTCTAATTAAAAGACTTTAATTAAATTAAATTTTCCTAAATCGGGGATGCGGGAATGTTTTTGGAGGAATTACATTTTTAGGAAATTTAATATTCGGGTTAACGACTTTAGGGAAATTGGATTCGGGAAATTGAATTTAGACAGTTAGATTCAGAAAACTGATCGGAAACTTTAAATTAAAACATTTAATTCATAGTTCTAATTACACAATCCTCTTAAATTATCTTCGCTCCCATGAATTTTCATCTAACATGACTAAAATAAAAACCTAATTACTCTTTGCTTTAGCAATTCAAATAAATAAAATAATCGACCCATGATATTTCCTTCTCCTAATTCGCGTCTTAATTTGAAAATTAAAATTAAATTAATTTTTTCAAAAAATGGGCATTGGGAAAAAGATTTTTGGGGGTTTTCAATTTTCGGCAAATTAAACATTCGAGGGAACGCATTTAAGGAAATTAAATTCGGTCAATCAGATTCGGAAAATTGTATTTCGAAACTCACCGGGAACATTAATTTACACCTTTTTAATTAATAGTTCTAATTACCGAATTCTCTTTAATTCACCACCCGGGCCCAAGAAATATTCGTCACGACTATTCTCCAATAAAATCAAATTCCTCTCTGTTTTCGCTATACGATTAAATAAGAAAATTAACTGTCGATAATTCCTTCTTCAAATTCCGAGTTCTAATTAAAAAAAAATTAATTTTTCTGGAAAATAGACATGCGGGAATGTTTTTTGAGGAATTACATTTTCAGGAAATTGAATATTCGGGGTCTTTATGGAAATTAGATTCAGGAAATTAAATTCCGGCAAACAACGGGAAAATCCAAGTTAGGACATTGTGATTATTTTAACCCGAAATTTCAAAATCATCATGCGTACTAACATCCGTAATTTATTTTTCGACCTACAGCGGAACTTAAAATCTGTTTATTTTAATTTTCAGTTTTTCCGAGAGGCTTACGCTCTCACTTTTGGTCTTCGACCTGGCGAAAGACGTCGAAAATCCGACGACGATGACAGTGGTGAAATTGTAACAGTTATGAGGACGTCTCTTTCGAAAAATGAATTCGCAAGTGCTCTTGGCATGAGAACTGATGCTATTTTTGTCAAGAAAATGTTTAGCATTGTCGATAAAGACAAGGATGGTCGAATTTCTTTTCAGGTGAAATTCTTTTCCTAAAACGAATCAATTAATTAATTTCCCGCATCATTTAATTAAATTAATTCAACATTTTAATAATTTACTCAAATTAAATTCCCGTTACTTTATTTCTTGTACTAAATTTAAAAATAAACTTTTTTCTTATACCTTCCAGGAATTTTTAGACACTGTTTTGCTTTTCTCAAGAGGCAAAACCGAGGACAAGTTGCGAATAATTTTCGACATGTGCGACAAAGACAGCAACGGTGTCATCGATAAGGAAGAATTTTCTGAAATGTTGAGATCTTTGGTAGAAATTGCACGTACCACAAGTTTGTCTGACGACCACGTCACCGAATTAATTGACGGGATGTTTCAAGTAATTTCTTTGTTTTTTTATATATCAAAACAGAAAATGCGTCATTTATGGAATAAATTTAAATTAACTTTGTTTTTTTTTTCATTAATTGACAAACAGAATGCAGGATTGGAGAGAAAGGATTATTTGACTTACAGCGATTTTAAATTAATAATGAAAGAATACAAAGGCGACTTTGTGGCAATTGGACTGGATTGCAAAGGAGCTAAGCAAAATTTTTTGGATACTTCGACAAATGTCGCTCGTATGACGAATTTTCAACTTGATCAGCTTCCACCTGATACTTCCAAATCTTGGCTTCGAAAGCACTGGGACGCAATTTCCACATTTCTCGAAGAAAATCGACAAAACATTTTCTACCTCTTTATTTTCTACGTCGTCACCATTGCACTTTTCGTCGAAAGATTTATACGTAAGCCAACAAATTTTCATTGATTAATTTATGTTTTAATAATAATTCCTCATGTGTTAATTCTAATTCAAATTCTCCTACCTCAAAAATCACGTAACTTTTTTTTACCTCTAGAACCACGTAACTTTCTTCTACGCCTAGAACCGCGTAACTCCTTTTTACCTTTAGAACCACGAAAAGACGGACGGACGGACGGACGGACAACAAAGTCAATTAAATTGAATTTTTCTGGAGATTCGGGAAATAATAATAGATATTGGATTAGAACATTGACCGGCAAAAGTTCCTTCTCCAAACTCGGCGTTCTAATTTAAAATTTAAATTTAAATGAAATTAAATTCATTGTGAAAATGGACATTTGGAAAAAGGTATTTTGAGGAATTTAGACATTAGAGTAATCCCACGTTCGAGAGAATGTCTTTCAGAAAATTGGATTCGGGAAATTAAATTCTCGCAATCAGTTGCCAGAAACTGACCGACGAATTTAAATTACACCATTTTAATTGATGGTTTCAATTACACAATCGTATTGACTTTACCAACATTCCTACGAAAATTTATCTAATACTAATATTCCTTATGAAATTTTGAATTAATTTCTATCCTGTCATCCAGAATAGATAAGAACGTTGACTAGCAAAAGTTCCGTCTCCAAATTCCGCATCCTAATTTCCTAATTTTAAATTAAATTAAATTCTTCAGGAAAATGGACATTCAGGGAGAAAGTTTTTGGGGAATTTAGACATTCAGAAATTCAACATTCAGAGAATGTCTTATAATAAAAATTTGTCTCGGGAAATCAAATTCGTGTATTAGAATTAGGAAAATGATAGGAAACATTAAATTACACAATTACTATTGACATTCTAATTCATTGTGTCCTCTAATATCCAATTCTACCCTTCATATTTTACAATTGTTATTTTTTTTAGTAATTTTATTATTTTTCAATTAATTTCTTAAATTTTCAATTATTTATCGCAAACTAATTTTTTTTTATTCACCATCAGTTTTATTAGGTTACAATTATTTTCTTCAATTATAGATCATTTTCATTATTTCTGAATTAATTTCCTGCATTTTCAATTATTTATCGCAAATTAATTTTTTTTTCAATTCACAAGCATTTTTATAAGTTTGCCATTATTTTATTCAATTAGTAATCATTTTCATCATTCCTGAATTAATTTCCTGAATTTTCAATTATTTATGGCAAATTAATTTTTTTTTAATTCACCATCAGTTTCATCAGTTTACAATTATTTTCTTCAATTATTAATCATTTTCATTATTTCTGAATTAATGTCCTGAATTGTAATTATCTTTGTCAATGTTCGATTGCAATCTTTAATTTTAAATTAATTTCACCAATTCTAATTATACTCTTCAATTTTTTTTTGTACAATATTCAGTTGTATCCTCAACATTATTCGATTTTTTTCTATCTTTATAGTATTTTAGTTATTTTTCCATTAATTTCCTGCATTTTCAATCATTTATCGCAAATTATTTTTTTTTCAAATTCGCTATCATTTTTATCAGTTTGACATTATTTTCTTCAATTAGTAATCATTTTTATTCTTCCTGAATTAATTTCCTGAATTTTCAATTATTTATCTAAATTCTCAATTATTTTTGTCAATGTACAATTGCATTCTCTAATTTTAAATTAATTTCTCTGATTTCAATTATACTCTTCAATTTTTTAAAATTTTGTCCTTCAATATTCAATTATATCCTACAGGTTTTACGATTGTTTTCTATTTTGTTAGTAGTTCGTTATTTTTCAATTAATTTCCTGAATTTTCAATTATTTGTGGCAAATTAATTTTTTTTTAATTCACCATCAGTTTACAATTATTTTCTTCAAATATTAATCTTTATCATTATCTCTGAATTAATTTCCTGCATTTTCAATTATTTATCGCAAATTAATTTTTTTTTCAATTCACAATCATTTTTATCAGTTTGCCATTATTTTCTTCAATTAGTAATCATTTTCATCATTCCTGAATTAATTTTCTAAATTTTCAATTATTTATCTAAATTTTCAATTATTTTTGTCAACGGTCAATTGCATTCTTTAATTTCTTAAATTTCAACTATACTCTTCAATTTTTTTAATTGTGTCCTTCAATATTCAATTATATTATGATACAGATTTTTCGATTATTTTCTATTTTATTAGTAATTTCGTTATTTTTCAATTAATTTCCTGAATTTTCAATTATTTATGCTCAAATATAAATTTTTTTTGTTCGATATCATTTTTATCAGATTTTAATTATTTTCTTCAATCATTGTCCATTTTCATTATTTCTGAATTTGGATCCTAAATTTTTAATTATTTATCTAAATTTTCAATTATTTTTGTCAATGTTAAATTGCATTCTTTAATTTTTTATTAATTTCTCCAATTCCAATTATACTCTTTAATTTTTTTAATTATGTCCTTCAATATTTAGTTATATCCTACAGATTTTTCGATTATTTTCTATTTTATTAGTAATTTCGTTATTTTTCAATTAATTTCCTGCATTCTCAATTATTTATCGCAAATTAATTTTTTTTCAAATTCGCCATCATTTTTATCAGTTTGCAATTCTTTTCTTCAATTATTAATCATTTTAATTATTCCTGAATTAATTTCCTCAATTTTCAATTATTTATCTAAATTTTCAATTATTTTTGTCAACGGTCAATTGCATTCTTTAATTTTAATTTAATTTCTCAAATTTCAATTATACTCTTCAATTTTTTTTTGTTCGCTATCATTTTTATCAGATTTTAATTATTTTCTTCAATTATTGTCCATTTTCATTATTTCTCAATTAAGATCCTGAATTTTCAATTATTTATCTAAATTTTCAATTATTTTTGTCAATATTAAATTGCATTCTCTAATTTTTAATTAATTTCTCCAATTCCAATTATACTCTTCAATTTTTTTTAATTATGTCTTTCAATATTCAATTATATCCTACAGATTTTTTGATTATTTTCTATTTTATTAGTTATTTTGTTATTTTTTAATTAATTTCTTTAAGTTTCAAAAATTATCTTCAATTGAAGATTATTGTCTTCAATATTGAAAATTTTTTAAAATGATTTTTCAATTATTTTCTAGAAATTCTCATAATTTTCATTTTTTCCCTTAATTTTTAAAATTTTAATTATTTATATGATATTTTAATTATTCTCTTTTCTTAAAATTTTTCAAAACATTTTTTCAATTATTTTCTTTTCTTAAACACATATTCTGTCATTATTTCAATTATTTCTCTCGAATTTCATGTACTATTTTCAATTTATCATTCTTTTTATCATATTTTAATCCTTTTCCCCAATTTTTTATTATTCACATTGTTTAAAATTTTTTCAAAAGATTTTAAACTATTTTTTTTTTTTATTGAATTACTTATCTGTTTATTTTGTTCAATTTTCAATTAATTCTACGTTTTTTTATTATTCTCTTGAGTTTCAATTTCTAGTTATTTTCATTCTATTTTCTAATTTCCAAAAAAATTTATTAATTACCTGAAATTTCAATTATTTTTTGTTTTCAATTCTTTTTGCTCCATTTCTAATTCTTCTCATTTTTTAAAACAAATCTCTAAGATTTTCAAGTATTTTTTTCAAATTTCCATTAATTTTTTTTTAAATTTTTAAATAAATTGTATAATTTTGCTTTCTTATAGAGGAAGCTTTGTGTTCGTTAAGATTTTCTATTTTCCAAAAATAGTCTAAATCGACTTAATTTAATCTAAAAAGCGTAAATTTCCATTTTCAAGCAAATACACAGAAGTGTGTGTGTGTGTGTGTGTGTGTATAGTATATGTATGTATGTGTGTATATCTTTTTTTGTCGCCAGAATATCTCGAGAACGCTTTAACGTATTTTAATAAAATTTAGATGGCCTATTAAGCTCATAAATATCTAACTTTGCACAAAGGGATTTTTGAAAATACCCTATCAGATTTTTTTGAGCACCTTTTTTCATTGAAAAAATCGTTTTTTGACAAAATTTTTTTCCATGCTAAAAATACAACTTAATGAACACAAAAATCATATTCCTAATCTCAAAACGAATCGATTGATCTATATAAAGTTTATAATTGATCAAAAATTCGTAAAATAATTTAAATAATTCGTTTTTTTTTTGCATTATTTATAACTTCAAGTTTTATATTATAATCATAGTTGCATAAAAAATATATTCTAGATTAAAAGACAAACTAATTGGTTTATGTAAAGTATATATTTTTCTGGAAATTGATATGGTTATTTTTTATTTTTAACGAAATCCAATTTTTTTTTGCATTAAGTATTACATCGTTGAAAATTTTGTGTATTTGTGTAACAATCGGTACTTGTTAAATTTTTTGTCTGTTGATTTAATAGCTCTTATTAGATTCTTGAACATAACCTCAATTTCTTAGTAATAACACATGTAATTTTTATTTAATTTTTTGTTGTAAAACGTAAATTTCGTTTTGAAAATTCATTTTAGTAATCAAAAAGTAAAGTTCAATACTAATTGAACAATATTGACTCCTTAACTCGGCACGATTATATTTTACTTCTGTCAAGCAGACGATAAAAAAAAAAAACACACAAATCCCTGTGTTAAAAATTAACACAAATTTTGAGAGGACCGTTTGGGACATATGATTTATGTTAAATTTAACACAAAATTTTTAACTGTGTATAATCTATTGCATCTTCTTTGAGAAAGCAAATTATTTAGCTTACATTGAAGCGAAATGTTCATGTATAAACATAATTTCCACCTAATTTTCTTGCATGAGACGTGAAAGGATTAATTTTGTTATTATTCGATTTTCCAGATTATTCTTTTATGACAGAGCACACGGACTTGAGGCACATAATGGGAGTTGGAATTGCAATAACGAGAGGATCAGCAGCCGCTTTATCTTTTTGTTATAGTCTTCTTTTGCTGACGATGTCGAGGAATCTTTTGACAAAGCTAAAAGAATTATCGATTCAACAGTATATTCCTCTGGACTCGCACATTCAATTCCACAAAATTGCCGCCTGCACGGCTCTCTTTTTCTCAGTCTTGCACACCGTGGGTCATATTGTGAATTTTTATCACGTCTCTATTCAGCCGGTTGCTAATTTGCAATGCCTCACGAGCGAAATTAATTTTGCTAGCGACGCTCGGCCAACGATCACTTATTGGCTCTTCCAAACAGTCACAGGTGCAAATATTTACAGAAATAATTATATTCTTATAATTTAATATTAAAATAATGATATTTAGAGGCAATTTGAAAGAAATTTTGCAATTTAGAGTAATAAATTTCCGCAAGTGAGAACTAATTAGGAGAAATTTGAAAGGATTGATAAACTGGATAATAAAGTACTTGGAAGTTCATTTAAAGGAAATAAATTGCATAGCTCTTTGATTTGTCGCATTCCTGATTGAACTAGCGAGCAAGAAAAATTGCGCAACGACGATTATCTATAATAAATCACCATAAAGCGCTAAATCAATTAAAGTCACAAAAAATTACCTTCGAGTTGACACACTCAATATATCTAAACTCAATAAATATGTAGTTGAATTAATAGAAACTAATGGAATTAATTAGAAAAGTTTTGCGTTTTAATAGTTTTTAATATCTTTGTAGGTTTCACTGGAATTCTATTGTTCACCGTCATGATTATAATTTTCGTTTTTGCTCATCCGAAAATTCGTCAGAAGGCTTATAAATTTTTCTGGATGACTCACAGTCTCTACATTGTGCTCTACGCCCTGTGTATTATTCATGGACTCGCGAGATTGACCGGAGAACCAAGATTTTGGATATTTTTTATTGGACCTGCAATTATTTATGCTTTGGACAAGGTAAAGTGAAAACTGGAATTATTTACTGAATTTATTGAAATATTTATAAAATTCAATATAGAACTGAGTCAAAATTCCTGAAATGTAACAGCAAATTTTCAAATTTATTAAATTAAATTGATAATATGAAAAATGATGATGTCATTATGAGTTTATACAATTTTCTAAAAAAAAACTGTAATCTCCCTTAGTTATAAACAATTAAGGTTTTTGACAGTGCTTAAGTAAAAAATTAATATCTTAGGATCAAAAGATAGGAAAAATAAACCACGTAACTCTTTCAGATATCAAGAAGCCCGTAACTTCCTTCTACCTATAGAACCACGTAACTCTTTCATACATAAAGAAGCGCGTAACTGCCTTCTACATCTAAAACCACGTAACTTACTTCTACCTCTAGAACCACGTAAACCCCTCATACATCAAGAACCACGTAACTACCTTCAACCTTAAAAAAAACCACATAACTCTTGTTTATCTCAAGAACCACGTAACTCTCTTTTACATCAAGAACTACGTAAGTCTCTCATACATCAAAAACCACGTTACTTCTTTCTGCTTCTAGAACCATATACCTCTCTTCTACCTCAAAAACCACGTAACTGCCTCTTATCTCAAAAACCACGTACCACTCTCGCATATCTAGAACCTTGTAACTTCGTTCTACCTATAGAACCACGTAACTTTCTCATAAATAAAGAAGCGCGTAACTACCTTCTACATCTAAAACCACGTAACTCCCACCAAAATCAAGAACCAAGTAACTCCTTTATACCTCTAGAACCACGTAACCCCCTCATACATCAAGAACCACGTAACTCCCTACTGCTTGAATAACCACGTAGCTCTCACCTGCCTCAAAAACCACGTAACTTTTTTTACCTCAAGAACCGAGTACCTCCCTTCTACCTCTAAAACCATGTAACTTTCGTCTACCTCAGGAACCACTTAACTTTTATTTACCTTCAGAATCACGTAATTCTCTCATACATCAAGAAGCCCGTAACTTTCAAGAAGCGCGTAACTGCCTTCTACATCTGAAACCACGTAACTCCCTTCTACCTCTAGAACCTCGTAACTCTCTCATATATTAACCCATTAACGCCTTAAACTGAAAAATTTTTTGTTCATTTTCAAGCTATGTTTTTACCATCAAACTAAATAATATTGTTTACCGGAGGTACATTTTCTTTAGGTCTAGGATGTGCTCTTATCGAATCTGAAGTCAAAAATCAATTTTTTTCATACCAAAATTAAATATGTCGGTTTTTATGTAAAAAAAAACCAAATAAAAATTTCAATTTTTACATTTTTACATTTTTTTTCACCCAGAGACAGTGTGCGCATATAACTTTGCTTTCAACCAAAAGTGCATAAAAATTGTCCACTTTAAAGATATGTAGGGCAGAATTAAAAATTTCAAGATGGCGGACCGAATATGGCGTCAAATCCATTGCAAAATTTTCAAGCTCATGCACATATTTTACTAATCGCCAAAATGTCCTCGAATTCGCCTAAATTTTTTTACTCGGGGGTTTTTGGGGTCGCTGGTTACGTATCTGAAGTCAGATTTTCTAAATTCAGAATGATAGATTCAATATGGAGTACGAAACCTTTTGAAAATCAATTTTATTGTCTTTTTCCGTTTTTATGAACGTTAACCGACTCTTACCATGTGGAGGTAGACAAAATTAAGAGAATTTTTTGTTTTTTTTTTCTTTAAAACATTGTGACATTAGAACATAAAATTTTTGCCGAATATTTAGTAACGAATGTGAACTGAATCAGATGGGAATTCAAATTTTTCATCCGCCATTTCGACTTTAGAAAATCTAACTTCAGATACGCAATCAGCGACCCCAGAAACCCCCGAGTAACTCCGTTTCAACCGATTTCAATAAATTTTAATAAATTTGTTCCGCCATATTGGATCCGCCATTTTGAATTTTGAAAATCTAACTTCAGATTCGTAATCAAAGACCCCAAAAACCCCCGAGTAACGAATTTGAACTGCATTATACAAAAATTTAATTTTTTGATCCGCCATATTGGATCCGCTATTTTGAATTTTAAAAATCTAACTTCAGATTCGTAACCAGCGACCCCAAAAAACCCTGAGTAACGAATTTGAACTGCATTATACAAAAATTTAATTTTTGATCCGCCATATTGGATCCGCCATTTCGAATTTTGAAAATCTAACTTCAGATTCGTAATCAAAGACCCCAAAAAACCCTCGAGTAACGAATTTGAACTGCATTAGACGAAAATTTAATTTTTTGATCCGCCATATTGGATCCGCCATTTTGAATTTTGAAAATCTAACTTCAGATTCGTAATCAAAGACCCCAAAAAACCCTCGAGTAACGAATTTGAACTGCATTAGACGAAAATTTAATTTTTTGATCCGCCATATTGGATCCGCCATTTTGAATTTTGAAAATCTAACTTCAGATTCGTAATCAAAGACCCCAAAAAACCCTCGAGTAACGAATTTGAACTGCATTATACAAAAATTTATTTTTTTGATCCGCCATATTGGATCTGCTATTTTGAATTTTAAAAATCTAACTTCAGATTCGTAACCAGCGACCTCAAAAACCCCCGAGTAACGAATTTGAACTGCATTAGACAAAAATTTAATTTTTGATCCGCCATATTGGATCCGCCATTTCGAATTTCGAAAATCTAACTTCAG
This sequence comes from Ganaspis brasiliensis, assembly GCA_037103525.1. NCBI lineage: Eukaryota > Metazoa > Arthropoda > Insecta > Hymenoptera > Figitidae > Ganaspis > Ganaspis brasiliensis. The sequence continues at coordinate 1,443,329 of JAZKLR010000590.1, read as the reverse complement.
ATTCGTAATCAGAGACCCCAAAAACCCCCGAGTAACGAATTTGAACTGCATTAGACGAAAATTTAAGTTTTTGATCCGCCATATTGGATCCGCCATTTTGAATTTTGAAAATCTAACTTCAGATTCGTAATCAGAGACCCCAAAAACCCCCGAGTAACGAATTTGAACTGCATTAGACGAAAATTTAAGTTTTTGATCCGCCATATTGGATCCGCCATTTTGAATTTTGAAAATCTAACTTGAGATTCGTAATCAGAGACCCCAAAAACCCCTGAGTAACGAATTTGAACTGCATTAGACGAAATTTTTATTTTTTTTATCCGCCATATTGGATCCGCCATTTTGAATTTTGAAAATCTAACTTCAGATTCGTAATCAGGGACCCCAAAAACCCCCGAGTAACGAATTTGAACTGCATTAGACGAAAATTTAAGTTTTTGATCCGCCATATTGGATCCGCCATTTTGAATTTTGAAAATCTAACTTCAGATTCGTAATCAAAGACCCCAAAAAACCCCCGAGTAACGAATTTGAACTGCATTATACAAAAATTTAATTTTTTGATCCGCCATATTGGATCCGCTATTTTGAATTTTAAAAATCTAACTTCAGATTCGTAACCAGCGACCCCAAAAACCCCCGAGTAACGAATTTGAACTGCATTAGACAAAAATTTAATTTTTGATCCGCCATATTGGATCCGCCATTTCGAATTTTGAAAATCTAACTTCAGATTCGTAATCAAAGACCCCAAAAAACCCTCGAGTAACGAATTTGAACTGCATTAGACGAAAATTTAATTTTTTGATCCGCCATATTGGATCCGCCATTTTGAATTTTGAAAATCTAACTTCAGATTCTTAACCAGCGACCCCAAAAACCCCCGAGTAAGAAAATTTAGGCGAATTCGAGGACATTTTGGCGATTAGTAAAATATGTGCATGAGCTTGAAAATTTTGCAATGAATTTGACGCCATATTAGGTCCGCCATCTTAAAATTTTTAATTCTGTCCTACATATCTTTAAAGTGGACAATTTTTATGCACTTTTGGTTGAAAGCAAAGTTATATGCGCACACTGTCTCTCGGTGAAAAAAAATGTAAAAATTGAAATTTTTATTTGGTTATTTAACATAAAAACCGCCATATTTAATTTTGGTATGAAAAAAATTGATTTTTGACTTCAGATTCGATAAGAGCACATCCAAGACCTAAAGAAAATGTACCTTCGGTAAACAATATTATTTTGTTTGATGGTAAAAACATAGCTTGAAAATGAACAAAAAAATTTTCAGTTTCAGGCGTTAATGGGTTAAGTAGCGTGTTTCTGCATTCTACCTATAGAACCACGTAACTCTCTCATACATAAAGAAGCGCGTAACTGCCTTCTACATCTGAAACCACGTAACTCCCCCCCCCCCAATATAGCTTAAAATTTAGCATTTTTTATGTCCAATTGGATGGCGAGTGGCGGATTTTAAGATTTTTAAAATGGCGGCCGCCACAGCCACATATATTCAACAATTTAAAAATTTGCGTTTTTGAAACATAGAGAATCTTACATCTTGTGACTAAGAATATTTAAAATCCCTAATATTAATGTTTTTGAGGTCACTGAATACGAATATTCAGCGACCCCAAAAACCCCCGAGTAACAATTTTTAGCTAAATTCAGTTGAATGTATTGAATTTTATAAAATTAATCCGCCATATTGGATCTGCCATTCTGAATTTTTAAATTCTGACGTTGGATTCTTAGTTGTTGGTTTTTTATGAAACTTAGTATATGGAGGTTTCTGGGGACTTTGATTGCAAATCTGACATCAGATTTCCAAAATTCAAAATGGCGGATCTAATATGTCGGACATTAAAACTAAAAAATTGTCAATTTTTTACGACACTTAGTATATGTGGGTTTTTGTGGTCGCTGATTACAAGTCTGGAATTAAATGTTTAAATCTAAAACGCTACTAAAATCAAGAAACAGAATAAATATATGAATAATACATGGCGCTGTATTAGTCAAAATAATGACTTTTATAATTTTTACAAAAAAAATTCTTGCCCCTTCTACAGTGTTTTAGCGCACATCAAACCTATTGGAAAAAATTCTTTTTGTTATCTAGTAACTACAAAAAAAATTTCAAAAAAATAAAAAATTATGTTTTTGAGAAATTCGAGTTATTTGATTTTTCAAAAAATGTCCGCCATTTTGTTAATTTTGAAATTTTTTGAAATTTTCAAAATTGATAAGAAAGAGCACCTAAAACCTTAGTAAAATCAGAAAATAAAATTGAAAAATATGAATTTTTGAAAAAACCAGAGAGGTTTTAAAAACATTTGTTAGCGTTTTCGTTCAAAAAGCACTCTTTTGTCCTAAAAAACAATCAAAATCATGTTAAACATGATTTCGAATTTCGAAAATATTCGGCCTGTATGATTTGAAATGGAAACAGCCTGACTTCAGGAATTTTGACTCTAATATAATTATAAAAAGTTTGTAATGAAGTGATTTTTTCGTGAAGGCTCCGGAGTACCGCTCGCTGATCCAGGATTTTTGAGTTGTCACTTCTCTGGAACTTATATTTAATTCTTACCTCAAAATCTTATGATTTATATTGAACTTTACTAGAAATCAATTTTTATTTTAACTAGATATTCAAATATTCTCATTAAACAAATTTTGTCTAGAATGTAAATTTATAATTCTTATTTTTAACTTGAATTCAAAATTTAACGCTAAATGTTACTTCGAACATAACCTTTAAACTTTAATATTTGTCAACTCAACATAACCTTAAAGTTTACTAGAAATTTAACCGCCAAAATTTATATATTCAAAATTAAATTAATCTAGGCAAGATAATAAGTGAAAAAAATAAAATTAGAGCCAAAACTCGATATAAAAATAAAAATTGTTTTTAGTCTCAAAAAAAAAAAAAAAAATGTTTCAGCTTGTTGCCAAAAGAAACTTCTTATCTTCTATAGCAAATTGCAGGCCTGTCGCATACAATTTTATCCACTAGGTGTTAACTTTTAACAAAATTATAAAAAAAATATTTAGAAAAATATTTTCTATCTATTTTAAATTTTGCTTCGATCTAGACTAGCCACTTTACTCAACCACACTTCTTAAGCTCAATTTCCCTAAAGATTCTAACAGAGGACTTCTCGGGATAATCTTTCTTATTCTAAAGCACTTATATTTATCAAAATATTTTCCGTGTTCAAATCTTAAATAAGTTCTAGGTAGAGAAGAACGCGAAAATCTATGCTTTGTAATTTATTTTGATATCTAGGGAAAAGCTTCGTTTTAGAATGAGGATTCACCTCATTGGTGAATTTGCTTCTAAATTAAAATTGACTTGACTAATGGATCCGACAGACCTTTATTTTAACCAAGGAGCGCCTTGTACAAAATTCCAGAAAATCAGATTCTCGATTTCTAAAATTTTAAGAAAAAGTTCGAAAATTCAACTTTATTTAGATAGAAGAGGAGCGCCTCAACTAATTCCGAAAATTGGTTAAAATCTTTAAATTCATCTAGGAGCGCCTAGAGAATTTTATAAGATATTTTCAAAAATTTTTTTTTTAGATCTGATTTTAATTTTAACATAGGAGCACCTAATGTTGAAATTCTAAACCTCCTTAACGAATTTTACAAGTTCTTTGTTGTAAAAGCATTATTGTTTGCTTCCTTTCAGGTCGTCAGTTGGAGAACAAAGTATATGGCTTTGGATATAATCGAGACGGAGCTTTTGCCCTCGGACGTGCTCAAAATAAAATTCTACAGGCCACCGAACTTGAAATATTTGTCAGGACAGTGGGTGAGACTCGCCTGCACTTCAGTTAAGTCGAATGAGTTTCACTCCATAACCTTGACCTCAGCACCGCACGAGAATTTTCTCTCGTGTCATATTAAAGCCCAGGGTCCCTGGACTTGGAAGTTGAGAAATTATTTCGATCCCTGCAATTACAACCCAGAGGCTGAGCGACCAAAAATTAGAATCGAGGGCCCTTTCGGAGGTGGGAATCAGGATTGGTACAAATTCGAGGTTGCTGTGATGGTCGGGGGAGGCATCGGAGTCACCCCTTACGCTTCTATGCTTAATGATCTGGTTTTTGGAACTTCCACTAATCGATATTCTGGGGTCGCCTGCAAAAAGGTATTTGTTTGAATATAACTCTAGGTAAATAGAATTAAAATTAAATTTTCAGTTTTTAAATATTTATCTCATCAAAGGGCATAGGGGGTTAAGCATACAAAACTTGCCCCCTCTTGAAATTTCTTCAAATTACTACCATATATTGCTATCTATATAAGTATAAAATCCTGCAAGTATGAACTCACAACTCGCCTTTTTTGGAGGAGTTATGGGTGGGTCAAGAAAAATAAAAAAACTAATTTTTCTCAAAAACTACTAAACCGATTTTAATAAAAATTAAATATGTTGGAAATATGAGTATGACAATTTCAAAAGAAAAATTTCAATTTATTTTTCAAAAAAATAATGAAAAAATAATTTGTTTTTTAATTTTCAAAAATGTGAAAAAAACATTTTTTCGTAAAAATGATATAGAATCATTAAAAATCAGGTTTTTTTAATCGGGAAACCCTATTTATCTGAATAAGACTTCAAAGAATAATAGCAAATCGTTTATTTTACCATGTTTGGAGAGTAACTATTTTTTATGGATCTCCTACAAAACCCTAAAATAGCAAAAAGACAATAACAAGCGTTAAGAAATGTTTCCTACTATTTTTTTGACAATTTTTTGAACGATATTCAATAAATAGCACAAATATAGACGTTTAACAATTGTTTTTAGTAATTTCTAATTCGTTTAAACAAATCATAAGTGTTTATTTACAACTGTTTATCAAATTAAGCTGCAGAGTTCCAACTTTCTCTCAATTTTGCAACTTTTGAAGACGAATGGAGCCAATTAGGTTTTTGTGTTATGAGAGAATCGAAGAAAGAAAATGTCCATTTGTGGATTTATTTATTTTAAAACTTTGATTTTTGCCTTAAGAGGTGGAGCAACGCTTCTGTAATTTAAGAATTTCTATCGTCAACTGTCGAAAAGCTCTTGAGTTTTCTCTCATTTTCCCGTAATGTAATTTTAATTACTCTCAATTGAAAACAGACCTCGGAAGGTGATTTTCTTATTCTTTTATGTCATTTCCCAAAAGGGTCCGTTGTCAGACAGGTAACCTCATAAAACAAATCTTACTTTCCTTTTGTTTATGAAATTTCCCTGAATATCAACAGATTTCTTAGTCCAAATATTAGGAGTCTCCCATTATCTGTTGAATACAAATAATTCAATTTAGTCATAGCGATTACCAAGTCAGTTTTAAATCAAAATTACCCGAGGTAATTTCTCGTACAGGTACAGATTACAGAAATATAAATATTATTTCCGAACCACGGAGTTAGCTCAGTTGGTTAAGGTCCAGGACTCTACAGTCGCGCCAAGTCAAGCGTCAAGCTTGCTTGGTTCGCGCCCCGGAAAGCCTGGTATTTTTTCCGGCTGTGAGATAACTTCAGTGGAAGGTAAAGACTTCGAGGTATAATGATAACTGTCGGTAATCGACCTGTGCAGATCACTAGAACTCGACTGTCGATAAACCGGTTGTACTCAGGAGAGGTTTTTGGGTTTTGTAGGAGATCCATAAAAAATAGTTACTTATAATTTTTAATTTAATAAAAAAAATTTCACTTACATTGAAAATATAATTATAGAAATAATTAAAATTATTACATGAATATTTATAGTAAAATTAAATGAATTTACTCAACAAATTATAAAGATATTGGAATACTCTATTTTATTTTTGGAATTTGATCAGGTATAATTGGATCAAGTTTAAGAATAATTATTCGATTAGAATTAGAAACCCCCTCACAATTAATTAATAATGACCAAATTTATAATACAATTGTTACTAATCATGCATTTGTAATAATTTTTTTTATAGTTATACCAATTATAGTTGGTGAATTTGGAAATTGTTTAATTCCTTTAATATTATCAACTCCTGATATATCATTCCCTCGACTGAATAACATAAGATTTTGATTATTAATTCCTTCTTTAATTTTAATAATCTCAAGTATATATATTTATTGATGAAGGATCTGGAACCTGCTGAACAGTACACCCCCTTTATCATTAAATAAATTTCATCCAGGAATTTCAACTGACTTAGTAATTTTTTCTCTTCATCTTAGAGGAATTTCTTCAATTTTAGGATCAATCAATTTTATCAGTATTAGCTGGAGGTATCACTATATTACTTTATGATCGAAATATTAATACATCTTTTTATGACCCTATAGGGGGGGGGGGGGGGCCCAATTCTATATCAACACTTATTTTGATTTTTTGATCATCCTAAAGTTTATATTTTAATCCTCCCTGGATTTGGAATAATCTCTCATATTATTTTTACTAAATATGGTAAAAAAACTACTTTTGGATTTTTAGGAATAATATATGCAATAATTTAAATTGGTCCTCTTGGTTTTATTGTTTGAGGACATTATATATTTACTGTTGGAATAGATGTCGACACACGAGCATAATATTCATCAGTAACTATAATTATTGCTATACCTACAGGAATTGAAGTCTTTAGATGATTAGCAACAATATCAGGGTCAAAAATTAATTATAATATTTCAACTTTATAATATCTATAGGGGCTGTATTCTCAATTATCACTGGATTTATCCACTAATGCCCTTTAATAATTCCCTTTAATATCGGTACAAAAAATTATTTGAAAATTTAAAAACAAATTTTTTTACATTATTTTTTTGAAAAATAAATAAAACTTTTTTTTGAATTGTCTTATATTCCCAACATATTTAATTTTTATTAAAATTGGTTTAGTAGTATTTGAGAAAAATTAGATTTTTTATTTTTCTTACCCCCTCCATAACTCCCACAAAAAGCAAGTTTTGAGTTTATACTTGCAGGATTTTATACATATATAGATAGCAATATATGGTAATGATTTAAAGCTATTTCAAGAGGAGAAACTATTGTATGCTTAACCCCCTTTGCCCTTTGAATTAATTTTCAACAAAATCCTAAAATTCCTTTCCCTAAACCATCAGAAACCTTGTTTCTTTTTATCAAAAATCCAGAGAAAATCTAGGCTTCTACTTATCTTGCCTTCTTAATTCCAATCGTAGATAATAATACGTTTCTATTGGGGTTCCCTTTTTAATCCTAATGCCAAAAAAAAACTAGTTTCCACTGGGGTCCTCTTTATAATCCAAATTCTAGATATAACTAGGTTTCTACTGGTGTCCCCATTTTAATCCCAATTCTAATCCTCAAAAATCCTCTTTTCTATTGGGGTCCATCCTTTAAACCTAATCCAAAAATTGGGGAACTGAGGAGGGGGATTAATCTGAATCCTAAACCCAAAAATTTCTAATTAAAACCGGGGTTCCATTTTTTACACTAATTCTATACCTAAAAAATTTTAACTAATATTGTGATTCTCTTTTTAATCCAAATCCTAAAGAACATGGGCTTCTAAAGGGGTTCTTCTTACCAAATAAAATTCAAAAAAAAAATACTAGTTTCCTACTGGGGTGCCCTTTTTTATTCCTAATACAAAAAAAAAAAAAAAAAGAACATGGGCTTCTAAAGGGGTTCTTCTTACCAAATAAAATTCCAAAAAAAATACTAGTTTCCTACTGGGTGCCCTTTTTTATTCCTCATACCAAAAAATTCTAGTTTCCACTGGGGACCTCTTTATAATCAAAATCCTAGATTAAACTAGGTTTTTACTAGGGTTCCGATTTTAATCCTAATTTTAATCTAAAAATCATTTTTTCTACTGGGGTTAATTCTTTAAACCTAATCCTAAACCCAGAAAATTCTAATTATTACTGGGGTTCCATTTTTAATCTTAATCATAAACCCAGAAAATTCTAATTACTACTAGGGTTCCATTTTTAATCCCAATTCTAATCCTTAAAAAAAATTCTACTTTCTATTGTGGTTCTCGTTTTAATCCCAATGCTAAAAAACTCTTGATTTCTATTTGGGTTTTCTTTTTATTCCTAATCTAAATCCTAAAAAACATGAGCTCAAATATAATCCCTTTTTTAAATTTCGAATTAATCCATTTTAATCCAAAGCTAAATGTTAATCCTTTTTTATTCCTACAAGAGGTTGATTGAAGTGAATAAAAATGATTTCAAATCTCGTGGAATTTCGAATACTTTTATTCTAATGTCGTTTTGAACTTCGACGTTACAATTCTTTTTTAATTTTTCTTTTTCAATTCATTTTTATTAAACGGAATTAAAACGGATTAAAGTGTTTGTAAGTCTAAACATTAATATCGCTTTCTATTCCAATCAATGCCATTTTTGAACATTTTTCTAAACAGTTTAATTCATTTTAATCAATCTCTAAGTCTCTTCCTGTTATTTCATTTCCTATCAATCCGTTTCGAATCCGAATAAATCCGATTTGAATTGGAACCGATTGGTTTCGCAATGAAATGCCAGGATTTAAAAGAATTAAAAGTTAGCTTCAAAATGTTTCGGAAAGTTTTTTTTTTGCGAGTTACAAACATTTTTAAATTGCATAGAAACTGACTGGCTCAGAAATAATAATTTTTTCAATTTGAATAATAAAAGAAGTATAAAGTAATTTTAAAATATCAAACCAAGTAAATTAATTTAAATTAATTTTTAGGTGTACTTTTTGTGGATTTGCCCTTCTCACAAGCATTTTGAGTGGTTCATCGATGTTTTAAGAGACGTAGAACGAAAAGACGTCACCGATGTGCTTGAAGTTCATATATTTATTACACAATTCTTCCATAAGTTTGATTTAAGAACTACTATGTTGGTAAGTTCAGTCTATTATATTTGTAACATTATTTTAACTGTAATTCTTATTCACCTTCATTTCTAAAAAGTATATTAAATAATTTTACAAGTAATGTAATACAATATTATGAGATAGTTCGTATTTACATTTTTGAGGTTAGGTGAACTCTGAAACTATGATAACGATACGAAAAGTTGTGTCGGTTGAAATTTAAGAGAATCTTTTTTCTGGAAACGAGTTGCGTTGTTGGCCTTTTAAGGAAACTTATCTAAAAGAATCCTGACGAGTCCGAGCAAATGTCGCTCTTAACTCATAGTGTAATAAATTGTCCTGCTTAACAGGAGAATTATTTTACCGGCAACTGTTGAGTTGCTCAGTTAGATTATAAATCCAATCTCTAATTCTCCAATTCTCTATTTTTGCTGCAGTACATTTGCGAGAATCACTTCCAGAGGCTGTCTAAGAAGAGTATATTCACTGGACTCAGGGCGATTAATCACTTTGGTCGACCCGACATGACATCATTCTTGAAATTTGTCCAAAAGAAACATAGTTACGTGAGTATTTTTCCAGGAGCAGTATAATTAAAATTATTTTATATACTTTTCACTGCTTTCTTTTTACGAAGAAAAAGAGTCATGAAAATACTTGACAAGAATTTACAAACAAATTTCTTTGCGACAATTACTGTTGAATTCCTCCAATAGAACAAATTCCTTTCCTCCATTTAAGAAAAAAAAAAACTTACAAATTGTTCAAAGATACTGACCCTCGGTGAAACACAATATCGTATTATATTTTTAACAAGAAAATTAAAAGAAGAGTTGCGGATAAAGAACTGGAACATGTCAGCGTTGTGCGCCATATTTGTTTTACTGTATTAAGAGAGGTTCAACCTGATTGGTCGGTATATCTCTCTCGCTCACTTCTACACGTTACCATAGTAACTCCTACAGAACAGGCAAGCAGGCGGCGAGGTGTGAATGTACCTTAAAACTTAAGGCTAGTTTACGCGCATCTATTTTCTACTGATTTTTTGTGCGCGTAAACTAACCTGATGTCTTTTAATAACTCGCGAGTCGATAAAATCAAAGAAATTTATTTATTTCACGCTTAAGAATTGTTTTGGTCAATGTTCTGAAATTTGTGGTCCAGGTCACTCATGTTTTATACCTAAAACAGGTTCCACTTTTTATGACATCTCAACCCCCCCCCCCTCCGTATCCGTTTAAAAAAAATTTTACTTTTTATCGAACCCCACTCCCCTGTCTTTGTTTTAGAAAAGTACTTGAAGAGCTATAAATTAATTTTTTTTAAAATAATAATAATTAAAAAATTGAGTAAATAATTTGAAAATAATTTAAAAAATTATAAATTAAAGAAAATACCTAATTGAAATCTGAGAAAAATAATTGAAAGTAGTAAGTGTAAATTGAGAGAAACAATTGGAAAATTAGCAGAATATATGTTAAATAAAAGAAAATTTATTCTAAAAACTATTTAAGAAATTTTTAATTTAAGATAATAATTATAAATTGAAAAACATAATTGAAATTTCCAATAAATAATTGAAAATTTTAAGAATTTATAACAATAATCGAAAATTGAAGAAAATAGTTAAAAAATAATATTGTATAAATAATTAAAAATTAAAGAAAATAATTGAAATTTCAGAAAAATAATTACAAAATATATAGAAAATACAAAAAAGTTATAAAAACAATTAAAAATTAAAAAGAATAATTAAACTTTTTAGAAAAATACTTAAAAAGCTAGAAAATAATTTTGAAAAAAATGAGAATAATTAAAAATGTGGATAAATAATTTGAAAATAATGTTAAAAATTATAAATTGAAGAAAATAATTGAAATCTGAGAAAAATAATTGAAAGTAGTAAGTGTAAATTGAGAGAAACTATTCCAAAAATGCAGAATATATGTTAAATAAAAGAAAATTTATTCTAAAAACTATTTAAGAAATTTTTAATTTAAGATAATAATTGAAAATTGAAAAACATAATTGAAATTTCAGATAAATAATTTAAATTTTTGAAAATTTATGAAAATAATCGAAATAAATATGTATTAATATGTATAAATAATTAAAAATTAAAAAAAAAATTGAAATTTCAGAAAAATAATTACAAAATATATAGAAAATACAAAAAAGTTATAAAAACAATTGAAAATTGAAGAGGATAATTGAACTTTTTAGAAAAATACTTAAAAAGCTAGAAAATAATTTTGAAAAAAATGAGTATCATTAAACATTTGAATAAATAATTTGAATATAATTTAAAAAATTATAAATTGAAGAAAATAATTGAAATCTGAGGAAAATAATTGAAATTAGTAACTGTAAATTGAGAAAAACAATTCCAAAAAATGGCAGAATAAATGATAAATAAAAGAAAATTTATTCTAAAAACAATTTAAGAAATTTTTAATTGAAGATAATAATTGAAAATTGAAAAACATAATTGAAATTTCAGATAAATAATTTAAAATTTTGAAAATTTATAACAATAATCGAAAATTGAAGAAAATAGTTAAAAAATAATTTGTATAAATAATTAAAATTCAAGAAAATCATAAAATTTCAGAAAAATAATTACAAAATATATAGAAAACACAAAAAAGTTACAAAAACAATTGAAAATTGAAGAGAATAATTGGACGTTTTAGAAAAATACTTAAAAAGCTAGAAAATAATTTTGAAAAAAATGAGAATAATTAAAAATATGGATAAATAATATGAAAATAATTTAAAAAATGATAAATTGAAGAAAATAATTGAAATCTGTGAAAAATAATTGAAAGTAATAAGTGCAATTTGAGAAAGACAATTCCAAAAATGGTAGAATATATATTAAATAAAAGAAAATTTATTTTAAAAAGTATTTAAGAAATTTTTAATTGAAGATAATAATTGAAAATTAAAAAACATAATTGAAATGTCAGATAAATAATTTAAATTTTTTAAAATTTATGAAAATAATCGAAAACTGAAGAAAATAGTTAAAAAATAATATGTATAAATAATTAAAAATTAAAGAAAATAATTGAAATTTCAGAAAAATAATTACAAAATATATAGAAAATACAAAAAAAGTTATAAAAACAATTGAAAAATGAAGACAACAATTGAACTTTTTAAAAAAATACTTAAAAAGCTAGAAAATAATTTTGAAAAAATGAGAATTATTAAAAATATGGATAAATAATTTCAAATCATTTAAAACATTATAAATTAAAAAAAAATAATTGAAATCTGAGGGAAATTATTGAAAAATAATAATTAAAATAATTTTAAAAAAATTGAAAATAATAATTGAAGCTTGAGAAAAATAATAGAAATTTCAGGAAGGTTATTGAAAAATAATAAAAATAGTAGAACACTGGATAAGATAATTGAAAATTGAAAAACAACATCTTTTAAATTATTAAAAAATGAAATTAACGTTTTAAGTAATTAAATAATACGTAATAAAAATGGAAGCAACAAAACATTTTTTTTATATTGAAGAATATTCGAAAAATAATTATAGAAAACAATAATTTAAAATATTAAAAAGGAAATAATTAAATTTGCATTTATGATTTGATAGATAGTTGATACTGAAGAAGTTCATTGTAATTTGAAGAAGACAATTAAAAAATAATGAAAGAAATTGGAAATGAATAGAATAATGAATCAGTTAAGAAACTTATTTAATGTTGAAGGAAGTAATTAAAATTGAAATTTATTTAATTGGAAAAATTAAAGAAAATAATTAAAATTGTCGGGAAGTATATTTAATAATTGTAGGGAAAAAATGGAAAAATAACGAAAATAACGGAAAATAACAAAAAATTGTAGAAACTAATTAAAAAGTAGTAAAAATAATTGAAAATTTTTGGTAATAATTGAAATTATATTTAAATAGAATTATTAAAATTGAAGATATTTTTTAAACACTTTTACTGTGGTTCCAAGTAGACATTCCCTTTTATTTATATTTTTTTAACTTTGGCTACTACAATCCCTCACTCTAAAACAAATGTAATTTAATTCCTACCTAATATGTAGTCGGCTTTAAACATAAATTTAAATGATAACACATTTAGTTTTTATTTTTGGCCTTGACTGTTCTTTATCTTCAAATTGATTAAGAATTTTTTTTACTGTTTTTCTACATTAAATTTGATGCGCGAAAACTAACCTGTTGTCTTATATCGACCATGGCTGTTCTTAAAACTTTTTTCCGCTTACAATTTTGTAGTTACAAATATGGCCCCCGACAAAGTATGACGTCAATATATGTTCCAGTTCATTATCTGCAACATTTCTTTTAATTTTCTTGTTAAAACTTTAATACGATATTGTGTTTCATCAGGGGTTATGGCCTTTAAATATTTTGTAGGTTTTTTCTTAAATAGCCGAATTATAAAAAGCTTGTCAATTGATAACATTTTTCCTAACCTAAAAAATATTTTTTCTTTTTTTATCTTTTTGTGTACACAACTCATAAGTCATTCTATTATATATTCTAAAATATCTTAATTTACAGATTCTTTTTAATATACGTATTAATTGAAATTAATTTCTTTAATAAACCTGTAAGATAATTGATAAATTTCTGTTTTTCCAATTTATGTATAAATATATTATTATCTAACAGTTTTTTCTGATTAACTAATATCTTTAATTTGTTAATTGTTACGTCCTAAATGCCCATAATCTTGTTTTTCTCTCAATATCTACCTATTACGTTATTCGTCGTAATAACAAAGTATTTTCTAATTATAGGTTAGTAAAATTGGAGTCTTCAGTTGTGGACCCCGACCTTTAACAAAAAGTGTGATGTCCGCCTGTGATGAAGTCAATAAAGGACGACGATTACCTTATTTTATTCATCACTTCGAGAACTTTGGCTAAAGCTTATGGACACGATATTAAAAAAAAATTAGTTTCTTTTTTTAAATGTATTCTATATATATATATATATATTTTTCTGAATTTTCGATTAAAAATGTAAATATTCGTGAGAATGAGTGTGATTGAGCTTTTCTTATTTATGGCAAATAGCACCAGAAGTTTTTTTCTTGTAAGTAATATAAATAACGAAATATATTTAATTTTGTGAGACGACAGAGCGCTGCGAATTTGTTTCAACTCGAGCATATGTGTGTCGTGAAAATAAATTTAGTTCTTTATAACTTATTAAGATCATCAGCAATAAATCAAAGCATTTATCACATCCGAGAATCTTTTATTTACTCCCATAATTTTTATCAACTACTTTATATACAATTAAGTTTAATTTTAAACATGAACAAATTTATTGTCAAAAATTCTTAGGAAATTAAAAATTATCAAAATTTCTTTATTTTGGATTTGTCACTTTGACTTTTGTAAACCTGGTGGCAAATTTGTATTATCTATTCTTTCAAAAAATTCAAGATAAAAACAAATATTTTAAAAATTATATGTTTTGGGAGGATTAGGAGATAAATTTTAGTTGAGAAAAATTGAGGTTATGAACGAAATTGGTAATAAAACGTCAAATAAATTCGTTGAGGAACTATGGCAGTTGATTTATTTATTTATTTACACGTAACTGAAGTTTTTACATAATTAAATTGGATAAATAAAGAGAAACTAGGTTTAATTAACTTGTACTAAAAAATCTTCTTTGAGCGGAGGGAAACGAATAAGACCAATTATTTTTGGTAAGTTCTTCATTGATATCAGACGACTCGTGTGACACGTAGCCACGATTTATTACACCCTGGGTGTCTTCTCGTTTCCCATGATTTAACTTTGACGACAGTTGACTGAAAAAAAAGTGGTTTAAAAATTAATTTAAAGTAGTTAAATATAATAATTAATAATAATAACTAATAACAATACAATTAATAATAAAATAAACAGTAACATTCAATAGCAACGAACAAATAAAAATTGACTATTAACCAAATTACTGGTCAGGCGTGTCCAATGGCTTCATGCGTCATTTTGTCGGTAAAAACAGTAAAAAATGGTTTAACGGATTTTTATAATCACTGGTTAGTTTTTGTTTATAGAAACATAGTATTTGTGTGTTTTGCAGAACGAAAAACACCAACGTGATATTAACAAAATTGGTCTAAAAGTTTTTGGTAACAGGTAGAAAATAACTTCGATCCAAACGCCATCTAACAGAAGCCATTTGAATCTTCGTTCTGAACTCATGATGAAAATTTCTTTTGATAGAGTGTTTTTTTTGAGACGTTAAGTATCAACAAAAAACAAAGTTCCAATAAGAACTAATAATTTTATTTGAACTTTTTTGTGTATTGTATTGGCTACGTTCAAAAGAGCAGAATTCCGGAAAGATAAACGAAAAAACAGACAAAGTAACGGACAGATGGACGGACAGACTGACGAATAAACAGAATTACGGAAAGATAAATAGACAGACGGACGGACAGACAGACAAAAGAATGGAGAGACGGACGGATAAACAGAATTACGGAAAGATAAATGGACAGACGGACAAACAATCAGATCAACGGAAAAATAAACGGACAGATGGACGGACAGACGGACGAATAAATAGAATCACGGGAAGATAAATGGACAAACGGACGGATAAACAGAATTACGGAAAGATAAATGGACAGACGGACGGACAAACAGAACTACAGAAAGATAAATGGACAGACAAGCGGATAAACAGAATTACGGAAAAATAAATGGAGAGAAGGACGAATAAACAGACTTACGGAAAGATAAATGGACAGACGGACGGATAAACAGAATTACGGAAAGATAAATATACACACGGACGGACGGACAGACAGACAAAGGAGCGGACAGAGGGACGGATGAACAGAATTAGGGAAAGATAAATGGACAGACAGACGGATAATCAGAACTACGGAAAAAACGGACAGATGGACGGACAGACGGACGGATAAACATAATTACGGAAAGATAAATAGACAGACGGACGGACAGACAGACAAAGGAACGGACAGACGGGCGGATAAACAGAATTACGGAAAGATAAATGGACAGACAGACAAACAATCAGATCAACGGAAAAATAAACGGACAGACGGACGAATAAATAGAATTACGGGAAGATAAATGGACAAACGGACGGATAAACAGAATTACGGAAAGATAAATGGACAGACATACGGACAATCAGAACTACGGAAAAAACGGGCAGATGGACGGACAGACGGACGGATAAACATAATTACGGAAAGATAAATAGACAGACGGACGGACAGACAGATCAACGGAAAAATTAACGGACAGATGGACGGACAGATGGACGTATAAATAGAATTACGGGAAGATAAATGGACAAACGGACGGATAAACAGAATTACGGAAAGATAAATGGACAGACAGACGGACAATCAGAACTACGGAAAAAACGGGCAGATGGACGAACAGACGGACGGATAAACATAATTACGGAAATATAAATAGACAGACGGACGGACAGACAGATCAACGGAAAAATAAACGGACAGATGGACGGACAGACGGACGTATAAATAGAATTACGGGAAGATAAATGGACAAACGGACCGATAAACAGAAATACGGAAAGATAAATGGACAGACAGACGGACAATCAGAACTACGTAAAAAATGGGCAGATGGACGGACAGACAGACGGATAAACATAATTACGGAAAGATAAATGGACAGACGGACAGACAAACAGAACTACAGAAAGATAAACGGACAGACAGGCAAAGGAACGGACAGACAGACGGACGGATAAACAGAATTACCGAAAGAAAAATGGACAGACGGACAGAAAAACAGAACGACGAAAAAATAAACGGACAGACAGACAAAGGAACGGACAGATGGATGGACGGACAGACGGACAGATAAACAGAATTACGGAAAGATAATTGAAAAGATGGACGGATAAACAGACTTACGGAATGATAAATGGACAGACGGACGGACAAACAGACAAAGGAACGGACTGATGGACGGACAGACAGACGGATAAACAGAATGACGGGAAAATAAATTGACAGACGGACGGATAAACAGAATTACGGAAAGATAAATGGACAGACAGACGGACAATCAGAACTACGGAAAAAATGGGCAGATGGACGGACAGACAGACGGGTAAACATAATTACGGAAAGATAAATGGACAGACGGACAGACAAACAGAACTACAGAAAGATAAACGGACAGACAGGCAAAGGAACGGACAGACAGACGGACGGATAAACAGAATTACCGAAAGAAAAATGGACAGACGGACGGAAAAACAGAACGACGAAAAAATAAACGGACAGACAGACGAAGGAACGGACAGATGGATGGACGGACAGACGGACAGATAAACAGAATTACGGAAAGATAATTGGAAAGATGGACGGATAAACAGACTTACGGAATGATAAATGGACAGACGGACGGACAAACAGACAAAGGAACGGACTGATGGACGGACAGACAGACGGATAAACAGAATGACGGGAAAATAAATTGACAGACGGACGGATAAACAGAACTACGGAAAGATAAATGGACAGACGAACTGACAAACTGAACTACAGAAAAATAAATAGACAGACAGACAAAGGAACGTACAGATGGACTGACAGACGGACGGATAAACGGAATTACGCAAATATTAATGTAGAGAAGGACGGATAAACAGACTTACGGTAAGATAAATAAACAGACGGACGGACAGACAGATAGACGGACGGATAAACAGAATTACGGTAAGATAAATGGACAGACGGATGGATAAACAGGCTTACGGAAAGACAAATGGACCGACGGACGGACAGACAGACGGATAAACAGAATAACGGAAAAATAAATGTACAGGCGTACGGACAAACAGAACTACGGAAAAATAAACGGACAGACAGACAAAGGAACGGACAGATGGACTGACAGACGGACGGATAAACAGAATTACATAAAGGTAAATGAACAAACGGTCGGATAAACGGACTTACGCAAAGATAAATGGACAGACGAATGGACAAACTGAACTACGGAAAAATAAATGGACAGACAGACAAAGAAACGGACAGACGGACGGATAAACAGAATTACGGAAAGATAAATGGAGAAAAGGACGGGTAAACAGACTTACGGAAAGATAAATGGACAGACGGACGGACAGACAGACAATGGAACGGACAGA
Organism: Ganaspis brasiliensis; assembly: GCA_037103525.1. Lineage (NCBI taxonomy): Eukaryota > Metazoa > Arthropoda > Insecta > Hymenoptera > Figitidae > Ganaspis > Ganaspis brasiliensis. The sequence goes on along the minus strand of JAZKLR010000590.1, from coordinate 1,425,284 downwards.
TGGACGGACAGACTGACGGATAAACAGAATTACGGAAAGATAAATGGACAGGCGGACGGTTAAACAGACTTACGGCAAAAGAAATAGACAGACGGACAGACAGACAGAGGAACGGATACATGGACGGATAAACAGAATTTCGGCAAGATAAATTGACAGACGGACGGACAAACAAAACTACGGAAAGATAAATGGAAAGACGGACAGACAAACAGAAGTACAGAAAAGTAAAAGGACAGACAGACAAAGTATGAGACAAATGGACGGACGAACAGAATGACGGTAATATGAACGGACATAAAATATATAAAATATATAAAAATAATAAAGGAGTACTGAATAATAATTGAAATAATAAAATAAAAATTATCGTCAATTTTGCAAGAATATTTAAGTTTTTATTTACTTGTACCTAATGAAACGATCTCCAAAGGAATCTTCTAGTTTCGGTAATTTTCTTCTAATATTTCTGGTATCAAAACTCTCTTCTATGATGACGTGTCTATCATAAGGAGTATCATAATCCACTTCTAATATCGTTGAAAATTGATGTGGAAATATTAGGTCAATGGCAGAAATAATAATTCCAGCAAAAAGACACGTTACACCTGAAACAGTAAAATTTCTATCAATTTTATAATGTATAAACAAATAATTTTGCGTAAAAGTGTCTGTAAAGAAGTGAGTATAAATGGTAATTTTTCATTATGAAATTAATTACAATTTTTTAGTATAAAGTTCATCAATGTACATTTTATCAAAATGAAAAGAAATATTTAAAATGATTAAATGAAATTTAAAAAAAATCAAAATAATTACGGGAGTACAATATACATTGTTTAAATTGATAAAAAGTATTTTCACCAAGTGTACAGAGTTTAATTTGAAAGAAATAATAGACAAGTTTCGAAGAAAGTTGAATAATTTCGAATGAGAAAAAAATTATTACGTCAAAGATTGATGATTCGGAAGAAATAGTATCATTGAAAGAGAATGTGAAACTTGATTCTGAGTAACAAGAGACATGGATGAACAGTGAAATTGTGAAAGTCTTTCCCATATTAAATACGACTTCTCAGCTTCTGCACATTGGTAGATACTTGACTCTCAAGGGAAATCGAATGACTTTTCTCATTACTAAAATTCATTAAAAACAAATGAAACAGGTACATGAAAAATCGTATAAAAATGCAAAATCACAAAAATGAAAATATTAGATCTGTGAAATTATTTTCAAGAACACACAAATTAATAACTATATTATTAAATTATGAAAATACTAATAATTAAAAAAACACAAAAAGTAAAGAAATGCAAAGAGCTGTTATCAAGAAACTTTTCAAAATCGACAAAGAATCAAGTGTAGGAAATAAGAAATATTGAAAATAGAACAAGAAAATAAATATATTTATATAAATAAATATATTTTAAATATTTACAAACAATCTCAAAAAAAGCAATTCTTCGTGTTTTTGAGCAGTTTTTTGTCATCTTTTTTCTTTCTTTTCGAAATTATATCCAAATTACTAAAAATTCATAAGAAAATCGAAACGTATTGGTCTATTTCAAAAACCAAAAAATTGTAATAGGATTAAAACAATCGCAAACTTTAATTAACAAATGTCAAGAAATAGTTTAAAACATCAATTTTACTAAAACAATGTTTGAATTTCCTTGAAGAGTTGACTTAATTCTGAACAATTGAAAAGGTTATCTAAAATCTACATTGGCTCGAAGAATAATAAATTTCATTTCTAATGTGAACGCACTATCTGTGAGTTTGAATCTAGCATGTAAAATTTTTATCTCGAAAGAGTATATCTTTAAATAATGTGAATATTTTTATTTAAATAACATACAAGAATGCATTTTATCACGTTAAAAAATCAAATTAATCATTGGCAGTTTATATTAGGAAATGCGTATATATTTATGATAATCCATGTGCAAATAAAATTGTACACATGTAGATAATTCGGATGTTGTAATAAAATATGCCTTCAGACTTTTCGAGTGAATGAGTGAAATGTGAAATAAGAGTCCAGACACAATTACATAGATAATGTCATGTGTTTCTATCTAGTCTGTGAAAATCTATACAAGCGAATGCTTACATGGACCATTCGCATGTAATACTTTTAAAAACATTATGTATGCTCCACTTATTCCAAACCCGCATCGAAATAAATTTTTACTCTATACGTGTGTTTGTCTTTCTAGGTTATTATTTATAGAAATAATATAATTAAAATGCACAAAAACACTTCTTTACGTAATCCTTTTTTGTATGGGTAAATAAAATCTGTATAAAATATAAAAATTAATAAATAATTATTTTAAAAAAAAGGTATTACTTATTTTAGAGTTCGGGCGCAGAGGAACCCAAACTATTTACTTTGCAAAAATAATAAAAAATTATTCATCAATAATTTATTAAATAACATTGACCATTGATAATGAAGTAGTTCGTTCACCAAGATTAAGCAAGAATTAGGAGAAAAATATAGATTGCATTTTTTATGCTGTTATTAAAAGATTAAGAGAAAGGGGGCCCTCCCCACTTTTCCTGGCGCTCCAGGATTTCTGCACCAGTAAATTTATCCTTGAATAATTTCATTGAATGTGAATAAAAGTTTTTAGAAATGAAAAAAAGAAAGAAAAACAAAAATGCTTCAATTTTCCGAACATGTTTCTGATGATTATTTTTTTTTTTAGTGAGATTGAAGAAAAAGTAAATATGTTAACTTACCAGCAATCATAACGAGCCAATAATTCCAGCTGAAATTGAAAATGAGAATGGATCCATCGACATGGGCTACCAATGGCTCACATGGCAAAAGTTTCCAGTAAATGAGGTTCGTAAAGAGCAAACATACGCCTGTGAAAATCATGCTGTATGCTCCGTAACGGGGTACCACTACCAATAAAAGGTTCATCAACATCCACGATGCAAAACCCGTCCTTGAATGATAAAATGTTACATTTCACAATTTTATATTCATTTCTATTTATTATTTCAACTTTAATTTACATTTTATCAGCTTTACTCTGTATTATGAAATGCGCATTTTTTGTTCTGCAAAAATTCTTAACATATTATTATTTTTATTGTTGTTTTAATAAAAAAATTTTTTTTGGAGTATTCTTGATTAAATGAATATCTTTTCAAAATCAAAACAATGTTTTAATGTAGTAAACACACAAATCGAGGAATAATGGGTAAATTTTTTAAAAACCTTTTTGGTATCCTGGGGTCGGATGATGTTTGGAAAACAAATAATTGACAATTTGGAGATTAGTTATAAATTTTCAAAAATTACTTAGTAAAAATTTTCTTTCCCCCGAATTGATGTTTATCATAATTACTGCTTCCACAAAAAATCACATAATGCTAAGTTTTTTAACTGATTACAATTTACCATGACGTTACCTTCTTCCAATGTCAATCAGTCATAATTGTAGTTTTTAATTTCCAAAACGCTGTTAAGCAAAATTTTGATTTAAAAAAATTACTATTTATAATAATTTTTAGACCCCTGTTCAATTTCCTTTATATAACACTTCTTGTTATATTAAAACTTTTCGCCGTCGCCGCCTCTGAGTCAAAAAGTTTGAACCTACTTAACGCGTTCCTACCTCTATAACCACAAAAATTCCCTTCTACCACAAAAACCACGTAACTTTCTTCTACTTAAAAAAACTAAGAAACTTTTTTCTACCTCTAGAACCTCGTAACTCTCTCCACACATCAAAAACGACGAAACTATCTTCTACTTCCAAAACCTCGTAACACATTCCTACCTCATAAACCACGTAACTTCCTTCTACCTCTAAAACCACGTAACTGCCTCCTACATTAAAAATCACGTAACTCCCTTCTACCTCAAAAACCACGTAACTTCCTTTTACCTCTAGAACCACTTAACTCATTTATACCTCAAAAACCACGCAACTTTCTTCTACTTCAAAAACTACGTGACTTTCTTTTACCTCTACAACCTCTAAACTCTCGAAACACATTAAGAACCACGTTACTCTCTTCTACCTCTAGAACCACCTAACTCACCTCTACCTAAAGAATCACGTAACTCTCTTCTACCTCAAAAATCACATTACTTACTTCTACATCAAAAACCACGTAACTCCCTTCTACCACGAAGCCACGTAACTTTCTTCTCCCTCAAAAACTATGTAACTTTTTTCTACCTCTAGAACCTCATAACTCCCTCCACACATCGATAACCACGTAACTTTCTTCTACTTCCAAAACCTCGTAACTCGTTCCTACCTCAAAAACTACGTAACTTCCTTCTACCTCTAGAATATTGTAATACAGTTCCCAAATTGTATTTAAGTTGAGAATAAACAATATTAATTTATTTAAAAGAGTTTCATAATTATGGATCTTCGTTTACTATAAGTTTGGGGTGTTTATAGGCTTAAAATTTGCAAAATTAAGAAGAAGTTAAACTCTGTAGCTCAATTTGATGAATGATTGCAAATAAACAACATTAGTTTGTTTAACCAATTTTTATAATTGTAGATTTTTTTTTATTATTAATATTCGGCTTTGGTATTCTTAAAAAGTTGCAAAATTAAAAGAAAATTTGAAATCTAAAACTCAATAATATAAAAAGTTGCAAATAAACAATATTGATTTGTTTAAACAATATTTGTGATTGTTGATTTTCGTTTATTATTAATATTAAACTTTCATAAGCTTAAAAAGTTGCAAAATTAGGAAAAAATTTCAACTCTGTAGCTCAATTAGATGATAAGTTGCAAATAAACAATATTAATTTGTTTAAACAATTTTTAAAATTGTGAATTTTCGTTTATTCTTAATATTCAGCTTTGGTATTCTTAAAAAGTTGCAAAATTAAAAGAAAATTTGAAATCTAAAGCTCAATACGATAAAAAGTTGCAAATAAACAATATTGATTTGTTTAAACAATATTTGTGATTGTTGATTTTCGTTTATTATTAATATTAAGCTTTCATAAGCTTAAAAAGTTGCAAAATTAGGAAAAAATTTCATCTCTATAGCTCAATTAGATGATAAGTTGTACATAAACAATACTAGTTTGTTTAAACAATTTTTAAAATTGTGAATTTTCGTTTATTATTAATATTCGGCTTTGGTATTCTTAAAAAGTTGCAAAATTAAAAGAAAATTTGAAATCTAAAGCTCAATAAGATAAAAAGTTGCAAATAAATAATATTGATTTGTTTAAACAATATTTGTGGTTGTGGATTTTCGTTTATTATTAATATTAAGCTTTTATAGGTTTGAAAAGTTGCAAAATTAAGAGAAAGTTTCAACTCTCTAGCTCAATTAGATAAAAAATTACAAATAAACAATATTAATTTGTTTAAACAATTTTCATAATTGTGGATTTTCGTTTATTATTAGTATTGGGCTTTTATAGGTTTGAAAGGTTTCAAAGTTCAGTAAAAGTTACAACACTCTAGCTCTATTAGATGAAAAGTTGCAAATAAACAATATTAATTTGTTTAAACAATATTTGTGATTGATCATTTTCGTTTATTATTAATATTAAGCTTTCATAAGCTTAAAAAGTTGCAAAATTAGGAAAACATTTCAACTCTGTAGCTCAATTAGATGATTAGTTGCAAATAAACAATACTAGTTTGTTTAAACAATTTTTAAAATTGTGAATTTTCGTTTATGATTAATATTCGGCTTTGGTATTCTTAAAAAGTTGCAAAATTAAAAGAAAATTTGAAATCTAAAGCTCAATACGATAAAAAGTTGCAAATAAACAATATTGATTTGTTTAAACAATATTTGTGATTGTTGATTTTCGTTTATTATTAATATTAAGCTTTCATAAGCTTAAAAAGTTGCAAAATTAGGAAAAAATTTCATCTCTGTAGCTCAATTAGATGATAAGTTGTACATAAACAATACTAGTTTGTTTAAACAATTTTTAAAATTGTGAATTTTCGTTTATTATTAATATTCGGCTTTGGTATTCTTAAAAAGTTGCAAAATTAAAAGAAAATTTGAAATCTAAAGCTCAATAAGATAAAAAGTTGCAAATAAATAATATCGATTTGTTTAAACAATATTTGTGGTTGTGGATTTTCGTTTATTATTAATATTAAGCTTTTATAGGTTTGAAAAGTTGCAAAATTAAGAGAAAGTTTCAACTCTCTAGCTCAATTAGATAAAAAATTACAAATAAACAATATTAATTTGTTTAAACAATTTTCATAATTGTGGATTTTCGTTTATTATTAGTATTGGGCTTTTATAGGTTTGAAAGGTTTCAAAGTTCAGTAAAAGTTACAACACTCTAGCTCTATTAGATGAAAAGTTGCAAATAAACAATATTAATTTGTTTAAACAATATTTGTGATTGATGATTTTCGTTTATTATTAATATTAAGCTTTCATAAGCTTAAAAAGTTGCAAAATTAGGAAAAAATTTCAACTCTGTAGCTCAATTAGATGATAAGTTGCAAATAAACAATACTAGTTTGTTTAAACAATTTTTAAAATTGTGAATTTTCGTTTATTATTAATATTCGGCTTTGGTATTCTTAAAAAGTTACAAAATTAAAAGAAAATTTGAAATCTAAAGCTTAATAATATAAAAAGTTGCAAATAAACAATATTGATTTGTTTAAACAATATTTGTGATTGTGGATTTTCGTTTATTATTAATATTAAACTTTCATAAGCTTAAAAAGTCGCAAAATTAGGAAAAAATTTCAACTCTGTAGCTCAATTAGATGATTAGTTGCAAATAAACAATACTAGTTTGTTTAAACAATTTTTAAAATTGTGAATTTTCGTTTATTATTAATATTCGGCTTTGGTATTCTTAAAAAGTTGCAAAATTAAAAGAAAATTTGAAATCTAAAGCTCAATACGATAAAAAGTTGCAAATAAACAATATTGATTTGTTTAAACAATATTTGTGATTGTTGATTTTCGTTTATTATTAATATTAAGCTTTCATAAGCTTAAAAAGTTGCAAAATTAGGAAAAAATTTCATCTCTATAGCTCAATTAGATGATAAGTTGTACATAAACAATACTAGTTTGTTTAAACAATTTTTAAAATTGTGAATTTTCGTTTATTATTAATATTCGGCTTTGGTATTCTTAAAAAGTTGCAAAATTAAAAGAAAATTTGAAATCTAAAGCTCAATACGATAAAAAGTTGCAAATAAACAATATTGATTTGTTTAAACAATATTTGTGATTGTTGATTTTCGTTTATTATTAATATTAAGCTTTCATAAGCTTAAAAAGTTGCAAAATTAGGAAAAAATTTCATCTCTGTAGCTCAATTAGATGATAAGTTGTACATAAACAATACTAGTTTGTTTAAACAATTTTTAAAATTGTGAATTTTCGTTTATTCTTAATATTCGGCTTTGGTATTCTTAAAAAGTTGCAAAATTAAAAGAAAATTTGAAATCTAAAGCTCAATAAGATAAAAAGTTGCAAATAAATAATATTGATTTGTTTAAACAATATTTGTGGTTGTGGATTTTCGTTTATTATTAATATTAAGCTTTTATAGGTTTGAAAAGTTGCAAAATTAAGAGAAAGTTTCAACTCTCTAGCTCAATTAGATAAAAAATTACAAATAAACAATATTAATTTGTTTAAACAATTTTCATAATTGTGGATTTTCGTTTATTATTAGTATTGGGCTTTTATAGGTTTGAAAGGTTTCAAAGTTCAGTAAAAGTTACAACACTCTAGCTCTATTAGATGAAAAGTTGCAAATAAACAATATTAATTTGTTTAAACAATATTTGTGATTGATGATTTTCGTTTATTATTAATATTAAGCTTTCATAAGCTTAAAAAGTTGCAAAATTAGGAAAAAATTTCAACTCTGTAGCTCAATTAGATGATAAGTTGCAAATAAACAATACTAGTTTGTTTAAACAATTTTTAAAATTGTGAATTTTCGTTTATTATTAATATTCGGCTTTGGTATTCTTAAAAAGTTACAAAATTAAAAGAAAATTTGAAATCTAAAGCTTAATAATATAAAAAGTTGCAAATAAACAATATTGATTTGTTTAAACAATATTTGTGATTGTGGATTTTCGTTTATTATTAATATTAAACTTTCATAAGCTTAAAAAGTCGCAAAATTAGGAAAAAATTTCAACTCTGTAGCTCAATTAGATGATTAGTTGCAAATAAACAATACTAGTTTGTTTAAACAATTTTTAAAATTGTGAATTTTCGTTTATGATTAATATTCGGCTTTGGTATTCTTAAAAAGTTGCAAAATTAAAAGAAAATTTGAAATCTAAAGCTCAATACGATAAAAAGTTGCAAATAAACAATATTGATTTGTTTAAACAATATTTGTGATTGTTGATTTTCGTTTATTATTAATATTAAGCTTTCATAAGCTTAAAAAGTTGCAAAATTAGGAAAAAATTTCATCTCTATAGCTCAATTAGATGATAAGTTGTACATAAACAATACTAGTTTGTTTAAACAATTTTTAAAATTGTGAATTTTCGTTTATTATTAATATTCGGCTTTGGTATTCTTAAAAAGTTGCAAAATTAAAAGAAAATTTGAAATCTAAAGCTCAATAAGATAAAAAGTTGCAAATAAATAATATTGATTTGTTTAAACAATATTTGTGGTTGTGGATTTTCGTTTATTATTAATATTAAGCTTTTATAGGTTTGAAAAGTTGCAAAATTAAGAGAAAGTTTCAACTCTCTAGCTCAATTAGATAAAAAATTACAAATAAACAATATTAATTTGTTTAAACAATTTTCATAATTGTGGATTTTCGTTTATTATTAGTATTGGGCTTTTATAGGTTTGAAAGGTTTCAAAGTTCAGTAAAAGTTACAACACTCTAGCTCTATTAGATGAAAAGTTGCAAATAAACAATATTAATTTGTTTAAACAATATTTGTGATTGATGATTTTCGTTTATTATTAATATTAAGCTTTCATAAGCTTAAAAAGTTGCAAAATTAGGAAAAAATTTCAACTCTGTAGCTCAATTAGATGATAAGTTGCAAATAAACAATACTAGTTTGTTTAAACAATTTTTAAAATTGTGAATTTTCGTTTATTATTAATATTCGGCTTTGGTATTCTTAAAAAGTTACAAAATTAAAAGAAAATTTGAAATCTAAAGCTTAATAATATAAAAAGTTGCAAATAAACAATATTGATTTGTTTAAACAATATTTGTGGTTGTGGATTTTCGTTTATTATTAATATTAAGCTTTCATAAGCTTAAAAAGTTGCAAAATTAGGAAAAAATTTCATCTCTATAGCTCAATTAGATGATAAGTTGTACATAAACAATACTAGTTTGTTTAAACAATTTTTAAAATTGTGAATTTTCGTTTATTATTAATATTCGGCTTTGGTATTCTTAAAAAGTTGCAAAATTAAAAGAAAATTTGAAATCTAAAGCTCAATACGATAAAAAGTTGCAAATAAACAATATTGATTTGTTTAAACAATATTTGTGATTGTTGATTTTCGTTTATTATTAATATTAAGCTTTCATAAGCTTAAAAAGTTGCAAAATTAGGAAAAAATTTCATCTCTGTAGCTCAATTAGATGATAAGTTGTACATAAACAATACTAGTTTGTTTAAACAATTTTTAAAATTGTGAATTTTCGTTTATTCTTAATATTCGGCTTTGGTATTCTTAAAAAGTTGCAAAATTAAAAGAAAATTTGAAATCTAAAGCTCAATAAGATAAAAAGTTGCAAATAAATAATATTGATTTGTTTAAACAATATTTGTGGTTGTGGATTTTCGTTTATTATTAATATTAAGCTTTTATAGGTTTGAAAAGTTGCAAAATTAAGAGAAAGTTTCAACTCTCTAGCTCAATTAGATAAAAAATTACAAATAAACAATATTAATTTGTTTAAACAATTTTCATAATTGTGGATTTTCGTTTATTATTAGTATTGGGCTTTTATAGGTTTGAAAGGTTTCAAAGTTCAGTAAAAGTTACAACACTCTAGCTCTATTAGATGAAAAGTTGCAAATAAACAATATTAATTTGTTTAAACAATATTTGTGATTGATGATTTTCGTTTATTATTAATATTAAGCTTTCATAAGCTTAAAAAGTTGCAAAATTAGGAAAAAATTTCAACTCTGTAGCTCAATTAGATGATAAGTTGCAAATAAACAATACTAGTTTGTTTAAACAATTTTTAAAATTGTGAATTTTCGTTTATTATTAATATTCGGCTTTGGTATTCTTAAAAAGTTACAAAATTAAAAGAAAATTTGAAATCTAAAGCTTAATAATATAAAAAGTTGCAAATAAACAATATTGATTTGTTTAAACAATATTTGTGATTGTGGATTTTCGTTTATTATTAATATTAAACTTTCATAAGCTTAAAAAGTCGCAAAATTAGGAAAAAATTTCAACTCTGTAGCTCAATTAGATGATTAGTTGCAAATAAACAATACTAGTTTGTTTAAACAATTTTTAAAATTGTGAATTTTCGTTTATGATTAATATTCGGCTTTGGTATTCTTAAAAAGTTGCAAAATTAAAAGAAAATTTGAAATCTAAAGCTCAATACGATAAAAAGTTGCAAATAAACAATATTGATTTGTTTAAACAATATTTGTGATTGTTGATTTTCGTTTATTATTAATATTAAGCTTTCATAAGCTTAAAAAGTTGCAAAATTAGGAAAAAATTTCATCTCTATAGCTCAATTAGATGATAAGTTGTACATAAACAATACTAGTTTGTTTAAACAATTTTTAAAATTGTGAATTTTCGTTTATTATTAATATTCGGCTTTGGTATTCTTAAAAAGTTGCAAAATTAAAAGAAAATTTGAAATCTAAAGCTCAATAAGATAAAAAGTTGCAAATAAATAATATTGATTTGTTTAAACAATATTTGTGGTTGTGGATTTTCGTTTATTATTAATATTAAGCTTTTATAGGTTTGAAAAGTTGCAAAATTAAGAGAAAGTTTCAACTCTCTAGCTCAATTAGATAAAAAATTACAAATAAACAATATTAATTTGTTTAAACAATTTTCATAATTGTGGATTTTCGTTTATTATTAGTATTGGGCTTTTATAGGTTTGAAAGGTTTCAAAGTTCAGTAAAAGTTACAACACTCTAGCTCTATTAGATGAAAAGTTGCAAATAAACAATATTAATTTGTTTAAACAATATTTGTGATTGATGATTTTCGTTTATTATTAATATTAAGCTTTCATAAGCTTAAAAAGTTGCAAAATTAGGAAAAAATTTCAACTCTGTAGCTCAATTAGATGATAAGTTGCAAATAAACAATACTAGTTTGTTTAAACAATTTTTAAAATTGTGAATTTTCGTTTATTATTAATATTCGGCTTTGGTATTCTTAAAAAGTTACAAAATTAAAAGAAAATTTGAAATCTAAAGCTTAATAATATAAAAAGTTGCAAATAAACAATATTGATTTGTTTAAACAATATTTGTGGTTGTGGATTTTCGTTTATTATTAATATTAAGCTTTCATAAGCTTAAAAAGTTGCAAAATTAGGAAAAAATTTCAACTCTGTAGCTCAATTAGATGATAAGTTGCAAATAAACAATACTAGTTTGTTTAAACAATTTTTAAATTTGTGAATTTTCGTTTATTATTAATATTCGGCTTTGGTATTCTTAAAAAGTTGCAAAATTAAAAGAAAATTTGAAATCTAAAGCTCAATAAGATAAAAAGTTGCAAATAAATAATATTGATTTGTTTAAACAATAATTGTGGTTGTGGATTTTCGTTTATTATTAATATTAAGCTTTTATAGGTTTGAAAAGTTGCAAAATTAAGAGAAAGTTTCAACTCTCTAGCTCAATTAGATAAAAAATTACAAATAAACAATATTAATTTGTTTAAACAATTTTCATAATTGTGGATTTTCGTTTATTATTAGTATTGGGCTTTTATAGGTTTGAAAGGTTTCAAAGTTCAGTAAAAGTTACAACACTCTAGCTCTATTAGATGAAAAGTTGCAAATAAACAATATTAATTTGTTTAAACAATATTTGTGATTGATGATTTTCGTTTATTATTAATATTAAGCTTTCATAAGCTTAAAAAGTTGCAAAATTAGGAAAAAATTTCAACTCTGTAGCTCAATTAGATGATAAGTTGCAAATAAACAATACTAGTTTGTTTAAACAATTTTTAAAATTGTGAATTTTCGTTTATTATTAATATTCGGCTTTGGTATTCTTAAAAAGTTACAAAATTAAAAGAAAATTTGAAATCTAAAGCTTAATAATATAAAAAGTTGCAAATAAACAATATTGATTTGTTTAAACAATATTTGTGATTGTGGATTTTCGTTTATTATTAATATTAAACTTTCATAAGCTTAAAAAGTCGCAAAATTAGGAAAAAATTTCAACTCTGTAGCTCAATTAGATGATTAGTTGCAAATAAACAATACTAGTTTGTTTAAACAATTTTTAAAATTGTGAATTTTCGTTTATGATTAATATTCGGCTTTGGTATTCTTAAAAAGTTGCAAAATTAAAAGAAAATTTGAAATCTAAAGCTCAATACGATAAAAAGTTGCAAATAAACAATATTGATTTGTTTAAACAATATTTGTGATTGTTGATTTTCGTTTATTATTAATATTAAGCTTTCATAAGCTTAAAAAGTTGCAAAATTAGGAAAAAATTTCATCTCTGTAGCTCAATTAGATAAAAAATTACAAATAAACAATATTAATTTGTTTAAACAATTTTCATAATTGTGGATTTTCGTTTATTATTAGTATTGGGCTTTTATAGGTTTGAAAAGTTTCAAAGTTAAGAAAAAGTTACAACTCTCTAGCTCGATTAGATAAAAAATTACAAATAAACAATATTAATTTGTTTAAACAATTTTAATAATTTTATATTTTAGTTTTTTTCTAATATTAGGCTTTACTTAACTTATATAGTTGTAAAATTAGTAAAAAGTTACAACATTCTAGCTCTATTAGATGAAAAGTTTCAAAAAAACAATATTGATTTGTTTAAACAAATTAAAAAATACATACAACAATTGTTATTAACTAATTTTTATATCATTAAAGAAAATTTTGGTGAAATATATTGTTAAAAGTTGTAATGAATATTTTTTAACGATTTTACATTTTTACGATCTTTTTTAGTGAATTGGCACTAACCGGGTTGAGCATTACAAGCCCACTAATTTCCCAGTGGGAAGACCCAACTGGGGCCCACCTTAAATATGGGAAACCCATATGGGGCCCAACTGGCGCCCACCCAACTTTTCTACACGGGTATCGTTAATTCTAGGACATTTTTGGGGAAGTTTTCTAGGAATGTTTCCGGAAATTCTTCCTGATGTTTTGGAAGGCAATTTTTGTAGTAGCTTTCAAGGGATTTTTGCGGCAAGTTTTCTAAAAGTGTTCCGAAAGTTTTCATGAAAAATTTTCGGGAAATTTTTTAAGAGTAACTTTCAGAAAACTTTCTAGAGATTCCGGTTCTCTCTGCCTAAATGAGAAATGGGAAAACTATTGAACCCTATCTTAGTACAAATAGAATTACTGTTGTTTAAATTGTATGTTGCATATGATTATTCGAAAAAACAATATTTGTGTTTAGTGGGAATTGGAATAAACAGAAAGTAAATAAAATAAACAAAATAAATTTTTTTTAATATATAACACATGTTAATTGACGATTAACAGAAATAAAATTTTGATTATGTGATTTTTCGGGAAAGTAATAATGATCACAAACTACTAATCGGGAAAATAAAATGTATAGTAAATGCTAGGTGTAAATAACAAAACTTGAGTTATTATTGATTCAAGTTCAATAGAATGCAAATCGTATGGATATTTATTATTCCACACACTTGATATGATATAATCAAACATAAACACATTGTTCGATGGTTTCTAATATATTATGCGTGTTTCCTACTATTATCTTTTTTTTTTTTTTTTGTTAATTCCGTTGTATGGAAATGATAAGATAGTGATCAATTGCTTCTGTGTAATTACAAGTACACGTAATTCGGAATTTGCAATCATTAATTTTAAACGAAGCGTGAAGGTAATTATTTATTACAAATATAATTCACGTTGTGGTAGTAAACTGTAGATATTCAACACGCACTTTCCATGAAAGTATTGTTTATATGAAAAAAAATATACATGACGAGAGAAGACTATTTCACAATACATTATTGAAAATTGTCAATAATTGCAGTGTGCAATAGATAATTATGTATTTTTTTATTATATCACTCATAAAGACTTCTTTTTATGTAAGTGTGTGTTGTATTTATCGCCAGTTTCACTGTAAGTTTCACTAGTACAATTTTGTTAATAATGTGACAGAGAGTCATAAACAACGCAAATTTTATGAGGTACGACTTTCGTTTTTAGAAGGCACTAAAATTTCTCCTTTTTGAATTTGCAGACAAACTTTTAAAGCGGATTTTAAGAAGGTGCGTGAATATTCAATAAATCCCAAGTAACATAATTCTTATTTGACCGAAAATCATTTGGCCTAAATCTTATTAGACATAATTTTTATTTGACTTTATTTTGACTAAAACTTATTTGGCCTAATTCTTAAATGGCAGAATTTTTATTTATACTAATTTTTATTAAGCCTAATTCTAATTTGGTCTAATTCTTATTTGATCAAATTCTTGTTTAGCTTAATTCTTATTTAACCTGATTCTTATATTTGGCCGAAATTTTATTTGAGATAATTTTTCTACATTGAACATTTTTTTGACAATAGTAAAACAAGGCTAAATAAGAATTAGGTCAAATAAGAATTAGACTAAATAAAAATTCGGCCAAATAAGAATTAGGGCAAATAAGATTTAGGCTAAATAAGAATTAAGCCAAGTGAGAATTAGGTCAAATACGAATTGGATTAAATGAGATTCAGACTAAATAAAAATTAGGTCAAATAAGAATTAGACTAAATAAGAATTAGGCCAAGTAAGAATTAGACTAAAGAAGATGTAGGATACATAAGAATTAGGCAAAATTAGAATTAATCAAATTAGAACCTAATTCTTAATTAAAGAATTAGGTCAAATAAGATTTAGGCTAACTAAGAATCAAGCTTAATTAGACTTAAGCTAAATAAGAATTAGACTAAATTATAATTAGGTTAAATAAGATTTAAACTAATTAACAATTAGGCTAAATAAGAATTAAGTCAAATAAGAATTAGACTAAATAAGAATCAAGTCAAATAAGAATTAGACTAAATAAGAATTAGGCTAAGTAAGAATTAGACTAAAGAAGATGTAGGATACATAAGAATTAGGCAAAATTAGAATTAATAGAATTAGAACCTAATTCTTAATTAAAGAATTAGGTCAAATAAGATTTAGGATAAATAAAAAATAGGCTTAATAAGACTTAAGCTAAATAAAAATTAGATTAAATTATAATTAGGTTCAATAAGAATTAGACTAAATAAGAATTAGGCCAAGTAAGAATTAGACTAAAGAAGATGTAGGATACATAAGAATTAGGCAAAATTAGAATTAATAAAATTAGAACCTAATTCTTAATTAAAGAATTAGGTCAAATAAGATTTAGGCTAAATAAGAATTAAGCCAAGTAAAAATTAGGTCACATACGAATTGGATTAAATGAGATTAAGAGTAAATAAAAATTAGGTCAAATAAGAATTAGACTAAATAAGAATTGGGTCAAGTAAGAATTAGGCCAAGTAAGAATTAGACTAAAGAAGATGTAGGATACATAAGAATTAGGCAAAATTAGAATTAATAAAATTAGAACCTAATTCTTAATTAAAGAATTAGGTCAAATAAGATTTAGGCTAACTAAGAATCAAGCTTAATTAGACTTAAGCTAAATAAGAATTAGACTAAATTATAATTAGGTTAAATAAGATTTAAACTAATTAACAATTAGGCTAAATAAGAATTAAGTCAAATAAGAATTAGACTAAATAAGAATCAAGTCAAATAAGAATTAGACTAAATAAGAATTAGGCTAAGTAAGAATTAGGTCAAATAAGAATTGAATTAAATGAGATTTAGACTTAATAAGCATTAGGCCAAATAAGATTTATGACAAATAAGAATTGGCTTAACTAAGAATTAGGCTAAATAAGATTTAGGCTAATGAACAATTAGGACAAATAACATTTAGATCAAATGAGATTAAGGCTAAATAAATAAAAATAATTAAACCAAACATGATTTAGGCTAAATAAGAATTAGGCCAAATGATTTGCAAAATAATAGTGAATAAAAAACAGTTTTTGTAATTAAGCAAAAAATCATTATTTTTGTAAATTAAAATAATTATCTTACCAAAGCATTATTGAAGCGTAATATCCAGCTTCTCGATATTTGGTACCCCAAGAAAATCCTTCTTGATGAAAACTAAAGTATTCAACTAGGGAAACAATAGGAAATGGGGCACCTCGTGCAAGTGCTTCTTTAAACATACTTCTCATCTCGTACGGAGTTCTCCATAAGAATCGTTCGTTATATTCCACATCAGCTATATCCATATCTAAAGGTGTATCTATAATAAACAATCAAAAAATTATCTTAATTTCGATTCAATTTTTTAAAACCCTCCTATTTTTCCGCACAAAATACAATGGGGATATTTTAATTTTTTTTTTTTAATTTAGGAAAAAACGTCTCTCTGTCCGTCCATCCGTCCGTAAACAAAACTTTTTTTGCGCATTGTACCTTAACAATTTGACAGAATTAAATTATTATATATTTGGTAGTTATTTAGATGTCCACTAAAATTACAAATAGGGTTTTGAGACTTAAGAAATCTGAAAATGTAAAAAATATCTGTCTGTCTGTCTGTCGGTCTATGTGTGCCTATCAGATTTAAATAAAGAATAATAAAATTAAACTTCTGTCTGCATTCTGCTTAAAACTTGGAAATATTTATATACTTTTTCGTTTCGAAAAAATATCTTTTTGTCTGTCTGTCCGTCCGTTCGTAAGCAAAACTTTGTTTGTTTGATTAAAAATTCGAAAAACAAAAAATGTGAGACATTTTTGGTCCGCTTATTAAGCGGTTGAAATGAGAATTATAAAATTACGAATAGGGTTTTTAGACTTAAGGAATCTAAAAATGAAAAAATATATGTCTGTCTGTCTGTTTGTATGTGCCTATCAGATTTAAATAAACATTAATAAAATTAGACCTCTGTCTGTATTCTGCTTAAAAGTTGGAAATTTTTATATACTTTTAAGTTTCGAAAAAAAATCTGAAAATGTAGGTAAAAAAAATATCTGTCTGTCAGTCTGTCTGAATGCAAAACTTTGTTCGTCAATCACGCGATAATGTCTCGACCAAATCAAGTGAAACTTGCGAGTTTGTTAGAAGCCTTCGCCTAAATTAAAATTATCACTTAACAGAAATCAAAAATACTAAATTGATTTTGAAATATCATACATTTTTTTTTAAATAATTACAAACAAATCAACATTATTATTATTTTTTTTAATTATAATTTATAATTTTTTTTCTGTTTTTGTTGTTGTTAAGAAACCTTTATTTCATAAAAACCTATTTTTCTTTTATTATTTTTATTCAATTACAATTTTCTGTTATTGTGTAAACTAATAATCAATAATTATCACTCATTCTAAAAATATTTCTCATTTTTATCCCATAAAATAAGACAAAACTAGTATTAAAGAATAAAAAATATTGTTTTTATTATAATAGTCGTTGAAGTTTTTTACGTAATTCCGTTTTTTACACAATATTTCAATTATACAAATAATATCTATTCTTTAAACCAGAAAAGAACATTATTTCTAATTAAAAAAAATTATTATAATTACATATTATAATTATTTGTATTATAATCATTTCCCGAAAAAGCAATGACGAAACATCCGTTTTGCCTTGATTATCATTTCAATGAAATGATTATTCTATGACCATGATTTTAATTATTTGAATGTTTTCACGGTCGAAAAATTGAAGGTAAATAAAAATTTTATGAATATAAATAATAATTTATAAAGCAAAGTATATTATTAAATAATTGAAATTTTTGGAATTAATCAACAATAACAATAATAATTAATTGAAAATTGAATAAAATGATTTAAATTTGAGAAAAATATTTTAAAAACTAGAAAATTAATTAAAAAATAATGATAATAATAAAATAATTCGAGAAAATAATTGATAGATGCAATAATGGAAGAAAATAATTTTAATTTGTGCAAAATAATTGAAAACATATATTTGTAATAAAAGAAAATCATTGCAGAATGATAAAAATAATTGTAAATTGAAAACATAACTGGAATTTGAGATAAATAATAAAAAAGATTAGAAAATTAATTAAAAAATAATTGAAAATGACAAAAAGTAATTAAAAAATTATAGAAGTAATTGAAAATTAAAGAAAATAATAAAAATTTGTAAAAATTAATTGAAAAAAATATAGAATATATTTGAGAAAAAACAAGATATTTTGAAAAATGATAAAACTAATTGGAAATTAAAGATAATTATGTAAATTTAAGGGAAAAAATCCAGAAAAGTATAAAATTTATTTGATATAAAAGAAAGTGATTCAAAATCGAAGAACATCATTTAAATACTTGAAAAATCCAGCCAAAATTTAAATTAATAAATAAAAATTTAATAATTTAGTTTTTTTTAATAAAAATTAACAGGTTTTTTAACATTAAAAAATATTAGGAATAATTGAAATTAAACAAAATAATTCAAAATTTTGCAAATTAATTGAAAAAAATTAAATCAAGTGAAAATTGGGAAAAGTAATTAAAAAAAAGCATAGAATTGTTTTAAAAAGAAGGAAAATAATTTAAACTTAAGAAAAATACATGAAAATCTTAAAAACAAATTGATAAAATTGAATAAGGAAAAACGAGAAAAAATAATTGTAAATTGAAAAAAAATCATTCAAAATTGAAAAAATATTTAAAATTTGAGAAAATAATTGAAAAAATTACATAATATAATTGAAATAAAGAAAAGTTAAAAAAAATGTCAGAAACATACTTAAAATTTTCAAAAGTTCTTTGAAAAAAAAGAAAATAATTAAAACTTAGAGAAAATAAATGAAAAAAGATAAACGTAATTTAAAATTGAAGAGAACAACTTTTAATTAAAAAAAAAAAGTTTTTGTAAATTATGAAAAAGAACGAAAGTATTTGAAAATTGAAGAAAATAATATAAAAAATCATATAAATAATTGAAAATTCAATGAGATAATTGAAATGTCAGATAAATAGTTTAAAATTTTTGAAATTATAAAACAAATATGAGAAACATTGAAAATTAAAAGCGAAATAAATTTTGGAAAATAATTGAAAAATGATTTTAAAATTTGAAATTTAAAGAAAATAATTGAAATATGATAAAAACAATGATAAGTAGTAAAAAAAAATAACAATTGAGAAAAATAATTGAAAAAATAACGGAAATTTTTTTAGATAAAAAAAATCATTGAAATTTGGGACAAATACATGAAGATCTTTAAAGTTAATTTAATGAAATGAGAATAATTAAAAATTGCATAAAAGAATTGAAGAGAAGTAAAAATAATTGAAGTTTACGATAGTTAATAAAAAAAATTTGCAAATTAAGAAAACAATAAAATAGAAATTAAAAATTGAAGAAAATAAATGAAATTTTAGAAAAATACTTTTTTAATAAACATTTTTAATAAAAAAAATCGCAGAAATGATCAAAAATTAATGAAAATAATTAAAATTTTAGAAGAATACTTAAAAATCTTGGAAAATAATTTTAGAAAATTTGAATAATAATTAACAATCGTGGAAAATAATTCAAAATTGAAGAAAATAATTGAAATATTCTGAAAATAACTTAAGATTGAAAAAAAATCAAATATGCTGAAAATAATTTAAATATGAAAAATTGATAACAGTAGATAAATAAAATTTGAGGTAAATAATTGAAAAAAAGTATAAAATATATGTTTAAGAAATAAAAAAATTACAAAATTAATTAAAAACTTTTAGTTAAAGAAAACTATTAAAAAATCGCAGAAATAATGGGACTTGATAAAAATAATTAAAATTTCAGATAAATAACTGAAATTTTTGAAAGTTATGTCAAAATAATAAAAATAATTAGAAAATGAAGAAAATAATAGAAAAATTGCAAAATTTGTTTTTAAGCAAAAGAAAATAATTAGAAAATCGTTAATAATATGGAAAATTGATTACAATAATCTAAATTTGTGAAAATAACTGCAAATTTAGGTAATTAATTAAAAATTAAAAAAAATATTAAAAGATGGAGAAAATCATTGCAAAATAATAAAAAGAAATTAAAATTGAACAAAATAATTATTTGAAATATTTAAAAGTTCAGGAAATCAATTCAGAAATTATAAAAATTATAAATTGAAGTTAATAATTGCAAAATGATAAAAATAACGGTAAATTACAAAAAATAATTTAAATTTGCGATAAATAATACAAAATTTAGGAATAAATAATTAAATTGATTTAATGTCAAGGGGAAAATAATTAAAATTGAAAAAGTGATTGAAAAAACTAAACAAAATTAATAAAATTTGAGCAAGGTAAATTTAAGATTTTGGGAAGCAATTGAAAAATAATTAAAAGAATTAAAAATTGTATAAAATAATTTTAAAAATGATGAAAATAGTTCACAATTATAATTTAGTATATTTGAAACGTGAATTAATTGAACTTTTAATCAATGCAAGTTCACATTAAATGAAATTTGCAGGAATTAAAATTGCTATATTTAAAAAATTTGAGCTTAATATGATTTATAATATGATTATATGATTAATATGATTCTCAATATGATTTAAAATAAAAAAAAACATCTACCTAAAAAATCATATATAATTGGGGCTCCATTTTCTTTTTTGCCCAAGGGCAAAACCTAAAATTTTAACCTAAAATGCACTCAGTCTAAAACACATTTAACCTAAAATGCATTCAGCCTAAATACCATTTTTCCAAAAACGCATTCAGCCTAAAACTCATTTAACCTAAATTCTATTTAACCTAAAATGCATTCAACCTAAATTCCATTTAACCTAAAATGCATTAGCCTAAATATCATTTAACATACATTTCATTAAACCTAAATTCTATTTAGCCTAACTTGCATTCAGCCTAAATCCTGTTAAACCTAAAATGCATATAGCCTAAAATCATTTTTCCTAAATATCATTGAACCTAATTTATAATGTAAAATTTAGGCTCAATGGGATTTAGGACAAATGGTTTTAGGACGAATGCATTTTAGGTTAAATGGAATTTAGGTTAAATATATTCAGCCTAAAATCCATTTAACCTAAAACACATTTAACCTAAAATACATTCAGCATAAAATTCATTTAACCTAAAACCATTTGTCCTGAATCCCATTGAGCCTAAATTTTACATTATAAATTAGGTTGAATAATATTTAGGAAAAATGATGTTAGACTACATGCATTTTAGGTTCAATGGAATATAGGCTTAATGCAAGTTAGGCTAAATGGAATTTAGGTTAAAAGAAATTTATGTTAAATGATATTTAGGTTAAATGGGATTTAGGTGAAGTGAGATTTAGGCTGAATGCATTTTAGGTTAAATAGAATGTAGGTTAAATGGGGTTTAGGTTGAATGCATTCTAGGTAAAATGCGATTTAGGTTGAGTGCATTTTAGGTTAAATGCGATTTAGGTTGAATTCATTTTAGGCTAAATGGGTTTTAGGGAATATTCATGCGCCTCAAAATTTTAACCTAAATTACATTTAACCTAAAATGCATTCAGCCTAAAACCATTTGTCCTAAATCCCATTGAGCCTAAATTTTACATTATAAATTAGGTTGAATCATATTTAGGAAAAATGATGTTAGACTACATGCATTTTAGGTTCAGTGGGATATAGGCTTAATGCAAGTTAGGCTAAATGGAATTTAGGTTAAAAGAAATTTATGTTAAATGATATTTAGACTGAATGCATTTTAGGTTAAATGGAATTTAGGCCGATTGCATTTTAGGTTAAATAGAATGTAGATTAAATGGGGTTTAGGTTGAATGCATTTTAGGTAAAATGCGATTTAGGTTGAGTGCATTTTAGGTTAAATGCGATTTAGGTTGAATTCATTTTAGGCTAAATGGGTTTTAGGGAATATTCATGCGCCTCAAAATTTTAACCTAAATTACATTTAACCTAAAATGCATTCAGC
Source organism: Ganaspis brasiliensis (assembly GCA_037103525.1). Lineage (NCBI taxonomy): Eukaryota > Metazoa > Arthropoda > Insecta > Hymenoptera > Figitidae > Ganaspis > Ganaspis brasiliensis. The sequence continues at coordinate 1,403,038 of JAZKLR010000590.1, read as the reverse complement.
CTAAAACCATTTGTCCTAAATCCCATTGAGCCTATAAATTTTACATTATAAATTAGGTGCAATGATATTTAGATTACCTAGGTTTTAAGCTGAATACTTTTTAGGTTAAATGGAATTTAGGCTGAATGCATTTTAGGTTATATAGAATTTAGGTTAAATGAGATTTAGGTTAACTGGGTTTTAGGTTAAATGCATTTCAGGTAAAATGGAATTTAGGCCGATTGCATTTTAGGTTAAATAGAATGTAGGTTAAATGGGGTTTAGGTTGAATGCATTTTAGGTAAAATGCGATTTAGGTTGAGTGCATTTTAGGTTAAATGCGATTTAGGTTGAATTCATTTTAGGCTAAATGGGTTTTAGGGAATATTCATGCGCCTCAAAATTTTAACCTAAATTACATTTAACCTAAAATGCATTCAGCCTAAAACCATTTGTCCTAAATCCCATTGAGCCTATAAATTTTACATTATAAATTAGGTGCAATGATATTTAGATTACCTAGGTTTTAAGCTGAATACTTTTTAGGTTAAATGGAATTTAGGCTGAATGCATTTTAGGTTATATAGAATTTAGGTTAAATGAGATTTAGGTTAACTGGGTTTTAGGTTAAATGCATTTCAGGTAAAATGGGATTTTGACTGAATGCATTTTAGGTTAAATAGAATTCAGGTTAAATGGGTTTTAGGCTGAATGCATTTTAGGTTCGATGTGTTTTAGGCTGAGTGCATTTTAGGTTAAATGCGATTTAGGCTGGATTCATTTTAGGCTATATGGTTTTAGGCTGATCGGAATTTAGGCTTAATGGGTTTTATGAAATATTCATGCGCCTTAAAATTTTAACCTAAACTCCATTTAACCTAAAATGCATTCAGCCTAAATTCTATTAAACCTAAAATGCATTCATCCTAAAACCATTTGTCCTTAATCCCACTGAGCCTAAATTGTACATTATAAATTAGGTTCAATGATATTTAGGTTAAATGGGTTTTAGGCTGAATGCATTTTAGGCTGAATGGGATTCAGTCTAAATGTGTTTTAGGGAATATTCATGCGCTTCGAAATTTTAATCATATATGATATTTAGAAAAATTTACTTTTAGCGATAAGAGATAGAAAAAGTATTGATTAAAAAAAAGAATCTCCTTCAATTCAGTAATCTAATTACAAAATTCTGTTTCTTAAAAATCAATTTCAAGGTGGTGGGGGCAAAGTGGATATCGCTGTTGAAATTTTATGTGCCCTTATTGAATCCAGAGGCTCAATTATTTTGAAGCTGACGACTTGTTAAATGATGGTACCCTATTACGTAGACTGTAAGTGTCATATTAAAATATAGATACATAATTAAAATTTATGTACCATTTTATTCGATAATTTGAGAATATTTTATTCCCGTCATTAATAAAAAGTTGAATAATATAATAGTGGTATATCGTAAAACGGTGATAAATGAAAATTGCATAATTTGATAAAAACGAGTGACCTCAGAGTTAGGAGAATATTAATAGTGTAACTGTGTGTGTGTATGTGTTGTAATGTGAGTCGTCATTAGTAGAGTGTGAATATTCTTACGCCTGTAAGTGATGTTGATGTGCATCAGACCGATGTACCCTCCGATTTCTGCGGTCATCCTTTGTTTCGAGAAGGCACTGAAGGAGCCGATAATAGTGGCGGAGGTCGTATGCCACGACGAGCCATATTGTGCAACTGTAAAGTTAAATCATTTACGCAATCACGGTCAATACTTTTATATATATATATACATCATCCCATACCACAATTGCTATTTCTACGAACCTTGAATCGAGGTCCCCACAAACAGGCTCAACGTGACTGTCAGAAATGTGGACAATCTCTGCAAAGTATCATTAAACATTTCTCATCATCTCATCTTTTATATTTACACAGAAACAAGTACATTCTTCTCATTATTCAGTTTCATTTATTTTCTTGCTTCTTGTTGTTTTTTTTTACCTCTGTTTATTATTGTTACTCGTTATTCTATTTATAATGATGCAGTCATCAAAAGTTATTAATTATTGTTATTGTTTTTCATTGGCAGCTATTTTATTTATTTTCCTTTTTATTTTTAGGGTTTTGTGGCCCAGGGCCGAAACGAGACTTTGGGGTCCGTCTGTCCGTCTGTCTGTCACAGACAATAGATGTGCATTTGAGGTTGAAGTGAAAGTGAGTGAGGTGGACTTGAAGTGGAAGGGAAGTGGACTTGAGATAAACTTAAAATGAAAGTGAAGTGAAAGTGAAATTGAAGAGAACTGGAATAGAATTGGAAGTGAAAATAAAATGGATTTGCAGTAGACTTAAAGTGAATTTGCAGGAGACATGAAGTAGAATTAAAGTGGAGGTGAAGTGAAGGTAAAGGGGAGGTGGAAATAAAGTGGATATCAGTAGTCTTCAAGTGGACTTGAAATAGAAATCAAGTGGAAACGAAATACAATTAAAGTGAAAGTGAAGTGGACTTAAAAATAAACTTAAAGGGGAAGTAAAGTGGAATTGAAGTGGAAGTGAAATTGAAATGAACTGGAAATAAAGTGAAAATAAAGTGGAATAAAAATGGAATTGAAGAGAAAGTGAAGTGGAAATAAAGTGGAATAGAAATGGAATTGAAGCGAAAGTGGAGTGGAATTAAAATGAACTTAAAGAGGAAGTGGAGTGGAAATGGAAGCGAAGTGGAATTGAATTGGAATTAAATTGGAATTGGAATGAATTGGATTTGGAATTTAATGGAAAATAGAAGAAAATTGGTTTTGCAGTTGGCATAAAGCGAAAAAGAAGTAGAAGTGAAGTGTACTGGAAATAAACTTTAAATGAAAGTTAATTGGGTTTGAAGAGGAAGTGAAATTGAAGCGAACTGGAATTGAATTGGAAGTGAAAGTAAAGTGGATATGCAGTAGACATGAAGTAGATTTGAGGGAGACTTGAGGTGGATTTGCAGAAGACTTGAAGTGGATTTTCAAAAAACTTGAAGTGGATTAGCAGGAGACTTAAAGTAGAATTAAAGTGGTGGTGAAGTAGGGGTAAAGGGAAGGTGAAAATAAAGTGGATATTAGTAGTCTTGAAGTGGACTTGAAATATAAATGAAGTGGAAACGAAACGACATTAAAATGAAAGTGAAGTGGACTTAAAAATGAACTTAAAGGGAAAGTAAAGTGGAATTGAAGTGGAAGTGAAGTGGAAGTAAAATTGAAATGAAGTGGAAATGAAGTGGAATAGAAATGGAATTAATGTGAAAGTAAAGTGGAATAGAAATGGAATTGAAGTGAAAGTGAAGTGAAATTAAAATGGACTTAAAGTGTAAGTAAAGTGGAAATGAAGTATAAGCGTAATAGAAGCGAACTTGAATTGAATTGCAATTAGAATTGAATTGGAATTGGAATGAATTGGATTTTGAATTTAATTGGAAATGAAAAAAGTGGTTTTGCAGTTGGCTTAAAGTGGAAAAGAAGTGGAAGTGAGGTCTGTTGGAAATGTAATTTAAATGAAAATTAATTTGATTTGAAGATGAAGAAAAATTGAAATGAAGTGGAAATGAAGTGGAATAAAAATGGAATTGAAGAGAAAGAAATGTGGAAATAAAGTGGAGTAGAAATGGAATTGAAGCGAAAGTGGAGTGGAATTAAAATGAATTTAAAGAGGAAGTGGAGTCGAAATGAAGTATAAGTGAAATGGAAGTGAAGTGGAATTGAATTGGAATTAAATTGGAATTAAATTGGAAATGGAATGAATTGGATTTGGAATTTAATGGAAAATGGAGGAAAAGTGGTTTTGCAGTTGGCTTAAAGTGAAAAAGAAGTGGAAGTGAAGTGTAATGGAAATAAACTTTAAATGAAAGTTAATTGGGTTTGAAGAGGAAGTGAAATTGAAGCGAACTGGAATTGAATTGGAAGTGAAAGTAAAGTGGATATGCAGTAGACATGAAGTAGATTTGAGGGAGACTTGAAGTGGATTTTCAGGAGACTTAAAGTAGAATTGAAGTGGTGGTGAAGTAGAGGTAAAGGGGAGGTGAATATAAAGTGGATATCCATAGTCTTGAAGTTGACTTGAAATAGAAATGAAGTGGAAACGAAACGGAATGAAAAGAAAGAAAAGTGGACTTAAAAATGAACTTAAAGGGGAAGTAAAGTGTAATTGAAATGGAAGTGAAATTGAAATGATGTGAAAATGAAGTGGAATAAAAATAGAATTGAAGGGAAAGTAAAGTGGAATAGAAATGGAATTGAAGTGAAAGTGAAGTGAAATTAAAATGGACTTAAAGTGGAAGTGAAGTGGAAATGAAGTATAAGTGTAATAGAAGCGAACTTGAATTGAATTGGAATTGGAATGAATTGGATTTTGAATTTAATTAGAAATGAAAAAAAGTGGTTTTGCAGTTGGCTTAAAGTGGAAAAGAAGTGGAAGTGAGGTCTGTTGGAAATGTAATTTAAATGAAAATTAATTTGATTTGAAGATGAAGAAAAATTGAAATGAAGTGGAAATGAAGTGGAATAAAAATGGAATTGAAGAGAAAGTAATGTGGAAATAAAGTGGAGTAGAAATGGAATTGAAGCGAAAGTGGAGTGGAATTAAAATGAATTTAAAGAGGAAGTGGAGTCGAAATGAAGTATAAGTGAAATGGAAGTGAAGTGGAATTGAATTGGAATTAAATTGGAATTAAATTGGAAATGGAATGAATTGGATTTGGAATTTAATGGAAAATGGAGGAAAAGTGGTTTTGCAGTTGGCTTAAAGTGAAAAAGAAGTGGAAGTGAAGTGTAATGGAAATAAACTTTAAATGAAAGTTAATTGGGTTTGAAGAGGAAGTGAAATTGAAGCGAACTGGAATTGAATTGGAAGTGGAAGTAAAGTGGATATGCAGTAGACATGAAGTAGATTTGAGGAAGACTTGAAGTGGATTTTCAGGAGACTTAAAGTAGAATTGAAGTGGTGGTGAAGTAGAGGTAAAGGGGAGGTGAATATAAAGTGAATATCGATAGTCTTGAAGTTGACTTGAAATAGAAATGAAGTGGAAACGAAACGGAATGAAAAGAAAGAGAAGTGGACTTAAAAATGAACTTAAAGGGGAAGTAAAGTGTAATTGAAATGGAAGTGAAATTGAAATGATGTGAAAATGAAGTGGAATAAAAATAGAATTGAAGTTAAAGTAAAGTGGAATAGAAATGGAATTGAAGTGAAAGTGAAGTGGAATTAAAATGGACTTAAAAAGGAAGTGAAGTGGAAATGAAGTAAAAGTGAAATAGAAGCGAACTTGAATTAAATTGAAATTAGAATTGAATTGGAATCGGAATGAATTGGATTTCGAATTTAATTGGAAATGGAAGAAAAGTGGTTTTGCAGTTGGCTTAAAGTGAAAAAGAAGTGGAAGTGAAGTGTATTGGAAATAAACTTTAAATTAAAGTTAATTGGATTTAAAGAGAAAATAAAATTGAAATGTAGCAGAAATGAAGTGGAAGAAAAATGGAATGGAAGTAAAATTAAAGTGGAGATAAATTGATATAGAAATGGAATTAAAGTGAAAGTGAAGTGGTATTAAAATGAACTTAAAGAGGAAGTGGAGTGGAAATGAAGTATAAGTGAAATGGAAGCGATATGGAATTGAATTGGAATGGAAATTAAATTAAAATTGGAATGGATTGGATTTTGAATTTAATTGGAAATGAAAGAAAAGTGGTTTTGCAGTTGGCTTAAAGTAAAAAAGAAGTGAAAGTGAAGTGTATTGGAAATAAACTTTAAATGAAAGTTAATTGGATTTGAAGAGAAAGTGAAATTGAAGTGGAATTGAACTGGAATTGAATTAGAAATGAAAGCAAAGTGGAGTTGCATTAGACTTGAAGAGGATTTGAAATAGAAGTGAGGTGGAATGGAAAAGGCTTTAAAGTGAAAGTGAAGTGATTTGAAATGGACTTAAAGAGGAAGTGGAGTTGAAATAAAGTATAAGCGAAATGGAAGCGAACTTGAATTGAATTTTTCTCAAATTTTAATCATTAATTCTAATTGTTTAATTCTGCAGTTTTTTCAATTGTTTACTTCAAATTTAAGGTATTTTTTAAATTTATTATTGTTTTTATCATATTTCAATTGTTTTTTTCAAGTTTTAAATTTTAAAATAATTTTTCAATTAGTTTCACCAATTCTTAATTATTCTTATATTCTCAACATTATTTTCTAAGAATAATATTTTTCTCAAATTTCCCATTATTTTTTTCAATTTTAAATTATTTTTCATTTTTTTCTTAATTTCAAAAATTTTAATCTGTTTATCTGATATTTTATTTATTTAATTCAATTTTGAATTATTTATATTATTATTATAATCATTATAATTATTATTATTATTGTTATTTGTTCTTAATTACTTACGGTCTTTTTCATAATTTCCAAAATATTTTTAATTAATTATCTGAACTTTCTATTATTTTATTAAATTTTCAATTACATCTGTCATATTCTTGTATTTTATATATATTCTGTATTTTTTGCAATTATTTCTCTTAAATTAAAAATTGTTCTCTTTAATTTTTAATTATGTTTACCTTTTTTAATTTATTTTCTCTAATTTTTTATTATTTTCTTTCTTTTCAACTAATTTATTAGATTTTCAAGTATTTTTCTCAAATTTCAATAATCTTTTTTTATTTAAAAAAAAGTTCTGGAATTTTTTCAATTAATTATTTCAAATTTCTTTTTTTTCAACTTATCATTGTTTTTATTTTATTTTTTTATTTTATTTATTTTATCTTATTTCAATTATTTTCCCCAATTTTTAATTATTCTTAAGTTTTCGAATTATTTTCTAAGATTTTTAAATATTTTTCTTAAATTTCTCATTATTATCTTCAATTTTTAAAAATATTAATTATTTCTAAATTAATATCCTGAACTTTCAAATTGGCAATTATTTTCTCCACCTTTGAATTATTTTTTAAATTAATTTCCTAATTGCCCAGTTATTATCTCAAATTTAGATTATTGTCATCAATTTTTCATGTTTAAAACGATTTTTCAATTATTTTCATTATTTTAGCATAATTTTAAGAATTTTCGATTATTTCTCTGAAATATCAATTATTTTCATCAATTTTCGATTTTTTCTGCGATTTTTCAATTATTATCTTTAATTAAAATTTTTTAAGTAAATTTCTAAGTATTTTCTTTTTTTTAAACATATATTCTAAGATTTTTTCAATTATTCCTCTCAAATTTTATTCACTTTTTTCAATTTTTCATATTAAAATTAGTTTGATCATATTTCAATTTTCTTCGTCAATCTTAAATTATTTTCAGCATATTTCAATTATGTTTTTCAATTTTGAATTAATTTTATCATTTTTTAATTATTTTCATCGATTGTTAGTTATTATTTTCATTTTCTATAATTACTTTTTTCAATTTTTAAATATTTTTCTAAAATTTGGATTATGTTCTTCAATTTTTAATTATTTTCATTTGTTTTCATAATTTCAAAATTTTTTGTATTAATTATAGTAAATTTCAATTATTTTTAGCTTTCTTCAATTATTTTGTCCAATTTTTAGTCATTCTCATCTTTTTCAAATGATTTCTAAAATCATCATGTATTTTTCTCAAATTTTAATTATTTTTGTTTTATTTCAAAAAAAATCTGTAATTTTTTCAATTATCATTCAAATGTCATTTATTTTTTACAACTTATCATTGTTTGTTTCATATTTCAATTATTCTCCTCAAGTTTCAAATTTTAAAATGATTTTTCAATTGGTGTTCCAAAGTGTATTCCCTTCAATTTTCAATTTTTTTCATTTGTTTTATAATTTTCAAATTTTGAAGCTATTTATCGGCCATTTCAATTATTTCATTCAATTTTCAATTATTTACATTATTTTCTTAAATTTACATTTTCTTCCGCTCTTTATCATTATTTCCAAAAAGTTTTTAATTATTTCTCTTTAATTAAAAAATATTCTCTTCAATCTCGAACTACGTTTATCTTTTTTCATTTATTTTCTTTAATTTTTAATTATTTTCTTCTTCTTCTTTTTTTTTTGATGAACTTCTAAAAGTTTCAAGTATTACTCTGGAATTTTCTTTAACTTTTATATTCACTTTATTTAAAGTATATTATGTAATTTTTTCAATTATTTTCTCAAATTTAAATTATTTATTTCTATTTTAAATTATTTGTGCCATCGCGCCCCGGGGCACTGCCCCACTTTGCCCCTTAAAAGTTACACCACTGAAAATATGACTAATAATTAGTAGAAAATTAACTAAAAAATAGTTCAAATTTGACTAATTGAATTAGTAAACAGAATTTTACTAAAATATTAGTAATTTATTTGACATAACCTAAAAATAAATTTGACTAATAATTAGTTATTTTTTACTAAATGGTTAGTAGAAATGTAACTATTTTAATTAGTAACTGAGTTTTTGCTTTCAAATTAGTTATTTTTAACTATAATTCAGAATTAGTGAGTATATGGATGAGGATGTATGATTTAGATGATATAAATGAAGAGTGTAATTTAAGAGTATAATAAAATTTTTCAGAGAATAATGAAAAGGATTATAAAAAGGATTCATAGAAGAAGAATAAATCGTCAAGTGTCAAGAGACAAGAGAGCGTGGATAATCAGAAGGTCGTCGCTGATGGAAGTTCGTGACTCACCTCCTTACGAATACCAGGGAAAATAATGAGGAACGCAGTGAATATCGTGCAGAATATCACGAAGATAGTGATGAGTCGTACGTCGCCAGTGACGGGAGTCCGATTAGTATAACTGTACAATATTGGGCCTCCATCGTTACGAAACACTTCGAACCATCCCTGCATCTTTAAATCTATTTAGAGAAAAATATCGAAATTTTTTATATTTATAATTATCATTATTAATCAAAACAATAATTACACATCGTTAAAATTAAATACTCAATTTCAGAACTGATTTTTTAAACTACTATATAGCCTCTCTGCATTTTTTTGAACCCATAAATTTTGAATTTTTAACTATTTTTCAGCATCTATTTCTAGTATTTTAAGTTTAATTTGCTTTACCTTGTAACTACAATAACTTCATTTTAGAAGATGTGATGTTCATCTTTTTACATAATTCATGATATTAAATATAATTAATTTCCAGTATTTCGAAATTTTCTCTTAAAATATGTACAATAAAGAAACAGAAAATGTTTTATCATATATATGATAGTAAATTTTTAAACTGAATAATCTGGAAAAATAAATCATTGAGAAATTCTTTACGACAAAAGATAGAAGAATATTTTCCAGATTGTATATAATAAAAAAAAAAATAAAAAAAAGATATTTTTGTATATAATATTATTTTATTATTTATGAGTAAATCAAATTAAGTTTAATTATCTTCTTTATATACAGTTTTAATTCACTTTGTGGTAAATTTATTTTGTTACAATTTAATTTACATAATCAACCATTAAGTACTGACATTAATAAAACTTTAATTAATTACAATTAAATTATTAAGAATTTTCATGTTTGATTTAATTAATTTTTAATCAATATTTACTAATTCGTTTTATTTATATTTAAATACAAATATTAACATTAGTTTTAAAAAAATTGTTTACAAAAAAATGCAAAAATACCAAAAACTCAATTAAATAATAAAATTTTAAATATTAATTAGTTCTACAGTTATTTAACATAATAGAATTTATCACTTATTTTAAGATAAATGAAAGAATATAATATAATGAAATAAATAATAAGTTTATACGTTTAGTACTATTTCGAAATTGGCGCCGAAAGTTTCAAAAAATTCCGCTTTATGAGGTTGGCAGCCCTTCGGTTTGGAACACCTGTTTTCGGGTTTTTAATATAACCTAAAAAATAAGTGACATTTTTGTGCGCGACTACAGGCACTAATCTTTAAAATTGAACAAACTATTCAGTCAAATATGTTACTAATATGAAATAATTATATTATATATTTCTTAAAATTTTTTATAACTATTTATTAATCAACAATATTTCCAATTTTTTGTTTTACTCAACTTGAACTTGGTTTACTCGTTTTTATATTTTTAACTGCTATTCAGCTGATATAATTCTAAACGTTTTTAGAAAGCCTAATCAGTTTCAAACAATTTTAAACTAATTAAGAAAGGTTCAAAACTAGTTTTAAAAACTTTAAGAAGGTTATAACACTAAAGATCTTAACATTTCGAAAAAAATTTATACAGTTTATATGTGATAATAAATTATATATGCGGATGTAAAAATCTTTAAATTATGAAGATCCATAATTAAAAAAATGTTTAATGAACATCCAAATATGATTTATGTTTTTAAAACTTTTTATTTATCCAATATAAATCTCTTATCTTAACCTGAAGAGGACTTTAAAAAAAGTCGAAACATGTAGTTAATTAAACAAATTTAATAAAATACCGCAAAAGGTCTTGTAAAAATTACTTAACAACATTTATACAGATTTTAACAGTTTCAATAATTTTGAATTAATTAAAAACAGCTTTAAAAAAGTTCTAAGAATTTTTTAACACGTTCTTAACAGTTTTAAAGTGATTAAAATCGGCTCTGAACAAAATTTAAGACGTTTTAAAAAGTTGAAAACGCTTTTAACAGTTAAAAATTTTTTTTAAATAATTCAAAAAGTTCAAGTAAGATCTAAGTAGTTTTAAATAAGTTTTAAACAGTTTTAAACTAGTTTTAAATAGTTTAAGTGCGTTCATAACAGTTTTAAAGCAGTTCAAGTATGTTCTCAACGAGTTCTAAACAGTTTTAAACAATTTTAGCTAATTTAAAAACATTTCTTACCAGTTTCGAACTATTTTAGATGGTCCTAAACAGTTCAAAACAGTTTCAAACCAGTTTCAAATGATTCTAAATAGTTTAAAGTAGTTTAAAACTAGTTTTAAATAGTCTTAAGTAGTTCCAAACAATTTCAAATCAGTTTTAAAGTGTTTTAAATTAGTTTCAAGTAGTACTTAGTTTATTTAATTAATGTGAAATGATTTTAAACTTAATATACATGATTTTAAAACATTTCTGAGCAGTTTCAAACCAAATTAAACAGTTTTAAATAATTTTTAACAGTTTAAAATAGTCTTTATGTAGCTAAAACGATTATAAACCAGTTCTAAATTATCTTAGATATTTCTTAACTGTTTGAAACTGTTTTAAAATTGTTTCAGACAATGTCAAACAAGTTTGAAATAGTTTCAAGAAATTTTAAATAGTCTTAAACTAATTCTAAAATGTTCTAGACAAATTTTAGCCATTCTGAAGTAGTTATTATTGGTATGAAACAATTTAGAAATTAATAAAATTATTTACTAATAAAATTACAATTTTTATAATTAGTTATAAACCAGTTTTAGAGAGTTTTAAGTAGCTCTAAACAATTCAAATTAGTTTTAAAGTAGTTTAAACAGTTTTAAACCAGTTCAAAGCTTTTTAAATATTTCTGGATGGTAAAAAACAGCTTTGAACAAGTTTTAAACTGTTTCAAAAGTTTTAAACAAGTTTAAATAGGTTCAAACTGTTTTGAAACTGTCTGAAATAGTTCTGAATAGTTTTAAACTTATTCTAAAATATTCTAAACAAATTTAAGACAGTCTAATCAGGGAGAAATATGTTTAAGCTTCATTAAAATATTTATTAGTAATATTAAAATATCTCTGAATAGTTTTAAATCAGCTTTAGAATGTTTGTACTAATTCTCACTAGTTCCAAATAGTTTTAAAGTAGTTTAAACAGCTTTAAACCAGGTTTAAAATTGTTTTAGTTAGTTGTAAACAGTTTTTGACAAGTTATAGACAGTTTTAAGAGTTCTAAACATGTTTGAACAAGTTTCAAACTGTTTAAAGCTGCATTGAGCATTTTTCAACAATTTTAAACAATTTGAAATTTGTTATACATAGTTCTGAAACATATTTGAACAGCTATAAATCAGTTTGAAACAGTTTCAAGTACTTTTAAATAATTTAATGTAGCTTTTGAGTAATTAAAACTACTTTAAACTAGTTTTAAATAGTCTTAAGTAGTTCTTATCAATGTTAAACAATTTTAAAATAAATATTTCTATTCTAAAAATATTTCTGAACAGTTGCAAACCAGTTCTAAACAGTTTTATCTCATGCAGATATTTTTTATTTAGTTAAAACAATTTAAAACAGGTTCGAAACAGTTTAAATAATTTTGAACAGTTTTAAACAAGTTTTAAATAGTTCTAAATAAGGTTTAAACAGTTCTAAACAAGTATTAACAGTTCTAAACAAGTTTAAAAAAGTTTTAAACAGTTCAAAACAAGTTTTAAATAGTTCCAAACAAGTTTTAAACAGTTCAAAACAAGTTTTAAATAGTTCTAAACAAGTTTTAAACAGTTTTAAACAAGTTTCAATCAGTTTTAAAAGATTATATACAAGTTCTAAACTGTTTAAAGTACGTCTGATAAGTTTTTAACAATTGTAGCTAATTTTGAACAATTTTAAACATGTTGTAAACAATTAGAAACAGTTTTAAATTAGTTTTAGATAGTTTTAAGCATTTTTTTTACTGTTTTTAACAAGTTTTAATGAGGAAGGTCTCTCTGGCACGAATTTGTTTAAAATTTGTCCCAAAATTAATTTTTCAAAAATTTGCTAATTTTGGAAAATTTTCAAAAATTAAATTTTCGACAAAATTCAAATAAATTCGTGTCAGAAAAACCTTTTCAATGACATTTTAGGTAATTGTACTAAGTTTCCCGACAAAATATTCAATATTTTGAGAGAAAAGTTACGAACAAATTTTCTCTATACCGGTGACGTCATACTCCATCACATGCCCTTAATCGTAAAAGCGAATTTTCAGAAATGGTAAAAAATAACAACTTCTATGTAATCCATTCCTTTTTTAAAACAGTAATAATACTAAAATCTAATTCTTGCCGACAATTAGAGAATCTTCCGAATGATTATGGCTTAATTAATCATTAACGTGCAACCTTGTCTTCCTAATAAAAATGCATGAACAACACCATTCCCAGAATCCCCTCCACAGTTATATTTTTTTTTCCTGTCTCGTAAAATTGAGTCCTTGACAAAATGCCCTTGATTTCTAGGAGAATGTGAACTGGCCTTTCAAAAAGACAACAATAAGTTACTCTCACAGATTTTAGCTCCAGTTCCAGTAAAGTCAAAAATTCCAGCATCTCTTCAATTTTTTCAGCTGTTTGAATTTCAGACACTTCAGTCACTCGCGAGAAGAAATTCTTTAATGAACATGACCGTCTTAAAATGTTGATAACTCTGTCAAATATAAGCGAATTAAAATTTTTCATAGACCATTGGAAAGCTTATAAAATTATCCGTTCAATGGTCGTATTTTGAAGCTTTTTCGATAAATAGAAACGGAAATTTAATGTGATAAAAACAGGTGAATTTTTCGTGAATTTTTATTGTTCAAGTTTAGTGAGCTGTATTTTTTGGAAAAGTAATTGGAAAAATGTAAAATTAAGCTAAATTAAACCTTGAACTTTTAGCTTGAAAATAAGCCAAAGAAAATTGAAATATCTTAACTGGTTCAAAAGTTATAAGTAAATATGTATAAAGAACAGAAGATAGAAGAAAGATACGTGGTTTTTTATGTACGAGAGAGTTACGTGTTTCTTAACAACCGTACGGTAAATTAATTTAAAATTGTTGTAAAACTTGTATTATCTTATAGTTTAAAATACATTAATTTTTTTTAAATTTATAAAGCCGTTCTTTTTTAATTAAACAAAATATAGTCATTTTGCGCGTTTTGTTACTGTTTTCATGTAAAAGTTCCAACTTTATAAATTTATATCTCAAAAACAGAACGGTAAATTTCAATAAAATTGTAACCATACACGTAAAATAATACATTTAATATAATATAAGAAATAAATAAATATAAATATAATATATAAATATAAATATAATAAATATAAGAATTTGTAGAAAATCGATTTTTGGATGAACCTCCTTAAACAGTCAAAAGTGGAGCGAGCACTAATCGTTGCGTTTTCTCTTATCTACATTTTCATATAACTTTTGAACCAGTCAAGATATTTTAATTTTCTTTCGCTTATTTTAAAGCTACTAGTTCAAGGTTTAATTTAGCTTAATTTCAAATTTTTCCAATTACTTTTCTAGAAAATACAGCCCACCAAACTTGAACAATGAAAATTGACAAAAAACGAAAAATCCACCTGTCTTTATCACACCGAATCTCCGTTTCTATTAATTGAAAAAGCTTTAAAATAGGACCATTCAACGGCAAATTTTATAAGCTTTCCAACTGTCTATGAAAAATTTTATTTTGTTAATATTTAACAAAGTTATCAACAGTTTACGATGGTCATGTTTTTAATCCTATTTTTGTAAGTGGTCCCACAATTTTTTCCGGTAATGTATAATTTTTTTTGAAAGAAAAAATCAAACACAGTGTGTAGTCCAATTTTTTTTTTTTAATTAATTTTAAGTTGAATAAATGAGATGAATATTCAGAAATACTTTAGCACTGTCAGATTCACACTTGGCAACACCCAATCAATTCACGTCTGGACAAAACACGTCTCGCACTTTCGGCACACTGACTGGCATGATTCACAATAATGAAAATTCATCGTCCCCAGGAGGTTTAAGGAGATAAATTTTTGTGCTACATCTTGAGCGAACTGAAATGAATTGTGGATTGCACGTCCACCAATATTGATCTTAAACATCGATATACACATCTTGGGTTCCCCTTTTTGCTTCACGATCAGGTAAAAGTCAAAAGAAAGGTCAGTCTCACTGGAACCGCATCCGTGTACGTGACATCGGTCATAAAAAAGCTTTATAAAATGAACAAAGAGATTCCTCAAGACAAGAATTCCTCTTTTCTGAATTTTGATAAACTTGTTTTTATTTAGGTGCAAATATACTTCTTTTTTTGTCTACATTCACGCACATCGTTGTCTATCTAATATAATTAAAAAAAAAATTAAAAAATTACTTAAAAATAATTAATTATCAGTAAAACATAAGTAACGAAAAACCTAAAAAGATGGGAATTTTTTTTTTTTATTACAAAGTAATATTTAAAAACACATAAGAGATACTAGAAATTTTATGAGAAAGTAAATAAATATGCTTCAAAATAAAAAAAAGTAAAAAAAATATGACAGATCTAAAAGAAATTAGAAACAAAAATTAATCCATCCTACCCCACCCCCTAGTTACTCTAAAAAAAACCTAATGAAAATTAATTAAAAATTAAATTAAAAAAAAATGTCTTACCCCTCAGAGATTCCAAAAATTCCTAAATACTGAGATTTTATTAATTTTGACAAAATTTCCGTTTTTGTTGGAAATATTGAATTTACCATTTCAAATTATATTTCAAAAAGCAATAAAATTAATAAAAAAAATTCATTCCAGGATAAAAATAAAATTTGATTAGGCGAAAAATTTTTTTTCAAATAACGTGATTTAAAAAATTTTTAAGTTAATTTATTGAGAACAAATAATAAAACGATATGAGAAATTTTTTTTATTTAATCCAAACAATTTATTAAAAAAAAAAAAGAAAATTCTTATTAAAAGACATGTGGAATTTTACGAAAAGTAAATAAATATGCGAAATGGTATAGAAGAAAGTAAAAAAACATTAATAAAAATTTACAAAAAGATGATCGACTACAGGAAAAATTAGAGAATTACAAAATAACTTAAATCTCCCCCCCCCCCCTTTACCCTCTAATAAGAGACCCCAAAAACCTCAAAATTATGTGCTTTATTTTTATTTTTTTCCAAATTTTTATTTTTGTTCATCATATTGAAAAGAAAAAGTAAAAATTATCTAAGAAAAGAAAACATTTATAATAACACAAAAATTTTTTTTTTTAATTTAAAATTAACTTTTAAAAAAATTAAAATTAAGGGTCACTAAACGGTTTATAAGAAAGTAGGAAAAAGTAAAAAAACATTGATAAAAATCTACAAAATTTGGTCGACTCTAAAAGAAATCAGAAAAATGAGGGAAAAATTGGAAACCCCCCCCCCCCTACCCTTCCATCAGCCGCACTACTAAAAAGGTAAAAAATTTAGAAAAATGTGGGATTTACATGAAAATAATTGTAAAATAAAAAAAATAAAAATTTAAACTACGCATCTATTAAGATTAATGACAAACAGCGAGAAAAGTTAAAAATAAAATATTATAAACAAAGAAAATGAAAATTGCAAAAAAAAAATCGAAAAATTAATTAGAAAATCAACAAACAAAGAATGAAAGAAAAATATATATTAATAAAATATAAAAAGATAAGTAAAAATCCTACAGAAAAATAAGAGAATTTTTTAAAAGTAAACAATTTTAGGAAATTTAACAAAAAAATTATAACCCTCTAATTTTTTTTTAATAAACAAGAAATTTCATTAAAAAATTAAATAAAAATTAAAATTTTCTAAAAATTACTAAAAATATGTAACAAAATCAGTGACTTTGGCGTAATTGCAAATTTAGGGCGCTTTCGGAGAATGTGAAATTGCCCCCCCCCCCCTTGACCGACCCCCAAAAAACAAAAAACGTAAAAGTGAAAAACTAAAAAAAAAATGTAAATTTAATTAGAAAAGGTAAAAGCCTAAGAAGCATATATGAAATAATGATCAAATAAAAAAATTAAAAACTGAAACTATGCAGGAATGAAGAAAAATGACAAGAATTGGAAAAAATATTTTACAAAATCTTATAAAAATTGTTAAAATTTCAAAAATATTACAAGATTAACATAAACAGTTTTAAGAATTGGGAGAACAAAACTAAACTTTTTTTTGGAAATTTGGTAAAAAAGAGAATGAAATGTAAAAGATAAAATTTAGTCTTGTTTTTTAGGGTCGCTGATAACGAATCAGATTTGACAAAATTCAAAATGTCAGACAGGAATACAAAATTTATGCCAAAATCATTATAAAAATTAGGGGTTTTTGAATTTGCTGATTATACCTGTTCATGTTTTTTCAAAATTCAAAATAGCAGACGAAAATCTAAAAAACTCTACAATTTTCTTAATTTTAAAACTTTTTGAAAACACTTTCAGTGTTCCTTGATTTTTAAAAAACTTAATTTGTTAAAATCTTTTCCTCTACTTTTTTAAATTCCCTTATTTTTCGCAAATTTTAATTTATCACAATTTTTTTTTAATTTTCAATTTTATTTTCTTTTTTTCATTTTTAAAAAACACATTTCTTATGTAGACACTTGCAGTTTTAAAAATTTTATTTCCCAAAATTGAGAATGTAAGATTCAGTGTGCGTCAGACAAAATTGCAAATTTTCTGACAAAAGTCATTATAGGCTTTTTGAGTTCGATGATTACGATTTTCCAAAATTCCCAAGAGGATGACAAAAATTATAAAATTTTGTCAATATTAACAGATTATTTGCGGGGTCGCTGATTTCAAATCTGTACTCAAAATAAAAAAATCCAAAACAGCGAACTCCAAATTTTTAGGTTAACAAATCTGACGAAAAATATAAACCGGCGAGTTTTCAAGTTTGCCAAATTCGAATCGTCGATTAACTTTAAAAAAACCAATCTGAATTATTTAAATTATATAATTTTCATTTGTAAATAAAATACTAGTAAGAAAATAATGAAACCACTATTATTGCCAAAAAACCGAGTGAAAAAATGTATTTTAAAAAAAAGTTTCGTGTATTAAACTATTTTCCTTTTGCTAACAAAAAATAATAATTCCTGTTGATTTCCACAAATTGTTTAAACCCCGAAAAATACTATTTTAAATATTTCAACAAAATGTTCACTCAACATTTTCAAGCAAACAAACTCTGCTAAAAAAAAATAGCCTAAAATCCCGAATGCAGAGGGCAAATTTTTAAAAATGTGAAAAAAAGATTATTTCAAAATTCAGTCTGGAGACCCAATTTTTTTTTTGCAAAAAATTCTTTCAAATAAAATCATTCCAGTAATGAAATACAAGTTAATAAAATTTTAAAGAATTTTTATTTAAAAAATTTCTAGAAAGAAATTTAATTATAAATTTAGTTTAAAGTATAAAATAAATTTTAAAAAAATAATTGAAATTAATTTTAAATTTTCGAAAAAAACGTATTGAGTATTAATTTTAAGAAAAAAAATCACGTTACTTATATCCACTGGCAACTTAATAAAATCCCCAGATGTATCATCTCGTCCTGGGACCTATTCGAATTTTTTTTGGGTCTTGAGAAAAAATCATGGGGGCCACTTGAACTGCACGTTAATTGCACGTGCACCTGCGATCACGAAACACGAACGAGCTACCAGGATCAGGCAAAAGTAGCTCAAAGACTGAGCTCAAGTAGGTTAACAGGTTTCCAGTTGAAAGTGGCCTCTGTTGGAAGGTGGAACGTCTTGGAGGGGGGCAATGGGTCCCCAAGAGGGGAGCACCGACAACAAAGAGCTAAATGACGCTAATGAACGATCATCATTCCAAGGAGCATGAGCTTTTACTAGACAATTCAATTTCCAAGTTGGTTTTTCTAGGGGGACGAGTTCCAGCAAATTGACCAGGTTTAATTAACCAGAGAGAAAATTAGCTGTTTTTTTTTTGTTTTGCTTGATTCAGTTGATGACCTTATTTTTACGACAATTCAGTAGTCAACAAGGCAAACACTTTTTTTTCCTCTTTCTAATTAATTTATGTCCTCGTTTAGGTAACTGAAATGGAAAATTAAAAAAAAAACAGACAATAAAATTTTTTTGTTATTGTTCTTAGGCGGGGCTACCTACAAATTATGTCACATAAAAAAGATGGGGGGGGGGGGGGTTATGAAAATTATCACGATTTATCACTTAGGGGGGTTTCCCCCCTGATCAATAAGGGATATTTTAACTGCAAGTTTTTATTAAAAATTAAATTATAGGTTATGTTAGTTCTACATAATGGGACATTTTTCGGATTATTTTCATTCAAAAAATGATTTTTTTGCTTGAAAAACTTTAAAATACTTTTAAGTAAAATCAAAAAATTTTAAAGGGCTCGAAATAATTTTAAACAAGTTCTGATCGATTCAATATATCGATAACCGATCCAATTTATCGATAAATGGTTCAATATATCGATAATCGATTCAAGTTTTCGATAATCGATTCGATTTATCGATAATTAAATCAAATGTATCGATAATAAATTCAATTTGTCGATAATTGTTTCGATATATCAATTATCGAATTTTACGTTTGATATATCGATTGTCGATTCGAATAATTCGATACAATTGTCGTTTTTTATGACGTTTATCGATTCGCTATAACGATTATCGAATTTTACGTTTGTTATATCTATTATAGGATTCCATTTATCAATTATCGATTATCGATTCGTTATATCAATAGTCGATTTGATATATCGATAATCGATTCAATTTATCGATAATAAATTCAATTTGTCGATAATTCTTTCGATATATCAATTATCGAATTTTACGTTCGATATATCGATTGTCGATTCAATACATTCGATACCACTGTCGTTTTTTTCTGATGTTTATCGATTCGCTATAACGATAATCGAATTTTACGTTTGTTATATCTTTTATCGATTATCGAATTTTACGTTTGTTATATCTATTATAGGATTCCATTTATCAATTATCGATTATCGATTCGTTATATCAATAGTCGATTTGATATATCGATAATCGATTCATTTTATCGATTTGATATATCGATAATCGATTCATTTTATCGATTTGATATATCGATAATCGATTCAATTTATGGATAATAAATTTAATTTCGATAATTGTTTCGATATATCAATTATCGAATTTTACGTTTGATACATCGATTGTCGATTCGATACATAAATATTCGTTAGTTTATGTCGTTTATCGATTAGTTATAACGATTATCGAATTTTATATGTATCTATTATCAGATTTCATTTATCAATTATCAATTCCATATATCGATTATCGATTCGTTATATCAATAGTCGATTCGATATATCGATAATCGATTCAATTTACCTAGAATCGATTATTTTAATTTTGGTAAACAATTTTTTTAAAACTTGTGTTAATGTTTTTGTTTTTAAAATTAGTAAAATGAATTTGTTTATTATATTAATTCAAAATGAATTAAATCAAATTGAAATCTGTGTATAATTTAATTCTGATTCACTAAAAAAATTTTCTGCAATTAATAGTTGTTTACCTATACGTATAAATATAATTGATTACTATAAAGTTAAAGATAATTAAAATTAATTTAATTTATTGATAAATTATAGTTTTAGCATAATATTGTACACAATAATGTTTAAGAAATTTTTTTTATAAAAATTTTTCCCTAATGATAAGTCTTTTTTTTACAAATTATTCGATATAAAAATTTAGTATACATGTAATAAAATATTTTTTACGTATTTTTACAATTCATAATATGTTTTGAATAAAACTTGTTAAAGTTTGATTTTATTGGAAATTAATTATAAATATTATTATGAATTATATAAATGAATTCTTATTTTACTGACAAAATGGAAAATCTTATTTTTTGAAAAAATAATTTTAGTGAAAATTCAAATACGTATTTTAAAAGATATGGTTTATAAAACAACTATGAATTCAGGCTTTTCTCGAATTTGCAATTCGTAAATAAAATAATATTCGAAACTGTGATTTATTATGTTTATCTTCATAAATAATGTAAATTCAAGGAAACTTGTTATTTATTTAAGAGAAATAAAAAAGATAATTGATTACGTTATTATTAAGGAAGTAATTTGACATTTTGACTATTATTATTGAGAAGCAAAAAATTAATGACATTTGAAATTATTTACACTAATTTGACGCTGCGCTGGCGTGTAAGCATGTGGACTTAAAAGATCCTTTTTCCATCTGAAGAATTCACGATTAAGTGCACATAGAAGACGAAATGTAACACTTGTCCATAGTTAAGAAAGTAGGAAGTAACATCATAAAACCTATTCCTTACAGTTTATTATTTTAGTTTCAAACAGTCCAGTTGCAGCATCTACCAAATGTTCAGGTGAGGAATTCCTTTAAAATTGTATTTATAACATTTTTTCATTAGTATAATTAATTTTATAGTTTTATTATACATATATACCCAGAAAATATTTTCGGAGACCAATAAAATTTACGTATTAAATTTAAATTTTGTATTATTTATTTTTAACGATAAAAAAATATATTTATTTTATTATTGTCCTTTTAACTTTATAACTCAGTTGAAAAATTAATAATTAATAAATATTTTCTAATTTTTTTAAAATTTTAACTTTTTTATTTAAAATTTGTTTATCTTTGATAAATAAAAAAAAAGTTTAAGAATTTTTTTTTCTTATTTGTTTATTTACATTCACGGGACATGCCCTTTAACTTAACCTAAAAATTACAACCTGTAATTTATCTTAACGAAAAATAAAAATTTATCAAATTATCAAATTTTGATAATTACTAATTGTCAAAAATTTGATATTATTTTATTTATAACAAAATTTTATTATGAATTCAAACTTAATGATAAATTGACTAAGAAAAGATTTATTTAGTGACAATTATTAAACTATTATTAATTTTGTTATTTATTTTTATTTATATTCTATGTCATTCAATTTATGTCATTCAATAAATTATTATCAATCTTATAATTAATTTTTTTTAATTTAACTAATTAAGAAAAAAACACTTATAGAAGATTAAAATATTTTTCTTGTATGGCATTGTAGATCTCCGCCATTTTGAATTTTGAAAAGTGATATCGGATTAGTATTCAGCAACTCGAACATGGCATTTTCATGAACTTATGCAACTTTTTATATTTTTGCACGACATTTTGATTTTTGGAATTCTGACTTAAAATTTGTTATCAATGACCCCAAAAACTGTCAGATATCAAATTAAATTAACCTCGAATAATGTTTGCAAAATTCGTCTGTCATATTATATCCGCCATTTTAAATTTTTAAAAATTTAAAGATTTTTTTTAAATTGTTTTTTTTTTGTTCTTAATTTTTTAAAATATTTTTAATTCAACATTAAATATAAAAAAATCGTATCCCTTGCTTTAAGACAAATCCATTGTTCTCTATAAAGGTAATATTTGACTAAAATTTAGAATTTAAAAAAAAAAATTTAACTTGTTTTTAATGTTTTTGGACAAATAAGATCCGCCATTTTGAATTTTGGAATTCGAATTTGAAATTTTTTTCAGTAGTTTTTAACTTTTTCACACTAGTTTTAAAAATTTTAATACATTTTTAAACGTCTTTTAATTTATTAAATTTTTTTAATTGCGTTCGAAACGTAATTTGTCGCTTAAAAATACTTAACGTAATTTTGGTGCCCCCACAAGATTTTCTTTTGGCTCTCGTCTTGTAACCCTAGAATAACCTATAGGTCACCTAAATTTTGTTTAAAACCTATAAAAATTGGAAATTTGTTTTTTTCACTCCTTCGCTAAAAACTAGATTTTTGGTACTTTTTATTTAAATTTAAATACCCTGGGGAGGGTAACGTGAGAAACCTAAAATTTTATTTTGAGCGACGGGGAGAGTAAAGTTAAAAAATATAGATAAATCAATTTTGTTTAAATCCTTCATGTATTTTTTAATGAAATAAAACATCCGGGTTGTGCTGTGGGGCAACAAGATGAAGGGTGAGGAGAGGGGGGGGGACCTGGGGTACCCTTATAGTGCAAAAACAAAAATTTTATTCTATATGACGGGGGGGGGGGGGGGGGAGTAAATTTTAAAATTACTTTTTGATTAAAATTTTGTTTTAATCATTAATTTACTTTTTATTAAAATTAAAATATTTGGGGGTGCTGTAGGGTACCAGGATGAAAGATGAGGGGTGGGTAAGAGTATCTTGGGGGTAACGCGAAAAAACTAAAATTTTATTGGAGTCGGGGGGAAGAAAATTTAAAAATATATATTAACCAAAATTTTGTCTTTATCTATCATTTAATTTTATTGAACTTAAAAAATCCGGCGGGTGCTGTGGGGCACTAGGATAAAGGATGAGGAAATGATAGGTGTACCTGGGGTACCTCTAAAGTGCAAAAACAAAAATTTTATTCTACACAATGGGGGGGAGTGATTTTAAAATTACTTTTTGAGTAAAATTTTGTTTTAATACTTTACATAATCTTTATTACAATTAAATTATCTGAAAGTGTTGTAGGGCACCAGGATGAAGGTTGAGGGGAGGGTAAGGGAAAGGGTACCTTGGGGGTAACGTGGAAAACCTAAAATTTTATTGGAGACAAGGGGGAGGAAAAAATTCAAAAATATATCTTAATCAAAATTTTGTTACCAGGATAAAGGGAGAGGGGAGGGTAGGTGTACCCTATGGGTACCCATAACGTGGAAAACCTAACATTTTATTCGGGTGACAGAGGGAGTTAAAGTCTAAAATCTATCTAGATTAAAATTTGATTTAATCATTCGTTTATTTTTTATTGAAATTAAAATACCCTGGGGGCGCTATAGGGGCCAGAATTAATAGTGGAAGAAGGGTAGGTTTACCCAGGGGGTAAAGTGGGGAAGCTAAAATTATGATTGTGATGACGGAGGGGGGGGGAGTAAAATTCAAAAATATATCTTAACGAAAATTTTGTTTTAATCCTTCATTTATCTGTTGACTCTAAAAGCCCTGAGGGAGCTGTGGGGCACCAAGATTAAGGGTGAGGGGAGGGTAACCGTACCTGAAACGTAACCTCGAAAACCTAAAATTTTATTCAAGACGAAGAGGGGGGAGGAGTAAAATTTAAATCTTTTTAAATTAAAAGTTAAGTTTAAGTGGAAAAAATGGGGCGACCCCGGGGGGTAACGTGGGATACCTAAAATTTTATCCAGGGCGACTGGTGGAGTAAAATTCAAAAATATATCTTTTTCTAGGTTTGTTTTAATCTTTTATTTCTATTTTATGTAAATTAAAATATTCAGTAGGTACTGTGGGGCACCAATAGTAATAGTGGGGAAAAATGGAGTTACGCGGGGTCAAAATTTTGTTTTCATCTTTCATTTCTTTTTTATAGAAATTAAAATATCCGGGGGTTCCTGTAAGGCACCACAATTTATAGTGGGGGGAGAATAGGGTTCCTCGTGGAAAGGGGTAACGTTGAAAACCTAAAATTTTATCCGGGGCGACAGGTGGAGTAAAATTCAAAAATATATCTTGATCTAAGTTTTTATTTTTTCTTTCATTTCTATTTTATGTAAATTAAAATATTCGGGAGATGCTGTGGGGCACCAATAGTAATGGTGGGGAAAAAATGGGGTTACGCGAGGGGTAACGTTGGGAACCTAAAATTATATTCGAGGCGAATAGGGGGGAGTAAAATTCAGAAATATTTCTTAATCTAAATTTTGTTTTAATCTTTCGTTTCTTTTTTATTTTAATTAAAATATCCGAGCGTTCTGTAAGGCACCACGAGTTATGGTGGGAAAGAAGAGGGCTACGTGGGGGGATAACGTGGGAAATCTATAATTCTTTTCAGGTCGTCGGGTGAAATAAAATTTAAAAATATTTTCATCGTGATCAAAATTGTGTTTTAATCTTTCATTTCTTTTTTATTAAAATTAAAATATCCGGGAGGTACTGTGGGTCACCGAAAGTATTGATGGGGATACCTGGAGGGTACCGTTAGGAACCTAAAATTTTGTTCGGAGCGACAGTTGGAGTAAAATTCAAAAATATATCTTGATCCAAGTTTTTATGTAATATTTCATTTCTATTTTATGTAAATTAAAATATTCGGGAGGTGCTGTGGGGCACCAATAGTAATAGTGGGAAAAGAATGGGGTTACCCAGAGAACAACGATGGGAACCTAAAATTTTTTTCGTTGTAAAGGGTAGAATAACATTTAAAAATATGCACATCCTGTTCAAAATTTTGTTTTAATCTTTCATTTCTTTTTTATTGAAATTAAAATATCCGGGAGGTGCTGTGGGTCACCACGAGTATTGATGGGGGTACCTGGTGGGTATTGTTGCAAACCTACAATTTTATTCGGGGCTACAGGTGGAGTAAAATTCAAAAATATATCTTGATCTAAGTTTTTATGTAATCTTTCATTTCTATTTTATGTAAATTAAAATATTAGGAAGGGGCTGTGGGGCGCCTGGAGCTACGGTGGGAAAAGAATAGGGTAACCCGAGGGGCAATGTTGTGAACCTAAATTTATTTTCGTGGCATCGGGGGGGGGGGGGGGGTAAAATTCAAAAATATATCTTGATCAATTTTTATTTAATCTTTATTTCTATTTTATGTAAATTAAAATATTCGTGAGGTGCTGTGGGGCACCAATAGTAATGATGGGGAAAAATTGGGGTTACCCAGGGGGTAACGATGATAACCTAAAATTGTATTCATTTTTTTTCTTTTTTATTGAAATTAAAATATCCGTGAGGTGCTATGGGGCACCACGAGTATTGTTGGGGGGAGGGTGGGGGTACCCCGCAAATTGCCGGGCTCTTTGAAGTATTACTGGCGCGTTTACGGGAAATTAAGGTGTATATATGGGGGCTTGAGGTAACAGCAATAACTTTTGCTATTTTGAGAATTCTAAATTGGTGCGAGTGATGCCATACTTCACTAGCAGCACCAGCGGCCCCATCGCCAGAATTTTAACCGAGAAAATCTTGTTGCGCAGTCGCCTAAGCACATTGGCCACCTAAACTACCAACCACCTCTGCCACTGCCTACCATCCCTTCAAGGTAAACGATTTTGCATGGGTTTGCAATTTTTTCTCCCCCAAAAAAAAAAAAAATTTCTCTTTCTCCCACATCGTCCTTTCTTGAAAAACTCCCCAGTGAAAAGTGAAGTTTAACTTTCTTCTCGAGAGAAACTTAATTTAACTATTATTTCCTCTTTTTTTTTTTATTTTATTCTTTTTTTTCACAAGATTTCAAAGTTGGCATTAAAATGTAATTAATCAGTGCAACAGTGAGTGAATCTGTACAGAATTAATTTCTCTCTAAATCAGAGGTGAAAATTCGTCGAACCATAAAAGGTTTGTGGGTTGTTTCCGCCTAAGTTTAAAAATACCCGGCAACTATCGATGATTAGAGGCTACCATTTTTAGATCTGTTTTCATATTTATTTACGTGCTATTTTTCTTTTATAAAATGGTACTGTGTTATAAAAAAAAAAAAAAAAAAATTATAAGATAATTTTTAAACTACTATAGTATACTGTATTTTATAAAATTATTTTGAATAGAAAAATTTGTTTTTAGTCCGGAACTTTGGTCCTTTAATTTTGTTATTCAATTTCAAAATTATTTATAGAAACGGTCACTAATTTAAATTAAAAAAATCTTCTTTTCAGTCAAATTTGACAATTTTATTTACATTATTATAGATTTTAATCTTTTATTAAAATTTTAGTGAAACGTGACTGACGACACGTACAAATTTGTATTAATTTGAATAAGTTTTCTTTTGTTTTTTCTAATCAAATAATTTTTTTAATCGAATAATTTATATTTTTGGTGAGCAATATTTATTATTGAACATGTTTCGTTTCAAAAAAATTTCTGAGCTAATTACGGGACTGACGATAATGCAATTTGCACGTTAATCTTGAAACGGGGCATGGGCCAAATCGGTTTTTATTAAGACGCGATGAAAAGTGAATAAATATTTACTTTGCTTGAAATAATCCTTCCTCTGCTCTCTATATAGTACAACATCCGTATGTCTTCTGTTCTTGTGTGCTCTTGCACGCGCGCATTTGACGGAATTACAGTTTAAGATTTGTGAAACAGATTTAGTCATCAAAACTAACTTTATGTTTTACCAAAATACACAGTCTTCAAGGAAAATCGCAAAAACACATTTCATCATTAATTTCCAATATTAATTAAATTAAAACTAACTTAGAACTGGAAAATTTAATTTTTATTTTTAAAAAATATTTTTTACTAAAAATATAAATTCTATTTTTCCGAATCGTCACTTGACACAATTATTGTTTTCTCGAAAAATAAACTAAAGCTTATTTATCCTTATTCTTAATTAATAATTCCTGTATTTATATATATACAATATATTATATTATTTTTTTTTTTTGAACGAGGGACAAAAAAATTGTCTAATAAAACCGACTGTACAAATCGATCATAAAAATCGTATCGAATTGAAGTTAAATCACTTCCTATAATTAACTTACGTATTTACGATTCAAAGTATTAAGAAAGTTTGAATCTTTTCGGAATTAAAATTTCAGACACTGATTTCTTCCAGAGAATTAAATGCCATTTAATTAAAAAATCTGAGGAAAGTATCTAACACTTATAAATAATTAAATTTATAAAATAGGTAATTAAATCAGTTAATTTGTAGAATTATAATTAAGAACGATAAAGCCAATAAATTAATAATGAATTATTTTAACGGAAGAAAAAATTTAAAATGGAAAAAAATTATTTATAAATATTATATAAATAATTGATTGCAGGCTGTTAAGAGAGTATTCCTAAACGACAATTGTTTGAAAAAAGTGACACGGTACGTTGAACCACAAGATGTGCTTTCTAATCTACAAATAGAATAACAAATAAATCTCGAGAATACAACCCCATTTTCAAGGTCGACGACAGCTGTATAGAGTTCATAAAACTGAGATTTTTTTGTCTAATTCTAAATTAAAAGATTTAAAATTATTTTTATTTTTAATGAAAGTTTATCATTTTTTTAAGTTTTCGTAGCAAAAATTTCTTGTTTTATTATTGTCATTTATTTGTTCAAATAAAGAATAATAATTATTGCCGAAATTTTCCAATACTTGTTTCTTGTCAATTATATTAATATATAATTTATTATCGTTCTTTAAGAAAAGTAAAGTAATTAAAAATTAATTAGAATATTCAATAATGCAGAAAATCCTTAAAAATTGAAAACAGACATGAGTTGTCCGTCTGTCTGTCGGTCTGTCGTTCACGGTCATTAATATATATATATTCTATTTTTTTTTTCTTTAAATGTGTAGATTTTGTAATATAGAGAGAAACAAAACAATGTTAAAAATAAGTGAACAAAACATTTATAAAAATGAAAAAATAAATGATTAAAAGAACAAGATGAACTTGAATATGCAATTTTTCTTTTGTTCCTTATTTTTGTGCGCCTTGGAGAAAATGGATGTGTCACTTTGACGAAAGCCAAAAATACATTTAGAATCTCGAGAAGCGTCTATATTTTTTCATTTATTGCTGAAAATAAATTTGCGCCTCTCCGCGAATCATTAACATTGCATTTTTAAGTTTCTCTCTCAAAACCAAGTCTGCCTTATGAGAAACAATAATTATAAATAATCTCTTCAGTATTAAAAATAATTTAAACTTTCACAAAATAATTGTTTAAAATAAAATTTTCTATATTTCATTTTTATTAAAATAAAACATCATTTAGTAAAAAACAAAATGAATTTAAAAGAAAACACCTTGAAATGATTTATATACAAAGTAATTCTGGAAAAAGTGTATAAATTTTAATGAAGATATTGCAAATTTAAGTATCACATATTATCCACTAATTTCTAAATATTAAAAATTTAGAAATTTAAAACTCAAATTGTTTCCCGCTAATTAGAAATTCAATTAAAATCGTTTAATCGATTAATCGATCAAACGATATTTTCTAACTTCATTTCTCTTTTCTCCTTTCTCCAATCAAAATTTTGATTCAACAAATAAAAATAATCAGAAAATGATTCATACAAATAAAATCAAAGTGTAATCCATAAATTCCTATTAATAACATCTTAATCTAAATGAGCTTTTAAAAGTATAAGTTTATAATTTCTCATAATTGAATACATGTTTATTTCGATATAATATAACTTATAACCTCAAAATTTTTATTTTATTATTTTATTAGCTTTTAAGAATCCGATAAATCTCTTAATCTGATAGAACTCAAACGACTCGAAACAATAGCACAAATATAACAAAAACATCAGTATTTTTTTTATTTTCTGAAAAAATTGTTTTTTTTTTAAATACTATATATATTTCTTTATTTTTTGAGAAACAAAGTAGCAATGAAAAATGTTCGTGAATATTAATTTTTCGAAAAGTATAATCTTCAAGTACTTTAAGTCATTAATTAACAGGATTTTTAATTAAAAAAATGTTAATTAGACACTGAATTATAATCAGTTGAAATTATAGATTGTCATGATTATGTAAAATGATCGTGGAGAAAACGATGATTATCAAGTTCAGGCATGGAAATTTTGAAATGCATATGACTATTCAAAGTTGGTTTAGAAATTATCTAGGATTTGACGAAAATAGTTGCAGGAGCCACTATAATATAAATAGTATATGTACAACTCAATTTCGTATGCAGTGACCACAATGCTTGCTTCCTCTTCGTCCAAAGTGCGAGTCCGTCTTAGCCTGACCTGCTTTCCAATTTCTCTCCTCCACCTACATGACGCGCTTACAATTAAATCTTTATAGTAGGGTGTGGATGCTGCAAATCTTATTCATTCAAAAAATTTAACATCATCGCGATTAAGTTTCACCATTAAATCAAATTTCAATTAAAATGTTACAATTATATACCCGAGATTTTTTTCAATAGATATTTTAAAATTATTATTCAAACTTTCAATAAACTTGATCTTTTAATTATTTTAATTAATAAAATAGTTTATTTAAAATTTTAAATAATTAGTTAATCTATCTTCCTTAGAACGACAAATTATTACTATTAACATTTGCTTTAATCATCAAAGAATCCAAAAATGACAATAGAAAATTGTTTGTCTGTCCGTCTGTCTGTCTGTCGCAAAAATTTGACCGCCAATAACATTTAAACGACTGAACCGATTTAAAGAAAACTTGGTGATGTATTAAGTATTGACCCAAATTAGGTTTATAAGCTTAGAGAGATCAAAAATTTCAATTAGAAAAAAAGAGATAAGAATTTTTTAAAAAATTTGAAAAATTAAAAATTGTCAAATTGTTTATTTTTTTATAGTTTGCGGTTAACATTTTTTACGTATCAGGAAATATCGCAATCTACTTTTGCACAATTCGGAAAATTGCCGGAAATTTAAGACAAAATGAAAAAAGACGGAAATTTGCAAAACCAGAGAATTTGCAAAATATACTAGAATCTCAAAAAGCTTAATTTTAATGCTATATTCTTTGAAAATCTAAAAAATTGAATTAGAAAATCTGAAATTGGGAATCTGAAAATTTTGGGTAGAAATAAAGTCAAAAGTAATATTAAATTATCTCCAAGAGTCCTTATATAAAATTTAAAATTTTTAAATAAATCGAAAAGCTCAATTAACTCATATTTAAATTTATATAAACGTTAAAATTTTAAAAATTAATTTATAATAATATAATTTATATTTATAATGTAATTATAATATTTATATCATTTATGATTCTAATATTCAAAAATTAATTGCTTAAGGGGGCTCTCTACATTTACATAACCTCAAACTAGAAAGTGGATTTTCACGCAAAATAGAAATATTATTAACAATAATTTTAAAAAATTTAGAATGATACAAAATTGTACTTTTTTTTTTAGAAAAAATTGGATTAAACCAAAATTTGTTGTCAAATAATAATTTTAACATTTATGTATTTCTTAAAATCTAGTTAAAATCTGTAATTTTTATCCCATTTTGACAAATCATTTCTCTTTTTGAAAATTTCTCTACAATTTTTTTTGTTAGATTTTATGAAATAATATTTTGTTTAAAAATATATAAAAAAACAATTTTATGTATTTGATCATTTTTAGATAAAATATTATTTAATAAAATCAAACAAATAAAATTGTAAAAAAAATCTCAAAGAAAAAAATAAGCTATTATTTGTTAAAATTGGATGAAAATTACACATTTTTATTATAGATTTAAAGAATAAACACAAAATGTTGAATAATCATTATTTAACAACAAATTTTTGTTCAATCCACTTTTTTCTGAAAAATGTACAACGGGATCTTTAAAAATTTTATAAAATCAGTTTTAATAATATTTTTATTTTTAAAAAAACCACTTTCTAGTTTAAGGTTATGTCAAAATGGCGTGGAAAATATCTTAAAATAAAAAAAAGAATATATTTTCTATTTTTTAGCAATTTCTAAAAATTTACAGTTTTTCGAACGACACTGTTCGACTTTTTTTATAATTTTTTTTTCAAACATTGATTCATAATTTTGTATCTTCTCCATAATTACTTCATTTTGCTCGTTTTAAATTTTTTTTTTTTATATTTATTTATTTGATCTGTTTTGATTTAAGATTTCCTCTAATTTTCTTCTTCTGACGCAAATTATTTATTACATTATTTCATTTCAATTTATTTTTATTAAAAGTTTTCTTTTCCACTACCTTTTTTCTTATTTATATTTTGATTTTATAAAAAGAAATCCGTAAATCTTCTCATTTCTTTAAAAACTTTATTGTTTCTTAATCTTTTTTTTAATTTTCTAATATTTTGAATAATTTTTTAAATTTTTTACGTAATTTCAATTAAATTAATTAATTTATCTTATTTATTTTCGCCATTACTTCATGTATTAAAATATGCTCATTTAAACATTTTTATTTAGGGAGGAGTCAAAAATTTTCTACAATTTTCTGATTTCTTTTAAATTTGCTTTTTTTTGTAAATTTATTCAATTTGTTTCTACATTTTATTAATTTTTTCTCAAACTTACTTTCTACTATAAGATTTTTCGAAAGTTATTAGTGTTCGGAATGCTTAAAAAAATTCTCTAATGTTATGAAAAAATTTTTCATTTACTTTTCCTAAACTTTTTTTATTTCCAAAGAATTTTTTCATTTCTTAAGGTGTTCTTTTTTATTTATATTCTTACATTTTTTGTTTTATTTTCACTACTTTTTTTAGAAGTTTTTAACCTAGTTTTTCTTTTTTACATTTTTTTTGTATCTTAGAAATTCTTAGAAATTTCTGTTAAAATTGTTATTTTTTATCATAAGATAAAAAATCTTTTTTGTAATTTCATAAAAAAAATTTCTTCTTTTATTTTTTTATGAGAATTTAATGTAAAATTTGTCATTTTATCATCATTTGACTATTTCTCAGAAATGTTTTTCCTAAAATTGTTTCATTTTTTCTTTTAAATTCTTCTTTTTTCTCAAGATTTCAAAAAGTATTTCATTTCTTTTAAATAAATAATCAGTGATTAATCGTCAATTTTTGTTTGATTTATGATCAACGAATGAATCCGGAACCAAAAACTTCAAGGTAAAAATAGTTTAGACTAGAATGACGTTCTACTTTAGTCATTGAGAGAATGGAAATTTCCATGACTTATCTTATTTTAAATATCTATTTTTTAATTTTTAGTAGAGAGACTTTACGAAAGTTTATTTTATTTCAATATTCTTTCGACGAGTGAGTTCATTGACCAAGGCTCTACTGTAAATGGCCAGCGAACTTTTAAAGACTGAAAAAAATTAATTTATAAATCCATCTTATTAAAACTGACGACCAGATGATTTTAAGAAAAATGAAAAACTAGTTCTTCCGGATCATTATTAATTTATTACATAATACTTTGCTTAAATCACATCCGTGAACTTTCAAAAAATGAATTAATTTTTTTTTTTTTTAATTAATTTAATTCACTATTCATTTGACAAAAATATTCTGATAATTCTAACGTAAAATGTTTTTTCCGAAGAAATAACAATTTATTAGAAAAAACTACTTTTGTCAGAAAAAAAGTATTTACAAAAATCAATTTGGTTTTTTTTCTAAATAACCTTGTGTACAAGTCCAAAATGTTGATAAATGTCCATTTTACAAATTTTCTGATTCAATTCCACTTAATTTTTAATGCTTTTAGATGTGAAACCTTTTAAAGAGCACTAAATTCAAATAAATTTCGACATATAATTTTAATGATAGTTTTAACGATTCTTGCGTACTTGATTTAGAAAAAAATGTCTGAATGTTGAAATCTGAGGATATTAAAATTACAAAAAAAAATCCTTTTAATCTATGAACACGAGCATAATCCAGTTTTGTGAGATAAAAAAGTTGAAAATAATATACGTGTTTGATTAAATTACAAATTGCAACAAAAGTTGCACTATTTTTCATTTTTGTTTTCTTTGTCTGAAATAGATTTGATCTAAATTAAGGACAATTTAATTTGGAAGGGATTTTTAAGAAAAGAATGTAGAACATTGGTCTTTCTAATTCTAATTACCACACACCTGGTTTACGTTCTGGTCTCGTTACTCATCCAAATTCGCCTGGTCTTCTGCATAAGACTAAATAGAACGCGGAAGGTCTGCCAAAATCTTTCACCGACACAAAGTCTGTCAGAAGTGACCCCTTCAACTTTGTTTTTTGACCGTGACTCATTCCTATAAAAATTCAAACGAAATTAATCAATATTTCGTTATTTACTTCATTCTTCCCATTATCGTTTTCCTTATTAAAAAAATCCATAAAAAATCATTTTATTTATAATCATTGATTTAATTACTGAATACAAATTAAAAATATATATCACCTATACTAATATTTCTAAAACACTCGAAAGTTAGTCTATTTAAAATATTCTCGGAAAAAGCTTTTCGATGTTTTCTGAAAACGTAGTTTCTCGAATTTCCGGAATAATTTCTTGGCAACTAATTCCGAGTTATGACAAGCAGTTTTGCAAAATACGATTTTACGTTTTGAATGAAATAATTTTTTAAAGAAAGTCTTGAAGATTTTGACGAAATTTATCATTCACTACAAGAAACAGATTTTCTTGAACAATAAATAAATAATAATTTAAAATTAAACTAAGAGTGTTTTTCTATTTTCGTTTTATTTGTTATTAAGAATTTATAAATTTTACAGGTGTCCCCGCACATCCAGGAAAATGTCGGAGGCACAAGGTAAAAATTTCAAAAAAAAACTATTTTTTAATTTTAATTATTTATAAAGTTTTTTTTTTAAATTCAAGTTTCAAGTTATTTAGAAAGAATGTCTTTTCTGTTTTCTAAAAAATATTTCAAAACAAAGTAGTATTAAAATAACTAATAGTCTTTAAAAAATTATTAAAAATATTTACAATATTTTTGAAAAACGTAAAAATATTTTCTTAAAATACTGAGGGCAATTGGCATTTTATTTCAGACATTCAGTCCACAGAGAGCAAAGAAAACAGTGACTCCGAAGGTTCAAGACCAAGAAGCAACTTGGAGGAAGAAAAAGAATCTTCTTTTGATGGATACGAAACACCAAAATCAGGTTTAATATTACTTTTCACGTTAAAATTCTGCAGACGTAAAAAAAAGCATATTTAGACATTTCTAATTAGTTTAATTATTTTATTTATTTAGTAGAAGATTTAAATTTTTTAATAGCCACAAGATGAATTAATAAATTGAACGCAAATGCCCAAAATAAACAACAATATATAGTTGCGCCGTCAGGTCTCGTCGGCTTTGGGAGAACGTCACACAAGACGAGTGACTTAAAATAAATCTCAAGAGAATCCCCGGTTTTAAATAAAACCGGGTTACCGACTCGCATAACAAAACTCTTAGAAAATATCACCCATCTTCAAATCCCTATTTTTACATCCTTTGTACACCAAGAATTTTTAAAATTCAGCAAAAAAGAAAACAATTAAATTTTTCCTTACACGACGAATATAAAGAATTGTTACGAAAGCAGATTAAA
Source organism: Ganaspis brasiliensis (assembly GCA_037103525.1). NCBI lineage: Eukaryota > Metazoa > Arthropoda > Insecta > Hymenoptera > Figitidae > Ganaspis > Ganaspis brasiliensis. The sequence goes on along the minus strand of JAZKLR010000590.1, from coordinate 1,368,316 downwards.
TTGTGAATATAACACGCCTAAAATTGTTTTTTGTTAAGAGACTACATTTTTATTTATATCAATTTTGAAATTTATACAAAAGTTTCATATTCTATTTAATTACTGACAACTTAACCTAATGATAAACAAAACTTTGATATAAAATTATTGAAAAATGTCTAGGTTAGCTTTCTTTTTAAATTAAATTTTTTTTTTAAGCTATACTCACAAAAACTCACCTATTTGACAGAACCTGTAGAATATTCTGCGAAAATTTATGACAGAAAAAAATGACACAAGAATTAGTTTTTCACTATTTATAATATTATTTATACACTTTTTTCAAATTATTCTTATTTAAGGTTAGTTTAACCCTATCAGATCATATTATTGCATAATAGTTTCTTAACAATCTGCAGCTTGTGAAAACTTTTAAATTATTTCATAACGATCACCTTCAGTTGAACATAAATCGTTTTTTACACAATTAAAAAAAAATCACGCAGAATAAACAGGAACATATCAGCATCGTACGATTTTGCGGCATGATATGACATATTTGCAAAAATTTGTAAAGGCCAACGCACAATGAAACGGTTACGGGAGCATGGTATGAGATAAAAAAAAAGACAGAGACTGTTTTTGTCCTTTTCGGTCTCATGCTCTGGTCCCCGTATCCGTATGCAATTTATTGCTTAGGCCTTAAAAAGGAAGCGAGAAAGTGGAAAAAAGTCTCTCATACTCAAGCATGGTTATAAGTAGGTATCTATTGCAACAACAAAACATTTTTAATACTTCAGGGCACTTTTGCGTTGACTTTTAACGCAAGCCAATGAGTGCAAAAGAGACAAAAGTATATCTGCATCTATTTTGCACTCAATGGCATGTATGAGCAGAGTTGGGAAGTTAACTTCGAGTTTTTGAAGTAAAGGTCCATTTACACCTTCGAAAAAAAAATTGTTTTTTGCCTTGGAGTAAGGAAGACAGACTATGTATCTGTCCTTTTTACTCCAATGTAAAAAAGAAAAAATTTCTTTTTACCGAAGGTGTAAATGGACCTTTACTTACGTGAATTTTTTACCTTTGTAATATTAAACGTAATTTACCTCCCACCGACAGAAAATGCATTGTTTACGAAATTCAGAACGTAAAGTACGTCAAAAACCCCACGTAAATTACGTCAGGTATATTACGTGCACAACCCTGTGTATGAGGGACTTTCTACCACCTTTTTTCTTATTTCTTACAAATTTGAACAAATATCGCTCATCATGTCGTACGATACTGATAAATAGAAATCTTTTCGTTTCAAGAAATTTTTAGTGCGCATGTGTTAAAATTTTCGGCCCTAACCAGTAGGACAGAAGTGACAGATCTCTCTTTTCTTTTCTTTCCTTCTTAACAAAAATGTTAGGAACATTTTTGCAGTGAGAGTAAAGTTACTTGCAAAGAGAAGGTGCAAAACCAAAAGCAGAAAATATTGAGAGTGAGAAGGACAGTGACATATATTTATCTCTCTTGCACTTATAATTTTTTTCTTTAGGTTATGTTCTTTCTGCTTAAGGCCTAAGCAGATAGAAATACGGTTACGGGACCAGAGCATGAGGCAGAAAAGGACAGAAACAGTCTCTGTCCTTTATTATCTCATGCCCTGCTCCCATAACCGTATTCGTTGTGCTTTGGGCTTTACATTAGCAAAAGACAATTTTAGGTACCCTTAAATCACGAAACGACAACTACTTTTGGTTGACATCTTGTTTTTCTTAGGGCACAATCACATAGAGCAGAATAAACTTTAGCCAATCAACATTTAGGATGAAATCACATGGATCCGTCAAACGTTGCGCCGTAATGAGATAGAAAGAGACAGAAAAATATCTGCGTCTTTTTCTTTCTCATTACGACGCAACGTTTGACTGTCCAATATGATTTCACCTTTATTCTCTAGTGGTGAAGTAATATTTATCGCTAGAGGCTAAATTTTGATTTCCTAAAGTCGATTCTGCTTCATGTGAATGCACCCTTAAACGTTAGGTCATATGCACTTTATGTAAACGAAACCTTAATTGACGATGTCACTACACAACCCTGCTAAAGAGAAAGAGACAATATAGCTACCAAAAGTAGATTATTACATATATTTCAGATCTTAATTCCTTCCTCCAAGTAATTAAAAATATTTTTCCTAAAAAAAAACACCCTCCAAATAGTTAAAAAAAAAAAAGTCATGAACTTTTACTTTCAAATGAGAAATTTAACTTGGGCGACCCGGGGTTTAGTTTCCTCTCGTAGGGAATGCAATGAGCAACGTCCGCGAAATTAGTAAAGAAATTCTTTCCCGTGGTCTTTCAGAGAGCACACCGACGCCAATGAGTGACGAACCGGAGAAGAATGTTGGCAGCGTCAACTCAAATGCGAAGCCCCCAACGAATACAACTTCGGGGATTGCAGATCAGCAGCAGCAAAGTAAACTCGGTGAGTGCAATTTACTGCCAGTATTAGTAGAGCGTCTGCGGTCAGCTCTGGAGCTCTCTTGCTCCAGTCGGTGTAGCGAGGACCAACATCCCCTCGAAGACTCTGGTGTCGACTCCGAAGAGGACCTTCGAAACTGGGCATCTAACCTTAATACTTCCGTGGATCAAAACGTTCCAGTCACAAAGCCCAAGCTGGACCTCAAATTTCTAGAAGAACTGCTCTTGTCTGATATTCAGACGGCTCTGGCTCGTCTCCAGGACACTTTAAAACGCGTCGACATAGGCGCTCTCACCAAATACAACTCCACTCTCGACCCCACAAACAAACTTCACCTCCTCCGTCTCATCTCGAATCTTCTCGCAAAATTGAAAATCCCGGAGGAAGCTATCAAGCCACAAAATCCAGCAGATAAGCCTCATATTCAAAGGAGAAATCGCTCTGAGAGGCACACGATCGGAGTCTCTAGAGAGGAACTCGCGCGGGCCAGGAAGTGGCTGGATGAACGAAATCTCAGTCCTGGTTCTGCACAAGTTGAGTTTAATTTTCGAAATGACTTGGTGAGAGCAGAGGATCCTAAAAGAGAATTGGAGAAGTCAGAGATTCCTGAGAAATTATCAGGGAAGACGGAAAAATTCCCAACTGACATTGAGGATAAGAAACTTTTAGAGAAACAATTCGGTCAAGTGCATGAGAAGTATATGAAAGACGCGATTAACCAGCAGCAGAGTTTACAGAATAGGCTCAAGGAGGATAGTTTTGACTTAGATAGACTTTTGGAGAACTCCGAGGATTGCAGACAAGAAGACAATTTTTATCAACAGCCCAGTGTTCCGAAGTACAATAAGTTCCTCGCAAAAAAGTCCCGGTTAAAGAGAGCAAATACGATAGACATCCCTAATTACTTAAAACTTCAGTCAGACACAACCTGTCAAAATGGGGGATTTTCCCTGAGGAGACCGATTGACATCAGCGACAAAGTGCTTTCAAATGGAACCAGTGTAATCCCTTCCTTTCAACCCAAAACCGATAACGATCGGAAATTCCTAGCACTTATTAACAAAAATAACGACACAGGACCTCCTGCCACTTCAGTGCCTTTCAAAAGCTTCAGCTACAGGCAGAATTCAGTAGCTGATAAAAATTGGAACAATCGGTTTTCCCATATAAAAACCGCTTTTGATAAACATCAAGATCAACAGAATTTATACTCTGAAGAGAACAATCCTCAGATTGATAACAGAAGAAAGTCTATGGGAAACGAAAACGAAGTAGTGGGATCTTTAAAATTGTCCTTTGGACCAGCCAAAAAATCGAACGGATTTACTCACGCGCCAACATCGCCTTTTCAGAAGATAGAGAAGCTTCAAAAAGTAGAGCCTCCAGCTTTTCTAAAGCCTGGTTATATTTCCAAAGCCGGGAGCAATCTTCAGGCAAAGGTAAAGATGTTCAATCAGGAGCAAAATCTGAATCCCCCTCCACCTCCTCCAGTAAGGATCAAAGGAAAGCTGACAAAGAATGCTGAAAATATTTTTAATATCAATGAAAACGAGAGTCACGGAGTGACAGAAAATGGTCATATCAATTACCAATCTTTCTGTAAACAGTTCGCCCCAAAAGGATCAAATCAGTTAGAGTTGGCAAGGTCTAAATTCACTGGCGATGAAGTTAAGAATTTTGCCAAAGACCCGACTAAGAAAATGCCTTTCAGCAATTATGAAAATGGTCCTTTCCAGAAATCGAAACAGAAACTGCTCAAGATGCAACAAGACGACATCTACGAACCGCAGAAGCACTATCAGAAACAATACGATGTTTATCCTGTTAATGTGAACCCGACTAATTCAAACACTGGGTACAAACACAACCAAAAATCGGACCAGAAGGTTAGAAACCACCCTAAACAACGTTTCGAAAATGTGGATCAAAATAGGAGACGAGACTTTAATAAATTCTGCAACGAACCGGATCGTAGCTCCATTGGTGTCCAGGCCGGAGGCGACTGTTATCGGGACAAGAGCAGATTTAAAAACTCGGAAGGTAAGAGAAAATCTCATAATGCTTCTGTACAAACTTCAGAATTGTACGACAGTTCAAAGAAGACGAATTTTAATTACCCAGAAAATCAAGAATTGAGATACCCTGGATATCAAAATTCAGATTACTATTCAAACAGAAGGGACTCTTTCGAAGTTAACAGAAATCCTTTAGAGGCAGTGGGATCTTTGGGCTTAAACAGAAGTGATGGGTCCAGAAGAGCCTCAGGAACTTCGAAGATGTCGACGGAATTTACCGGAATGCCAACGGAGCCTCTAAAAGTACAAGTAGAACCTTCGAAGATGGAGCTAGAATTTTCGAAGATGTCAGTGGATCCTTCCAGAATGCCTCTAGATCCTTCAAGAATGCCAGTGAATCTCTCCAGGATGCCATTAGAATCACTTATACTAACATCAGATTCATCTAGACTACCTAAAGAATCCTCCAGATTATCTTCCAGATCTTTAGAACAACCCAAAATTCTTTTAGAGCACCCCAGATATCCAGAACCTCCTCGACCTGTAGAACACCCTAGAATCCCACTTGAGCAAACAGGACCTCCAGTTCCCGAGCGTTTCAACTACAACAACATTCTTCTCAGGAATTACAAATCCGACCAAACACCAAGATCTAAGAGTTCCTATTACGACTATGAAGAGAGCCCAGTCTACGTTCCTCCAGTTCCCATAAGACGAAATTCTCTCGACAAAATTCCCCGACCTAACTACGAAGAATCTAAGCCTCCGGAAGACGAGTTTTTGCCCAACTTGGAACACATCCAAAATCAGGATATCAGTCCTGATGGTGTCGTCACAAGATACGCTTCTGCAATAGCAACCGTTTCTTCAGTTCCCGAAAGTCCTGAACCATTCGAAGAAGCTCCCGTACCAAAAATTCCACCTTATCCCGAAAAACTAGATATCCCGAGAATTGAACCATGTAAAGAATCCCAATCCAGTTTTGAAGAGATTCAAAGGCACAATTTACTTCAACAGAATCTCAGTCACAGATTGCAGGAGCAAAATTTAAACAAAAGTCCCTCAAGGATTCCTCAAGAGATTCAAGAGATTCAAGGAAGACACGAAAGTCCACTGTTTGGTGATTCAAAGTCTCCAACCAGTCCATCTTTCCTTTTCGGAAACAAGGGATCTCTAAAGCACGGAGCTGAAACCAATGAAGGTAGAAGAACCCAGGAGAAGATCAGCATGTTTGAGGAAATAAATCACCCTCCCGTGAAGAGGCACTTTAGACCATTAAATGTCCCCCGAGCTGACTTAAATCCTCCAAGGATCAATATTGTCAATCCTTCAAAAGTCGTACAACCAAAATTCAAAACCGAAAGATCTCAGATGTTGAACAGCGTGAGTCCTGTTGATTCAAGCGATGAGTACTTAATGTCCTGTGCCAATAAACCATCCAGAAACATTGTCCTGACTAAATCAGAGTCTTGGCATCAGTTGGCAATGTCTAAAAATAATCTTCAAGTACCTCCAGCCGCTACTAACTCCTTGCTAAAGCCTCCAAAACCAAAATCTCCTTCTTCTCTGAGACTCTCGAAACAATTTGAAGCTTCATCTTCTTCTGATAATATTAAAAAGATGGAGGAGAGAATCCAGAGGTATTTTCAGGGCTCAGGAGGCGCTCCTGTCGAGGCAAAGAAAGAGGCGAGGAACAAGAGAACTTTAGCGATTAAGAGAAATTCAAACAGCCTGATGAGGAGCCATACAATGCCACATCTATATGATGATAAGATTTTTGATGAGAGTACCGATGTGGAAAAGGCGTTCGACTCCCTTTTCAAAGAAACGACCCAAACTGACAATCGATACTAGAAGTGCGACTCGTTCTTTAATCGCGCTCATCAAAGTCTTATGTTTTTGTTTGATAAAATAACCAGTTAGTGCGTCTTTGCAAGAACTTTAAATTAACGAAAACTGCAGCGAGTCCGCGCTGAGTTTTAGATGCTGTGATAGCCGAAAGTCTATTTTTTATGTCGTGTCTGATGTGTGTTTCCGAAGCCATGGAGTAAAGATGGACGTTATTAAACTCGAGGCAGCCCCAACAAGCAGTGAGTTTTTACCTCATTTCTTGGGATAATTCTAATTCTTTCCTTAGAACTTGCAAGTGCCACTAATTAAAATTCAATTACCCAAAGTAACATTAAAATAACAGGACTTCCAAGGAAAATACTAATGGCACCTTTCAGAAAATAATTCCTCCTAAACCTTCGTAAAAAAGATGTGGGGTCGAAAATAATGTCACTAAGGGTGCCGTCTCATGCTAGGGAATAATGGATTAGGGATTAGAATAGACCAATCAGATAATTGGTCACATTGGAAAGCATTTTCTGATTGGTCTATTCTAATCCCTGATCCATTAATTCCGAGCATGAGACGGTACCCTAAGAGTGAAGTCACGTTCTTAGAAGATACAGGAAATAGAGTAGACCAATCAGATAATTTCTCAGTCTATTCTGTTCCCCTGATCCTCTAATCCTGCACACTGACTTCACCCTAATTGAGGCTGCGGAACCTAAAAGGGTGCATTCTCGAATCAAAAGCCTAAAGCACAATGAATCGTAATCGCTAATCCTTAATCGTAAGAATGAGAGGAAGTAGGACAGACATATATCTCTGTCCCGCTTCCTCTCATTACTACGATTAAGGATTAGCGATTACGATTAATTGTCCGTTAGGCTTAACTCACAAATTTCTGGCTGTAAAGATAAAATTGTACCAGTTGTCTATTTTCTATTTATTTTAGAAAAGTTATCTTTATCTTCCTCTTTCCCTTGACAGTGACATAAGTTTGTCTCGTTTTACATTTTCTTCCTTTTTCCAAACAATTGAAAATGAAAAGTGAGTTAAGCTTAGGCCACTGTCATGAAAAGCCTAACGCACAATGAATCGTAATCGCTAATCCAGAGAATGAGAGAAAGTAGGACAGACATATATCTCTGTCCTGCTTCCTCTCATTACTAATATTTTGTCATTCACATACCTAGTAACATTTTTTCAAATATTATAATCTTTTGATTGTCAAATACAACAGTCAATTAGCCCCTGTTCAATATCTATTTCTAGCTTTCTTCGTAAGTCGGGTTAGATTCTTGGCCGGTAATATGTATTATTTAATTTTAGCTCTATATTATTATTTTTAATATCACTTATACATACAACAAACTTAACTAAACTATAAAAAAGTTTTTGGACTTTACTTGCACTATTTTTACTTCGTTTTTTCGAAAAACATGACTTTCACGATTACCTAGTGATATTTTAAGTAATTCTACCAAATTTCGTGACAAAATATTCAATATTTTAAGATAAAAGTTACGGAAAAATTTTTCCTGTACCACTGACGTCATTCTCTATCGCATGCCTTAAAGGTATCGTCCCAAATTGTTAGCGAAAAGCAAAAACCATGTGAGTGAGAGAGAACATGATATCTGCTTCTCTCTTTCTATTGCATGGTTCACCCGACGCTTTTAGGGTGAAGTCACATACAGAGGATTAGAGGATCAAAAGAATAGAATAGACCAATCTAAAAATATTTTTCCAATGTGACCAACTATCTGATTAACCTATTCTATTCCCCTGATCCCATAATTTTCCTCATCATATGACTTCACCCTTACTTGTACGCGTAACCCTTTTTGAGATCCGCAGCCTAAATTGGAATCGAATACGATGTCAAAAACTATCGTTTATTACTTTTTTTACTCTTAATACTTTATTTATAATGTCTTTAAAGAAATAAAAATTATTAAAAAAACAATAATTATCCCCTTCAATACTAGGAGCTTGGTTATAATTTTCAATGTTTTAATTTATTTTTAATAAAATTTGTATTATAATTTAAATGGACCGTCTTTTTTCAAAAAAATATTTAGATTTAAATAAACCACTTTTAATGTTAAATAATTATTGTAATAATGTAATATCTATTTTTGTAAGAAGTGATATTTTAAATAAACGCGCGCAATTCGTCTAAAATTACCGTAATGGCAGGCAGAATAGATTCGTGCACCCAATACCGAGATATATATATATATATATTTGTGTTCTTTTCTATCTCAAACGAATGTTATGAGCAGTTGGGTTTTTTAGGTTCAATTATATTAAATTATGTAATAATATATTCTCTCTTTACTTTAATAACCAACTTACAAGTTTACGTCTTTTCTTTTATTCAATTAAAAAAATTGTTTCCGGAGGAATAAAATAGAAAAAATGTTATCCCAGTAATAAAAAATTCGACCATAGTCAAAAATGAATTTATCTTCTTGGTTAGCTCGTAAAATTTCTGGAAATATTACCAGCCAATCAGAGATGTTCGTTCATTGTCGACGCTACGCTATATAAGTCAGCAACCTTGCATCTAGTGGTCATTCTAATGTCACAGTTACCACCGTCACTATCATCAAAAAGTTCGTTTTATCTTTCATTATAGTTAATTATCATTATATAGTTCATTTTCATAAAATAGTTCATTATCATTATATAATTTTTTCAATTCAACGGCCACGGGAAATAACGCAGTTCTGACCATTACTGGACCTTCGAGGATCTAAGATCATAAAACAACCATATTATCAAAAATAATATCTTTTCTCAATTTTTTTGACCTTGTACCCAAATTTAAGTTTACGTAACACCTAACTCCTATTAATTTTACCACCTGTTTTTTCTGTGTCTCGTTTAAAATTTGTAAAATAATCAATGTAAATTAAAAAAATATATTTTTTTTCATATCGAATTTAAAAAAAGTAATTGAAAATAAACCAAATGTAAAATACCAAGTTCCTTAGTACTCATCTTCATAAATATTATTGAATAAACACTAATCCCTGACAAAAGTATCGAATTGAATTTTATTTCGTTTGAAATAGTTTTAATCAGTATTTTTCCCAGCCCAATTTTTATTCGAATCTAAAAATATGTGTTAAGGTACCGTTCCATGTCGGCGTAAAAGTGTCAGCGAAAAGCGTAAACCATGAGATAGAAAGAGAAGGGTAGTTATCACTCTCTCTCTCTTACTCACATAGTTTTCGCTTTCCACCGACGCTTTTACGCCGTTATGAGACAGCACCTTAACTTGACGAAAAATTCTTTCCGAATCATTCCGAAGCTAAATTTTAATCCCTATGAATCCTATTATTTAATTCCGAATCAATTTGTTCCAATTCTAATTGAGTTTATTCGGATTTGAAACGGATTGATTCGGATTGAAATAACAAGATTCAAACAATACTTTCGCCAGGGATAACAAGTAATAAAATAGAAAACAAATAAAAAATACTGTCGTTTTTGACTCGATTTTCGATGCCATCTTTTTCATTAAGGATAAACTCAGTTAAAAATTCACTTTAAAAAAATCCTTCAACATGAATTTTTTTTTTTTATAATGAAAAACTTGCGTCAGTTTAAACCTACGTTAATTAATTTTCCCTTTTTATTTCCTCTTTTATTTCTTCCCTTTCATCAATTGCTTCTATTACTTTTTATTTTATATTATAACATCTTTTTTAATTTTATTATTTCCCCTGTAATTTCTTTATAATTTTCCTTGTTTTTTTTATTTATTTCTAGCATAAACATTTTTTACCAATTTTTCATTTCTTATTAATAAAAACCCTCTTTTGTTTGAACCATTTCCTATTTTTAAAAAGCTTGTTTACATTCTTCTCTTTATTTAGAGAAAGGGCTTTCATCTATTTTTTTATAAAATGTCTCTAGAAAAGTATTTATATAATTAACAATTATGCAGTTGTTAAAAATAAAATTCTATGAAAATTCATAAAAGATTTATACACACAGGGTGTCAGATTGTCACAAGCTCAAGATTTTGAAGGAGGCGACTGCGATTCAGAATTAAAAGTCGAATTATGCGTAGTATGTACCTAATTTTAAACTCACAATTTGGAATTTTAGTATTGAAAGTATTGAAACCTTATTTGGTTTATTAATTATCAATATTAACTGAGTTTTGTGAAAGTCTTATTACGAATGCTAAAATTAGACTAGATCCATAAGATTAAGAAATAGTGACTAACAAAGAAATAACAGAGCACAAATTTGAAATAAAAACTAAAATTTTTTAAATAAAAAAATAATTGATAATTAGGAGTTATTAACGACTTACGTCAAATAGGATTTATCAAGCTTAACAATTTTTTACATAACGCAGATTGTGGACATTTAATTTTAAATATATTTTCCCGTAGATATAAATTTAAATTTTGCCCTTTGATAAAACGTAAAATTTTCATTGCATCAGGATAATTGCAGTGAAATAAATCAAAATCAAGTTAAATAATTCTTAGAAAAAACTGCATTTTCCTTTCATTCTACATAAATCTAATTTTTTAGGAAAGTTTAGTTAAAGATTATTAAACCCATCTTTGAAACACGCACCACACGGCACACCTTAGCGGATCTTGGTAATTGTAATAAAACCTTTACTTCGTTTCACTTGACTTCATCTAAAAGAAATGAACAATAAGATAAGGCCACTCTGCAATATAAAAGTTTAAAATCATCAATTGTTAACAATTTTTTAATTGCAAATAGACATTTATTGGTTAATCACGCTTTCTTAGTTTCGCTGACAAAAAGTCTGCAGGGAACTTTAAACTAGAAGTAAATTCCAGTGAGACATTTAATTATCATTACATAAAGAAGTTTTCTGGAAAATTTCAAATCGGTTCTTCAAAAACTTTGGTGAATATTGGAGTTTTAAAAAAACGGGTCGACGCGATGAAATTACCTCGAGAAGGAAAGATTATCAGATTTCTATTATTTTTAAATATATAAATATATTCATTACTAACCTATGAACTTAAATAATTTATTTCTATAAATGTGTATAATTTTACTTTCTATAAATTCTACCTTTTTTTTCTAAATTTAGTTCTTTTCGTTATTATCCCCGTTATTTTAAAACTTGAATATTTTACAAAGTTTTCAAAGAATCGATTTTAAATTTTTCAAGGAACTTCTTTAAATAATAACAAACAAATTTCCCACTGAAAGTTATTTCTAATTTAAAGTTTCTTGCAGTCTTTCTGTTAACTACGCTAAGAAAACTTAATTACTGATAGATAACAAAATTAAGTTTTGTATACATTTTTTAGTTATAAAAATAAATAAATAAACAAATTCAAGTTACTTGGTTTTTTACAATGAAAACAAACTTTCTTGAAAATTAATTAATAAATTTGATGTCTTTTTCAATGATAAGAAATATTTTATTTCGATTTCTAAAATCCACTAAGGTAGACCAGACATTGTACCAGGCTTTTTTAAACTCAAAATATCAATTATAATTTTTAAAAAAGCAGTTTAAAGAATCTAAAAGTAATTTAGTTAAGTCATGATTAAATTATATAAAAAGACAAATTTAATTGCCATAGCTTCTAATTTTACAATTTTGAGTTATAATAGTTGCGAAGGACACTGTAAAAATATATCTAAATATAAATAAATAGATATAAATATTTAAATCCATTATTAAATAAAGTCACTTGAGATTTTCAAAATTCATATTTTTTTTTTTTAACAATAAGAAAAAATATATACTCACAAATCTACTGCTTTTATTCTAGAGCAAATTATTATTTAATTTAAATTTTAGATAATTGATTTTAAGGTGTTTGTTTTAGGTAAACTAAAAAGAAGTTTACGTGTATTTATTAATACATTTTAAATGTATGAAGACGATATTTGGTTAAAAAAAAGTGCATTTTTATCAGAAATATAGCAACTTTACCGTAAATAATTTCTACTTTCATTTTTATAGGTTATGTAGTTGATAACATAAATATGAATAGTTATTAATAAAAGGTCTGCAACAGTTAATCAAAATTCAAAAAGTTATTATAACTACATAACCTAAAAATGTAAATCGTAGAAATACGATACTGACCTGCTTTCGATTTTCTCGGTTCGTGCTATTAGAAATGTTTATAGTTTAAACTAAACTAAACACGGAACGATTTAGTTGCCAGATGTATATTTAGATTAAAATCTGCGATCTACGATTGAAACTTTTCATAAATAATTGTATATAAATCCCCAAGCACAATGAAAAATCTTAAATCGTAAGAATGAGAGAAAGTAGCACAGACATATATCTCTGTCCTGCTTCCTCTCATTCTTACGATATGCGATTTCAAGATTAAAGTTTCATTCTGCTTAGGGCTTAATGTGAGATAAAGATAGAGAAGAAACTATATCAAAATTAATTTCCCTGTGTCTCTGAAGCGCCACTAGCGACAAACTTTTGTAATAAATATTGAATTACATAATATTTTAATAAACACGGTCGGTAACAAATTCTCTTTCAATAAATGAGGAGCACTTTTTAAAACTTGATAAATTTACTTTTTTTTTACAAAAATAAGATATACTTGATTTCCATAAATTTCGGAGAAATATGATTATTTACCTTTCGTACAGAATTACAAAAAAATTTTCAATTTGTAATAAAAAGTAAAAAAAAAATCTGTGACAATTGGATTATTCTGAATCAAAGGTCTAAAAATCCTAAAAATGTTAAAATCTATATTTTTTCAAAGCTCAAGTATAATTATTATATTTATGAATGTACAAAGTTACATCTAATAAAAATAAAATATCTAATAGATTTTAGAAGTTCATAAATATTTTAACGCATTATATGTGTTCTATTAATTTATTTCAATATTTAAAAATCAGTTATACGAAACAAAACTAATTTTTCCTAATCAAATGTAAATTAAGACAAACACCAGCTGGGACTGTATCCATTAAAAAAACATTAGGGCCAGTTCCCAGGTCACTTTATATTATATGTTTTCAGAACAAACACCGTAAACAGTTAGTATATTTTAGAGTATATAGTTTAACTAAAAAACATTTTACCTTGAAATTCTCAAAACCTGCCTTTCAAAATACAACTCGAAGCAGAATAGAAATTTTGATGCTAATTCCTTTTAGGGGTGTGCAAATTCGATTTTGATCGAAAATCGAATACTGCCTTCGATTAATCGATTAATCGTAATCGAGATTGGATTATGTGTGCAAAATCGAATATTATTCGATTATTATTCGATTTTAATCGATTTTCACATTAAATTAATCGATCGATTTTCAATTATTAATGCACATCCCTAATTCCTTTTTGTTTCGTTTTTTTTTTTTCTTCATATTATTTCCAGTTTGAAACTGAAAAAACATTGGTAATGTAGATTTCAATTTGAGTTTATTACGTTTTTGTGTAGATGAAACTAGAAATTGGCTTTGTTTGTAAAGAGGATTTTTAGAATAGTAATATTATAGTTTAGATTTTTTTTCTGTTTAATAAAATGGTCATAAAATTTCCTGCACCTAAAAGTTCAGTGCTATAATAAAACTACCACTTAGTTTCGATAGGAAATTAATCGAGCGTGTCTAATTGGTGCATGCGGACCCCGAGTTTTCATTACTAAACATAAGATTTCATTAAATAAATTACTTAAAAGTTCAATTTTTTCAGCACCAAAGAAGCCAATGTCACCTTTTGCGAAATTTCGCCAACTAGATCGACAAAACAGTGCACCTCTTTCACCAAGGTAAAATGTTTTTAAAAATTGCAAAATTTTTGTCTTTATTCAAAGACAAAAAATTGGTTTTAAAATTGTAAAAATTTTAATTAAGCGTCATCGTTTCTTCTGTTGTTAAGGGAATACTCATCATTCACATAACCTCAAATAAAAAAATGGCTTTTTAATCAAATAAAAATATTTTAAAAATTGATTTCGTCAAATTTTTAAAAATCCTGTTGTAAAACCAAAAAAAAAATTTTTTTTACCTGAGACTCGTGTATTTTTTCTGTTGAATTCAAATCCGAAATTAGAATTACCAGTTTGGCTAAAAGTTTTGAGATAATCTTAAAAAATTAAAAAAAATAAATTTATTAGATCAAAGTATTTTTTAATTGGAACTAGCCCTAGTTCCAATTAAAGAAGTGGTTAATTTTTTATTGGAACTAGGGTTGGAAAGTTTCATGAAACTTTCCTAATTGAAATGTTTCATGAAAGTTTCAATGCTTCATGAAACATTTCAAAGTTTCAATATGGCGCAAATACATGGGCAAACTAACCTTACCTTACTTGACAAATAAATTTGAAGGCGCGAAATTTAAATTCTATCCCCTCCACTCAAAGTTTCATGAAACTTTGAAACTTTCGTCCATGAAACATTGAAAGTTTCAATGAAAGTTTCAATGTTTCAATGAAACGATTCACAGCTTACAACCCTAATTGGAACACAAGTTCCAAATAATCAGGTCGTATTTCTTACAAAAAATAACAGAAAAGACGTTTTAAATTGTATGAAAATGTTTTATGCAATCATATTTAGTCATAACAATCACTTTTATTACATTAGAAACGAGATTTTTTTATGCGAAAAACTAAAGTCGAATAATAAAACTGACTTAAAATCTTTTTTATATTTTAGACTGATGTTAAACACCACTGGATTTTTACCGAAAGAGGTTATATTTCTCAATTAAATCACTGCACTGATTCACGTAGTTATTGTATTAAGGCGCGCAGGTTAAAAAATATTTTGGAATCAACAGTGATTTTCTAAATAATTATTTAGAAATTTGCAATATTAATTCATGTTTATTGAAGATTTTAAAATAATTATTCAGAAAACTGTCTCAACTTAATTTTTTCTGAAAAATTTACAACCCCGACAAGAAGCTTGGAATAACCTACAATTAATTTTATTAATAAACTAGCAAAATAAAACGCGCGCAAGCGCGCGATTAGTTTTTCATACATTTTAAAAATTATAAAATAGATTAATAAATATAAAAAATCGGTAAATACTATTTATCTAATAAGAAGAAATACATTTTTTAAATATAATATTTAAAAATCAATTAATATAAATAAAATAAATATTTATTTAGGACAAAATTTATAATATTTTAGAATTAAAAAGAATTGCAAAAAATTGAAATTAAACAAAATAGTTGCAAATTTTGCAAATTAAGGGCATGTGATGGTGTATGACGTCACTTGTATAGGCAAAATTTGTCCGTAACTTTTCTCTTAAAATATTGAATATTTTTTTATGAAACATGATAGAATTACTTAAAATGTCATTAGGAAGGTCTCTCAGACCCGAGTTTGTTTGAATTTTGTCTCAAAATTGATTTTTAAAAAAATTTCCAATTTTTCGAAAATTTCCAAAAATTAAGTTTGGACCAAAATTTAAACAAATTCGGGTCTGAGAGACCTTCATAACGACATTTTAAGTAATTCTCCCAAGTTTCATGAAAAAAAAATTCAATATTTTAAGGGAAAAGTTGCGGACAAATTTTGCCTATACCAGTGACGTCATAATCCATCACATGCCCTTAACTGAAAAAAAAATGAAATCAATTTAAAATTGGGAAAACTAATTTAAACAATCATAAAAATGTTTTAAACATGAAGAAAATAATTAAAATTTGAGAAAAATACTTGAGAATCTTAAAAGTAAATTAAAACAAAATTGAATAATGAAAAATTAGAGAAAATAATTGAAAATTGAAAAAACATGGTTAGAAATTGAGATAAATAAATTAAAATTTAAAAAAATAATTAAAATTTGAGAAAATAATTGAACAAATTACATAAAATATTTTAAATAAAGGAAAGGTAAACAAAATTTTAGAAAAATACTTTAAACTTTTAGAAGTTCATTGAAATAAAAGAAAATAATTAAAAATTAGAGAAAATAAATGAAAAAAGATAAAAATAATTTAAAATTGAACAGAAAGAGAAATAAGTAAAAAATTTTTGGCAATTATAAAAAAGAACGAGGAAAAGAAAGAAAGTAATTGAAAATTGAAGAAAATAATATAAAAAATAATATAAATAATGAAAGAATTGAAAAGTCAGATAAATAGTTAACAATTTTTGAAATTATTAAACAAATGTAAAGAATTAAAACTTGAAGAAAATAAATTTTGGAAAATAATTGAAAAATGTTATTAAATTTTAAAACTTGACGAAAATAATTAAAATATGATACAAACAATGATAAGTTGTAAAAAATAAATGACATTTAAGTGTGATAATTAAAAAAACTACAGAATTTTTTTTAAATAAAGAAAAAATAATTAAAATTTGAAAAAAAATACATGAAGATCTTAGAAATCAATTTAAAAAAAAGAAGAAAATAACTAAAAATTGGAGAAAAGAATTGAAGAAATAAGCTAAAAGTAATTGAAATTTACGATAATTAATAAAATTTTTTGGAAATTATGAAAACAAATAAAAATAATTAAAAATTGAAGAAAATAATAGAAATTTGAGAAAAATACTTAAAAAGTACTTTTAAGGTACTTACTTTAAAAACTTTATAAATAAAGATAAATTAATTATATATAGAGGAACCTCAATTTTATTTAAGTATGACAAAATTACAAAGTTGTAGGATAAAAGAAATATAATTACAGAATTTTCAAATTAATAAAAAAAAAAAGGAATTTAACTACTAATTGTGGAAAATAATTTATAACTGATCAATAATAATTCAAAATTATAGAAAATGAATGAAGAACTTCAGAAATAATTAATAAAAGATAATAATAATGGTAAATTAAAAAAAAAATTCATAATTTAAGTAATTAATTAAAAAATAATGAACATAATTAAAAATTGGAAAAAAATTAAATAAAAAAGATTATAAAACTAATCAAAATTAAAAGAAAAAGTTCAAATTTGAGATAAATAATTGAAGATTTATTATAATAATTTAAAAATAATTTAAAAAATTAAAAATTGTGTTACGTTTTGATGTACAAAACCCTTACAATATTCCCTAGTTCCTCCTTTTAAATCAATTTCAATTAAGAATTTGATTTGGGATGAGGATTAAGTCAATGAGAGCACTAAAATATGTTGAATAATATTTATTTATTAGATAATTATGAGTTGAGAAGTTACAAGTGTGATTTTAGAAATTGAGTCTTACTTTTGAAGGATGGAAAAGATTGCCGTTAAACTTGAAGATTGTTTGTTGAAGACAAGCGATTGTGCTGGAGTAGTTTGTAGTTGATTAGGCGTTGAGTAAATAGTCGGTTATCCTAATAGCTGGACCCTTGAGGCAGGTGAATTCTTGTAAAGAACAGGATCTTTTTGCAAGAGACTTAAAACTTGTTTTCTTGTAATAACTATGTGAATCTTCGAATACACATGGAGTGACAAATTGGACCGAATCAATAGAGTTCGATTAATATTTGGATTCGCACTTATTAGCGCGTTGCAATACAGTAAAACTGTATTCGAGATGATAACCGTATAATAGATTTAGAGTCTAAAATAGCGTAAGACTCTTGTATAAACTAAACAACTACTGACGGCTACTGGTAACTATTACTCAAATACTGGTAATTGCTCAACTCGTGGTAACTGCTTAACTACTGAACAACTTAACTACTGGTCTTGTCGTTCTGTTAATCCAATTTATATTCAGTGATAATGGCTGCTTTTGTTTGTCCCTGCACTCCACTTCCTCATGCATAGATACCCATACCTATCTTCCTTCCGTTCCCCCTGCATAGGTTCAAGTTCATAATTCTCTACGCCAAAGTGAAAGTATAGTTAAAAAATGTTTGTCTTTGCTTGTCCCGTCTCCCCGTTCCTTTTACAGGTGTCTAGACTTGTAGTACCCTCCACCAAGAGGTAGCTGTCCTAGACTTGCGTTTGTCTTATGTTAACATAATCTCTTCCTTCCTCAAACGTTTTCAATTATAAAATCACCTCTACTCTTGTCTAATATTCGTATACAATATTAACCAAAATGATATACAATGATAGGAATTCTTATATCTATAAGAATTGAATAATAACAATGTATATAACAATATATAAAGTATATATATAGGTTACGAACGTAACACCTCCCCCCTCAGTTCGAGCATGGGAAAGAAATGATACATGCTCGAAAATTATTATTATTATATATTTTTTTTTAAATGCTCATTTTAAGGGAAATGTCATGATCGTGTACATTTGTCCAATTTTATTACTTTATTTCATATATACTAATTTTGATTCATACCAATGCATGCTATATTTAAATAATAATTACAATAAGAGATAGAATTGTTCTCTTTTTTTTGTTAATATTTTTATAGCTACTTGACAGATTGTAACAATTACTGTTGTAATAAAACAACTATGTTTTTCATTCATACTTATGCATTCGATTTTACTATTACTATATATGTATTTTTCATTTTTCAAGAAAGATCAATAAGTAAATAAATTTACTTCCCGTTTACATTAATACGCTTAACTTGTTACCTATATTGTAATTTGTACATAACATATGTTTTGTAATTTTACTCATTAAGTTTACACATATTTTATATTATTGTTTTATTTGTTATAGAGAAATTTTTATTAATGTTAAAATATTAATTTGTAATTGCAAAAGTAAAAAAAAAATTGTTACACACACACAAAAAAGAAAATTTGTTTTTCTTTGTTTGTTTTTTTTTTTTATACTTAAATAAAAAACTGCATGATTTTTTTTTATTACACACTCTCCTACTATTAACTTATTTTTGTTTTTATTACATGTTCAAAGTTAAATGCCCTTTACATATGTGAATTTTTAAAAGATGTTGTATTTATATGCTACTTAATATCGTTGTGGATTTAAATTTGATCATTTGTCAAAATATGTTATTGCTACGCACATTTAATTTGATCATCATCATTTTTTTATTTTAAATATAATTCATTAATTTTGTCATTTTAATTATTAATGTGAGTTTAGATGTGCGTATAATGTAAAAAATAGAAAATAAAATTTTATTATGTTTTACTTGATCACATTCATTCATTTTTCTTGCGCTCCCAGAAAAATAAACATAGACTTTTGATAAGATGGGACCGAAAGAAATTACTAGTCCTCTCGAGTTTCCGGTGAACCTCGAGTTCCTAGGATTTAGATAAAACACCGTGGCTAGAGAAAATAAATTTTTTTTTTCTTGAAGTTATTCCGATTGCGTTTTCTGCGGTTCCTGTCTACGAGGTATTATTGTTATTAGAAAAACATAAAATAAATGAATCATTTTTATTCTGAAGTCCATTACCTAGAACAGATAACTTGTATTATTAAAAGTACACTAATTATTTCACAAGAAAAATGTTATTTTTGCGATAATCACAAAAATGACACTTTTGTAATCGGATTGGATTTGTAAGTGGGAGGAAGCTTTAAATAAATGTTATTATTTTACTTTAGATGATTTTTTTCAGCTGTAAATGTGATTTTCTTAAATGTCTCGTTTGTCAGATTTTTAGTAAAATTTTGTCTGTTTATGAATTTTTATTTATTTTTCTGGTACAATACGTGACAGTTTAAGTCTATTTATATGTACTATTTTTTGTTTATTTTTTACTTGTATTTTAATATTTCCTTTATTTAAAATTTCTAACACTTTATGTGGTCCTGTGTATTGATTGGCAAATTTGTGAATTTTTCCCCCTTGGAGTAAGAAAACTTCATCCCCTACTTTAAAATCTTGTGGATTGCATTTTTTATCATAATAAATTTTTGACTTTTCTTTTGCTGATATTAAATTTTCTTTTGCAATATTTCTCATTTCATGTAATCTTGTTATCAAATCAGTTAAATAATGATCATATGTTTCTAATTTTTCGTGTTCCAGTGGTGGATCACTAGATGGTAACCGTGCCAATTTTCCAAAAATTAATTCATACGGAGTACATTTGGTACCCTCGTGTACACTGGTGTTGTATGAAAACATAGCGAGTTCTAACCAGTCGTCCCATTCTTCGTTTTTATTTATAAATTGTTTCAAATATTCTCCTAAGACGTGATGTGATCTCTCAATCGAACCGTTTGATTGGGGATGAAAAGCGGTTGTTTTAAATTGGCGAATTCTGAATCTTTTTGCTAAACGTCTCATTAAATTACTTAAAAAATCCGTCCCTTGATCTGTCAAAACACCTTTAGGTGATCCGTAAATACAAATAAATTTTTTGATAAATGCATCAGCTATTGTACTAGCCTGATGATTTGGAAGTGCTATTGCTAATGAATATTTAGTAAGGTTGTCCTGGATTGTTAATATATATTCATTCCCTGATTTAGTTTTTGGAAGTGGACCAACAATGTCCATTGCAATTTTTTCGAATGCCGTGCCTGGTGTATCCGTTATAATCATTGGATCCTTTGTTTTTACGCGTACTAATTTTTTGAGTTGACATTGTAAGCAATTTTGAATATACTTCTGAATATTAATTTTCATATTTTCCCAATAGTAATTTTGTCGTATTCTTTCATATGTTTTTGTAACACCTTTATGACCGCCAATTGCACTAGAATGTGCTTCTTCTATTAATTGCATATATTCTTCTTTAGTTGGATATTTCGTAATTCCGTTACATATTATTATTTTCACAACCGAATTTTCAAAAATACATTCAAACATAGAAAAAATTTCTTTCCAATTTATGTTATTGATCTGAGCAGTTTTTGCTAAACTTATTGTTTTTAACCTTAATTTTTCGGCTTCATTTTTTAATGAAATTATTGATAGTTTTATATTTTTTAAAGTATTGGACATATTTTCTTTCATTTCGTTTTCAATAGGAAGGGCTATGTGGTAAAAGGCCCCTTTTTTTATATTTTTTGCTATACCCAATTGAAGGTTTCCAAAATTAGGCAATTTTGCGCGTTTTACTAAAGACCTGGAGCCATTATCTCTAGGCTCTCCATTAACTGAAATAAAATAAGCGAAATTATCTTTACGCATTGGTAACTGATCCCTACAATCGATAATATATTTTTCTTTCTTGAGATTGAGATTTGTACAACTTTTATTTTCTTCTAAAGTGTCTTCTTCTTCTGATGATTCAGTATCTGTGTTTTCATAACCAAGATCAATTTCTTCCTTTTCTTCTTTATTTTTTTGATTTATATATTGAGGATCTGACATAACTTCGTCAGAATAGACTTCATTGTAGAATTTCTTTTTCTTTTGAGTTTGTTTTTTATTTTCTTCATTTAACAATTTTTTCGGCCTTCCTCTTTTCTTTTTGAAAAGGGAGGTATTAAAATGAATATCCTTTTTCGGTCTTCCTCGTTTTTTCTTTTTTTCTTCATGTTTATTTGATTTCTCTAGAATCTTGACTTGTTTATTTTCTTCATTTTTGTTTAAGGTATCTACTTTCTTCATTTGATTTCTTGTAACGACATTGCAGACACTAGGCAATGTACTTAGATTTTTTGTACCTGATAACATGTTTATAAATATTAGAAAAAGATTAATTATAAGATGAACACCTTGTTCAATTTTTTCTTGGACACTTCTTTGAGTGTATTCTTGATTAATTTTTTGAATATTTTTTTCGATTTCATTGACACTTTCTTGATTTATATTTTGAAATTTTTCTTCATTATTTTCTTCTTCAGGATTTTCATCTATTGGGTTCCTGGACAAGGCGTCTGCATTGACGTTTGTTTTTCCTGCTTTGTAAATGACATTAAAATCATACTCTGCTAATTTTAATTTCCATCTCGTGACCCTTGAGCATGGGTCTTTTGAATTTTGGAACCAAACCAAAGGTTTGTGATCCGTAACTAAAGTAAATGTTCTTCCATAGAGATATGGTCGAAAATGTTGAACGCAATAAATAATTGCTAATGCTTCTTTTTCGTACGTATCGTATTTTCTTTCTGTTTCAGTTAAAGTTCGCGAAGTATATGCAACTGGTTGATCTTTGCCTACTTTTCCTTGTGATAATATGCCTCCTATTGCAAAGCCTGAGGCGTCTGTCGTTAGAATAAATGGTTGAGAAAAATCTGGTCTTTTTAAAAGTGGTTCTTCGCAAAGTTTACTTTTTAATGTATTAAATGCCGTTTCTTGTTTTTCAGTCCAAAGGAAAGGAATATCTTTCTTTAAAAGTTCATTTAGAGGGTTTGCAATTTTGGAAAATTGTTCTATAAATCTTCTATAATAACCGGCGAGTCCTAAAAATTGTTTTATATTTTTGACATTTTTTGGTACTGGAAATTTTTGCACTGCTTCCACTTTTTTCGGGTCGGGTCGTACTCCATGTTTATCGATAATGTGTCCTAAATAACATACTTCTAACCGTAAAAATTCGCATTTATCGGGCTGTAATTTCAAATTTGCACTTCGTAGTCTTTCCATGAATTTTGAAAATTTTTCTTCGTGTTCTTCTAACGTATTTGCATAGATAACAACGTCGTCTAAATAGACAAACAATTCAATTCCTTGTAAACCTAATAGTACTTGATCGATTAATTTTTGAAAGGTACTCGGCGAATTTTTTAAACCAAATGGCATTCTGTCGAATTCATAATGCCCATACGGTGTTGAAAATGCGGTTTTATGCGCGTCTCTTGGATCCATTTTGATCTGATGAAAACCGGAAGCTAAGTCGAAAACGGAAAAATATTGAGCGTTTGATAATTGGTCTAACAAATCGATTATATTTGGCAAAGGGTAAAATTGTCCTACTGTACGTTCATTCAATTTTCTGAAGTCTAATACTAACCGCCATTTTTTGTTTCCTTGAGAGTCGTCCTTCTTCGGTACTATCCAAATGGGTGTGTTATATGGTGAATCGGAAGGTTTAATAATTTGTTGTTCTAATAATTCGTTTACTTGACGTGTCATTTCCTCTTTGTGTACAGGTGGAAATCTATATTGTTTTGTTATAATAGGTGTGTCATCTGTAGTAATAATTCTGTGTTTAATAAGATCAGTTGCTTCTAAATATTCTCCCGGTATATGAAATCTATCCGAGTATTTCTTTACTAATTTTATAACATGTTCTAGCTCTTCTTTGTTTAAATGGTCTAGTCTCAGTAACTTTTTCAATTCTTCTACTCTATCTGTTCCTGTGATATTAAAAAATTTTCCTGATTTTTGATTGTTTGTAAACACGTTAATTATTTGTTCTATTACAATATTTTCATTGTTTTTGAAATTACATTTTTGATTTTCTTTTTCTAATTCTTTAAAATCTTCCAGTTTTATATTAAGAATAGGTATTTTTATAGACTCGTTGCGTGTGTTAAATACCTTTATATATGCTTTTCCTTCTGTATTTGTTACAACTGCGTTGCCTAAGAAAACACCTTCTGCTACTGACTGTTTAGGGATAAAACCTATCTTTTTATCTTTATTTAAAATTTTAACATGAATATTATAAACTGATCTAGCTGGTATTGTAAAATAATCGTTTGATTCAAAGTAAAATTTTTGATTATTTATTTCTATGTGTCTTTCTTCATAATTTATTTTTACTTTATTATTGACAAAAAATTCTGTTCCTAAAATACCGTCGTGTTCAATTGGTACATCATTCGATAATAAATTAAAAATTGTCGGAATGCCAAAAATATTAAGTTTTATTTGTCCTAATGTATAAACTGGATGCTCATTAATTCCTGTTAATTTGATGCATTTATTTTTATCAATTTCTTCATCATTATGAAGTGCTCGAAGTTTTAACAAATTTGGTCCTGCGCCTGTATCAATCATCATAGTTGTAGATGTTTTAAGTCCATTAGTATTTACACGAACGTATGGTATTGAATTAGATTTTGCTAAATTTATATGTTCTGTAGGGAGTTCATTATTGCCGGATGCATTAAAATTTTTTAATCTATCCTCGGAGCATCCTGCTGAGGAAGAATTTTGGAGTTTTCCGAACGTTCTACTGGATGTTGAGTTTGTTGTTGGCTATTATTTCGAATTCTTGCTCTACATTCGCTAATAACATGTCCCGGTTTTTTGCAATAATTACATAATATATTTTGAGTGGAGTTTGTCGATTGATTATTCCTACTTGTACTTGGTCCTTGCTGTTGTAATTGTTCGTTTCGTTGATTCTGATATTTGCTATTATGTGAATTTTGATATCTGTTTTGATTTTGATATTGATTCTGATTTTGATATTGATTGTAATTTTGGAATTGATTTGGTGAAATTCTAAACTGGTTTTGGGTTTGATTTTGATATTGATTTCGCGGAGGGTTTTGATAGTAATTTTGATATTGAGCTTGAGATGCATTAAATGGTTGATTTTGATTTCTATTACTAAATCGATTTTGATACTGATTTTGATATGTAAAAGAAGGTTGATTTTGATTTCTGTTACTAAAACGATTTTGATATTGATTCTGAGATGTAAAATTTCGTTGTGAATGTATAAAATTTTCTTGTCTTTGTCCTAGTAATTTATTAATTTGAAAACAATTTACTGCAAAATGTCCTTTTTTACCACAGAGTAAACAAGTAATGATTTCATCCTGAGCAACATTTATCTTTGTTGTCTTAGCAAATTCTTTATTGTTTTTGAAAAAATGTTCATTTTCAAGTTTTTGCGTATTTTTTCTTAGTTCATTACGTGATAATAATTTTCTTTCAACTTCTATTGCTTTATTTACTGCATTTTTAAATGTGTCTGATGTTCCTACTCGTAATTCTAATTCTGGTCTAAGTCCTCGCGTAAAACAATCAACAATGGTTTCTTCTAGTCCTGTTTTAAATGTTTCGTCTACTGTATTTTCGTTATTAATTCTGTGCGCATCTAAAATTCTTTCTGCTGCTTCTGCAATTCTTGACCCATAAGATACTACGTTTTCATGTTCCCACATATACATTGCCCCTAATTCCCCTTGTAACTGATATACTGATTTTGCGGGTGCGTAAACTGTTTTTAATCTTTCTGATAATTCCTGTACTGTGTTAAAACTATGCCCTAATATAATTTTCCTTGCTTCGCCTGAAATTCGCCCCCGAATTAATTTTACTAAATTCTTTTCCACATCTACATTTTCTGGAAGCATTGATTTTGCTTCTACACAACCCTCAATAAATATCGATAATGGCATATTTTTTCCGTCGAATAATGGAATTGTTTCCAAAGCGTCGCGTAAAGAAACTTGTTGGTTATTGGGTAAAGCCATATTTCCTAAATCTAATAAATTTTCAGAATTAATGGAAGATGCTGAGGAACTACGTCCTGATTGATTTTCAAAAGTGTCGTTAATTTCCTCTATTAAAGTTTTATTTAATTCAGACTGATTTTTATTAAAGCCAAATTCTTCTAAATTATTTAAATGACTGTCAATTAAAGTTTTTTCTGCCGTAAGTTCTTCGCTATCACTATTATCACTGTTAGAGGTATCGTCGCTGTCAAAAAGTTGAGTTGAAATGAATCCTGAATCCGATTGTTTTTCTTTTTGTGAAAAATTAATATTTGGATTTGTTTTAGTATACCTGGGTGTACTTGTAAATGGTTTTGATTTGATATTAGGAATTCCAGAATTTAAGGATAGTTTAGGATTTTCTTTTATTTTTGAGCGAGTTAAATGTTGAGAATCAGTATTATTTTCATTTGAATTAGACATTAATTTCGAGTTGCATGATACTTAAAATTACAATTTTTATAAAAACAAAATCATTTGCATATAAATGTAATAAAAGGAAGTATTTTATGCAAAAGATTTTATAAATAAATATTCTCACTCTTCTAGAAAAAATGTCAATAAACTTGCATTAACGAATAAATTGTAAAAAAGATAAATGATTATGTTGTACAGATTCTACCGTATTTTTAAGAGGACTCGAACCCCCATTTACAAATAAACTTTTAGGATTTACAATTGTAAATGCACCTAGCAAATATAAGGGAAACGAACCCTTCTTTACAAATATACCTTTAATAGTTTAAAATTTATAATGCTCCAAGCTAATACGGATCATATACAACAAATATTTTTAAAATGATATTAAGGATTTTATTTCAAACATATATACTTTTTATTGACACTTTTAATTTAGTTAGCTCATTGATTTTTGGTAAATTTGAATTTTATTTAAAATTTAAAAAAAATTTTCATGAATTTTTATTATTGACTTATATATTGTTTCTAAAAAAAAAATTTTTACAAATTTTTTCTCATCGACTTATATTTTATTTCCCGGGCCGATGCACCAAAATTGTGAAGGGCTTCTGTTACGTTTTGATGTACAAAACCCTTACAATATTCCCTAGTTCCTCCTTTTAAATCAATTTCAATTAAGAATTTGATTTGGGATGAGGATTAAGTCAATGAGAGCACTAAAATATGTTGAATAATATTTATTTATTAGATAATTATGAGTTGAGAAGTTACAAGTGTGATTTTAGAAATTGAGTCTTACTTTTGAAGGATGGAAAAGATTGCCGTTAAACTTGAAGATTGTTTGTTGAAGACAAGCGATTGTGCTGGAGTAGTTTGTAGTTGATTAGGCGTTGAGTAAATAGTCGGTTATCCTAATAGCTGGACCCTTGAGGCAGGTGAATTCTTGTAAAGAACAGGATCTTTTTGCAAGAGACTTAAAACTTGTTTTCTTGTAATAACTATGTGAATCTTCGAATACACATGGAGTGACAAATTGGACCGAATCAATAGAGTTCGATTAATATTTGGATTCGCACTTATTAGCGCGTTGCAATACAGTAAAACTGTATTCGAGATGATAACCGTATAATAGATTTAGAGTCTAAAATAGCGTAAGACTCTTGTATAAACTAAACAACTACTGACGGCTACTGGTAACTATTACTCAAATACTGGTAATTGCTCAACTCGTGGTAACTGCTTAACTACTGAACAACTTAACTACTGGTCTTGTCGTTCTGTTAATCCAATTTATATTCAGTGATAATGGCTGCTTTTGTTTGTCCCTGCACTCCACTTCCTCATGCATAGATACCCATACCTATCTTCCTTCCGTTCCCCCTGCATAGGTTCAAGTTCATAATTCTCTACGCCAAAGTGAAAGTATAGTTAAAAAATGTTTGTCTTTGCTTGTCCCGTCTCCCCGTTCCTTTTACAGGTGTCTAGACTTGTAGTACCCTCCACCAAGAGGTAGCTGTCCTAGACTTGCGTTTGTCTTATGTTAACATAATCTCTTCCTTCCTCAAACGTTTTCAATTATAAAATCACCTCTACTCTTGTCTAATATTCGTATACAATATTAACCAAAATGATATACAATGATAGGAATTCTTATATCTATAAGAATTGAATAATAACAATGTATATAACAATATATAAAGTATATATATAGGTTACGAACGTAACAATTGTTTCTATAATTGCAAAATTATAGAAACAACTAAAATTTGAGAAAATAATTGAAAATTGAAAAAATTAATTTAAAAATGATAAGAATGATTGAAAAAAAACTCAAAATTAATTAAAACAATCGAGAGTTGAGATAAATAATTGAAAATATAGGAAATTAATTACAAAGTACCGAAAGTAAGTGTAAATTTGAAAAAAATAATAGAAAAATTCTAAAATTTATTAACAATTTTTTTAATTAATTGAATTTTAAAATAAATAATTAAAGGTTTAGTAAATCAGTTAAAAAATAATTGAAAATTTTATAAACTTTAAAAATTGAAAATTGAAGACAGTAATTTAAAATTAAGAAAATATTGGAGAATTGAAGAAAACAATTAACAATTGAGAAGAAGAATAATTGAAAATTTAGGAAATTAATTATAAAGTCGCGAAAATAATTATAAAGTACCGAAAATATTTGCAAAATTCTAAAATTCATTAAAAATGTTTTTAATTAATTGAAATTGGAAATAAATAATTACAAGTTTAGTAAATCAATTGAAAAATAATTATAAAATACCGAAAATATTTGAAAAATTCTAAAATTAATTAAAAATGTTTTTAAGTAATTGAAATTTGAAATAAATAATTACAAGTTTAGTAAATCAATTGAAAAATAATTTAAAAAATTAAAGAAATCAATTTAAAAATGATAGAAATAATTGAAAAATAATACAAATATGTAACTGAAATTTGAGATAAATAATTGAAAATTTAGAAAATTAAAAAGTAATTGTTAATTTGAAGAAAATAATTGAAAAATTCTAAAACTCATTACAAATTTTTTTAGTTAATTGAAATTTGAAATAAATAATTAAATGTTTAGTAAATCAGTTAAAGAATAATTTTAAAAATTAAAAATTGGATAAAAAAATGGAAAAATTAAAGAAATTAATTTAAAAATGATGAAAATAATTTTAAAAAATAATACAAATGATTGAAATTTGAGATAAATAAATTAAAAATATAGATAAATTATAGAAATAATTGAAAATTGAAGAAAATAAATAAAATTTATGAAAAATAAGTAATAAAATTACAAAACATTTTTTAAATTTAATAAAATAACTGAAAAATGATAAACGCAATGAAAAAATAATGAAAAAAATTAGAATGTAAAAAAATAATTGCAAGTTTTGGAAATTAATTGAAAAATAATGAAAATATTTAACAAGTAGAAAAAAATAATTGAAATTGAATAGAATAATTGAAATTTGATGAAAATAATTGACAGTTTATGAAATGATAAACATAATTGTAAATTGAAGAAAAGAACTGGAATTTGAGATAAAGGACTAAACATTCAGGAAATCTAATGAAATATAATTTAATAAATTAAAAATTGGAGAAAATAATTAAAAAATGATAAAAATAATTGAAGATTGAAAAATTAATAAAAATTTAAAGATTGGAAATAACGGAAAATCTCCAGATGCCTTGAGTTAAAATATTTTTTCGTGAAAAATAGGGGATATTAGGGCAAATTTTATTAAATAGGGGACTTTTAGGGACCAATCCCAAAATAGGGGACATTTAGGGGAAATAGGGGAGGCCTGTGAAGCCCGCAATAACAATTACTATATTAATAATTAATAGGTCGCATTCAATAATTTAAACTCGATTCTTTTCTCATTTCAGAACTATAAAAAGGACAGAAAATTAGGTTTTGAAAATAGAATAGAAAATATTTAGCTTAAATGAAATTTTGAAAATTCTATTTTTTTTAGTATCAGCCTTCTTGTCGGATCTGGGTCTTTCAAAATTTGGTTACATCAATTTACATATTTTTATTGGGCGTAAAAAGTGATTTTTTAATTTGAGGTTATGTCAAAGGGGTAAATCTCCTTAAAAAACAATTCTTTTTTTTTTTGTAAAAATAGATTTTTAAAATAGAAAATAAATTTTTTCTGCAGCACTCCAAAAACGCCGGGGAGGGAATTTCAGTTCAAGTTTACAGATCCTGTGGTGCAAAACAATGCAGCCCAGATAAAGGAACGACTGTTGGCGTGGTGCCGTGCCAAAACTAAAGAATACGAGGTGCGTGAAACACAACTTGAAAGACGTATTTTCAGAAAGTTATATTCACACATTTAGCAAGTGCATTTTCATGCTCTCCTTGCCACAAAG
Source organism: Ganaspis brasiliensis (assembly GCA_037103525.1). NCBI lineage: Eukaryota > Metazoa > Arthropoda > Insecta > Hymenoptera > Figitidae > Ganaspis > Ganaspis brasiliensis. The sequence continues at coordinate 1,338,482 of JAZKLR010000590.1, read as the reverse complement.
CCTTTATTCTATTTCTCAAAATATATCTCCATTCTTCATTTTATTATTTGCGAATAATAACTACGCAAAAAAAAAGAGACGCATGAATATTCCCTAAATTTTAAAGCAGATCGAAATATAAGAAAGTTTATATTTAACCCTCATTTTCATTAGACGGAATTTCTAATGAAGCGATTTTTTATTATACAGCATTATCAATTAATAGAATTTTCATTTTACTTATTTTTTCTAAACAGAATTTTTATTATACCTGCCTAGCAAGAAAAAAAGAATTGAAAATGATTTAATACTTGTTAATACCTTTTGTTACCAATTCATTTGTATCCGTGACGCTACTTTTAATCGGAAATCAATCTTTTTTAATACGGTTTAAACTATTTTTGAATTCAAATGAATCCTTTTATAATGACAAAAAGAAATAAATATTTTTGAATACCTGCAATTCAGGTTGTTGAATCCAAATGAATCGTTTTGTAATCAAAGCATTTTATGATTATTTTTGAATGCCCACAATTCAAATAAATTCATTCACTTTATTTTTATTTATTTCCATTACAAAGGGACTTATTTGAATTAAATAATGTGAACTGTGTTTGTTTAAAAATAATGATTTTATTTTTTTCTAATAAAAGGATTCATTTGAATTAAATTAAACTACATTGAGGCTATTTAAAAACATTCGGTTTATACTTATTTTATTTTTTTTTATGAAGGAATTCGTTTGGATTCAATAACCTAAACTGCGTGTATTTGAAGACATTCATTGTATACATAATTTTATTTTTCATTATAGAAAAATTCATTTGGATTGAAAAATATCTAAAAAAATATTAAGGATTGAATTCTATATAAAAGCAGGTGCTACCACTGGATACAAATGGACTAGAAAAAAATATGATTAAAATCAGTAAAACAAAAATATTAAAAAATGTTTATACTTTTCAATTACTCTTTTCTTACTAGGTAATTTTCATTTAACTGAATTTACGTTAATTTACGATTTAGGAACTAAAGAAGAGAAGAATAATTTTCACTAGAGAAGAATAATTACATTTTTTTAATTCCGCTAATCTCAAATTCGGTTAAACAAAATCGCAAGAATTCTGTTAAATAGAAATTGTGCTTAATAGGAATTCTGTTAAAACATAACAAAAGTTTTGCTTTTTTTCCCTTCTTTTTTCTTCACTATAGTTACTTGAGTGAATTTTTACCTCTTTTATTGTATTATAAATATTACCGTATAATAAATTTATTTATCAATTAGTTTAATAGAAAAATTTTTTAATTCAGAATGTCCAACTGGAAAATTTCTCAACAAGCTGGAACAATGGATTAGCTTTCTGTGCTCTCGTTCATCACTTTAGGCCAGAAGCTTTCGATTACAACAGCCTCCGCCCTGAAGACCGGAGGAAAAATTTTCAACTGGCATTTGAAAAAGCTGAGTAAGTTCATTCTTTATGTACTGCATTAAATTGAAATTTTTATTATTGAATTTGACATAAATTATCATTTGAATAAAAATTTATTTTAATTTTTCTAAATAATATAGAATTCTTTAGGATATAATTTTCATTTCGTCGAAAAATTATTTGCTACAAATTTTATTTTCTCGAATGGTCATTTGTCATAATAGTTTTTTTCACAAAAAACCACATAACCTAAAGTTTATTTATACTAATCGTCAATTAAAATCATTTTTATGTTCCCAACTAATATATAATCTAAAATTCAATTAGAATAAATACTACTTGGGTTATTTAAAAAAGCAGGCACATAGTACCTACAATTTATTGGTTTTGTGACTATTATATGGATTTATTTCTTCCTGGTTTGTTATATCAATTCCACTTCATTTAAATTTTCATTTCATTTCAATTCCACTTTAAGTACACTAATCATTCATACCAAGTCCACTTCATTTCCACTTCACATCCACTTCAATTCCACCTTACATCTATTTGCATTCCATTTTACTTCAATTTTAATTTAATTTCAATTCCACTTCAAGTACCATTTCACTCCATGTCCACTTCAATTTCACACTATGTCCACTTCACATCCACTTCAATTCCACCTTACATCTACTTGCATTCCATTTCACTTCAATTTTAATTTAATTTCAATTCCACTTTAAGTACCCTTTCACTCCATGTCCACTTCAATTTTACAATATTTCCCACTTCACATCCACTTCAATTCTACCTTACATCTACTTGCATTCCATTTCACTTCAATTTTAATTTAATTTCAATTCCACTTCAAGTACCCTTTCACTCCATGTCCACTTCAACTTCACACTATGTCCACTTCACATCCACTTCAATTCCACCTTACATCTACTTGCATTCCATTTCACTTCAATTTTAATTTAATTTCAATTCCACTTTAAGTACCCTTTCACTCCATGTCCACTTCAATTTTACACTATTTCCACTTCACATCCTCTTCAACTCCACCTCACATCTACTTGCATTTCATTTTACTTCAATTTTAATTTAATTTCAATTCCACTTCAAGTACACTTCCCTTTCACTACATGTCCACTGTATTTCCACTTTAATTTCACACTATTTTCATTTCACATCCACTTTATTTCCATTTTACTTCAATTTTAATTCAATTTCAATTTCACTTTAAGTACACTTCAGTTTCACTCCAAGTCCACTTCATTTCCACTACAATTTTACACTAATTCCATTTCACATCCTCTTGAATTTCATTTCACTTACAATTCAAGTAGACTTAACTTTCATTTTAAGTCCACTCCATTTCCACTTCAATTTCACTCTATTTCCATTTCACATCCATTTCAATTCCACCTTACATCTACTTGAATTCCATCCACTTTAATTTTAATTTAATTTCAATTCCACTACAATTTCACACTAATTCCATTTCACATCCTCTTGAATTTCATTTCATACACTTCACTTTCACTCCAAGTCCACTTTAATTCAAATTCACTTCAGGGAGACTTCACTTTCACTTTAAGCCCACTTCATTTCCATTTTACTTTCACTTCACTTTCTGTACACTACAATTTTAATTTTATTTTTCTTCTACTTCAAATCCACTTACTTCCATTTTACTTTCACATCAATTCCACTACACATTCACCTAAATTTTAATTTTATTTCAATTCTACTTCAAGTCCACTTCACTTCCATTTAACTCCCACTTCGCTTTAACTTTACTTCCACTCTAAGTCCACTTCATAACAACTTCAACTTCACTTTACTTCCACTTTACATCAACTTCAATTCAATTTTCATTTCATTTCAATTCTACTTCACGTCCATTTTACTTTTATTTCAATTTCACTTCACATCCTTTCACTTTTACTTCAATTTAATATTAATTTCGTTTCAATTCTACTTCACGTCCGTTTTAATACCATTTTATTTCCACGTCGCAACCACTTCAGTTTTACTTCACATCCACTTCACTTTCACTTCAATTCAATTTAAATTTCATTTCAAGTCTACTTCGAGTCCACTTCACTTTACACCTACTTTATTTACATTTAACTTTCATTTCACATCCACTTCAATTCCACCTTCACATCCACTTCAATTCCATTTCACTTTTATTTCAATTTCACTTCAAGTACACTTCACTTTCATTTCAAGTCCCTTTATTTCCACTTCAATTCCACTTCACATAAATTTAATTTCCATTCTACTTCAAATCCACTTGACTTACACTTTATTTTCACTTCACAATCTTTTCAATTCTACTTCACTTCCACTTCAATTTCACCTTACATCCATTTGGATTTCATTTCACTTTTATTTTATTTTCAGATCAATTCCACTTCAAGTACACTTCATTTTCACTTTATTTCCACTTCACATTCACTTAAATTCCACCTCACATCCACTTCAATTCCACCTTACATCTACTTGAATTCCGTTCAATTCATCCACTTCATTTTCACATTACTTCCTCTTCACATTCACTTAAATTCCACCTCACATCCACTTCAATTCCACCTTACATCTACTTGAATTCCATTTCACTTTCACTTCAATTTTAATTTCAGTTCAAGTACACTTCACTTTCACTCCAAGTCCACTTCATTTCAATCTACTTCAAATCCTCTTCACTTCCATTTTACTTCCACTTTATTTCCACTTCCCAACCACCTCAATATTAATTTCATTTCAATTCTACTTCACTTCCACTTCAATTCAATTTATATTTCATTTTTTTTTAAATTTTTTCATTTTGTTTGCAGGGTTGCCACAAATATTTTATTACAATTTTCCCTGACTTTTCTCTGATTTCCAGACAATTTCTTTTTCTCTGAGCTTTTTTGAGTTCTTAAAACTAATTTTTTGTATATGTTTAGTATAAAATTATGAAAGATAAATATTTTTCAGATTTCAAACATTAATCATTTTTAAAAATCTTTAAAATATTACTTCTTAGGTAGTCAGGATTGCCACAAATATTTTATTACAATTTTCCATGACTTTTTTTGAGTTCTTAAAACTAATTTTTCGTATAAATATTACTTACTATAAAATTGTGAAATATAATTATTTTTCACATTGCAAACATTAATTATCTTTATAGTAATTTTTAAAATATGACTTCCAAAAACAGTTTTAGTAAATTTTTATACTTATTAAATTTCAGAAAAATTTAATTTTTCATCCATTTTAGAGATTTTTAGCATTTTTCCAGTACTTTTAATGAAAATCCCTCACTTTTTCCTGAATTCCCTGACCCGTGGCAACCCTGGTTCGGTTCCGTCAAAGAATATCTTTGGTTCTGTCGGTTTGGTAAAAGTTGGAAATTAATTAAAAGTGGAAAGCAAGGAAGATAATGCTATTTATTTTAGAAACGAAAGAAATACGCATGTATATTATTAAAAGACAAACTAATTAATTACTTTTTGGATACTGTTTTTGGACAATTAAAAATATTAAAATTTTATTATTTTAGTAAATTTTTTTTTTTATTATTTTTATTATTCCCTTCCATGCATAATAAATAATAAAATACAAATTTTAGCTTCAAAGTACAATTTGTTTTTCAGTTTACTATTATTTATTATGTAGTTTAAAATGTAGTTACATTTTTTTGATGAAAAAATAATTTTTCTTTTAAATTTTCTCTTTGAATAATATTTGTAATTTTTTTAATTTTAAAGAAAATTCTTATTTCTTTTGTAGTCTGTTTTCTTATCTTTTTACATCCTCTTTTTTCCTCTTTATATAGTAATTATTCATTAAAACTGAATCACTTTAAAAATAACACAAAAAAAAAGTTAATAAATGTTTAAAAAAAAAAAAATTTTTTTTTCAGTGAAATCGCAGGGATCGCGCCGCTGTTGGACGTCGAGGACATGGTAATGATGCGTCGCCCGGATTGGAAATGCGTTTTCACTTACGTCCAGTCAATTTATCGTCGCTTCAAAGACGAGGATTAGGCGATCGTCGCACGTTGTTTTTATTATTATTGCACTCGTTTTTGTTATTATTGGACTTCAGCGCAGTACGTCTTAAGAGAGGATACGACACGAGCTTATATTTTATATTTCCGGCGTGAAATTGTACTGCAAAGATATAATATAAATGTTTTTATATTTACAATCATCATAAGTCTTTTGTTCAAAGTTTTACATGTTCCTTTAAAACAAAAAAAGAAAAAAAAAAGAACTAGTAAGGTTTTTAATTCTAAGTCTTTAAAAATGGTACATCATTTACTAATATTCCTAAACAAAACTCTTTATTTCAATATTTTTTTTTTTTTTTTTTAATACACAAACGCAATGAATTGCGCATAATTAGATGTGTTTGTATTTTAAGACTTGTAAATTAGAATTTTGACTCAACATTGCTTAATAAGGTAGAAAATAAACAATTTTTACGAATTATAAAAATAAAACCGGGATCAGTGATGTTCTCAATGATCAGAAGGCATTAGAAACGAAAAAGAAACTTGCAATAATGCGTGTCAAATGCTATGAGAGAAATTATCTTAAAATACAGTATATGACTCTTTTCAGTACTTTGTACATGGACCACTTTGTCTTCAGCCTTATCGGTAGTTAATAACATTAAACAATAGAATACTCAAGTTAAATAAAATCTGATGATGTCCTTAATGTTAAAGTACGCTGTCTTCCAACGAATTGTTTATATCGTTTCGATCATCACCAATCACCTCCTGAAAAAAAAATTACTTTAATCAGAATGATTTTTCTTTGTTTACATTATATCAGGGCTCGAACCGGCAAAAGTACTTAAAAATACAGACTTTACGGACCAAAAATTCAAAATTACGGACTTTTACGGACTAGTTACGAATAAACATTTTGTATCCCGAAAGACTATTTTGAGTGTGATAGAATTAAAATACAGTAGAAAAGTAAAAGAAATTGTATTTTTTATGTTTAAAATAATTTATTTCTTTGAAAATTATAGACAATTTTATTAATATTAAATAGAAAAATATTAATGAGTCTGAGGCAAATAAGAGAACAATTATTGTAGGTATACTTATAACATAGGCACAAAAAAAAGCTTTCTGTGCATTTAAATAGACCTATAAGTCTTATTATAGTACTAGCAACATTAACGCGCGCCAAAAACTTTGCATTGTTATTTGTTATTAAAGACTATAAATTTTTGCAACTTCAAATAATGAAAATTATGAGAATAATTACAAAATTTAAGAAACTAACTGAAAAATAACGAAAATAATTGACAATTGAAAACAAAACTCGAAAAATGTCTAGATAATTATACAATTGAAAAAGAATAATTTAAATAATTGAACAATAAATATTCAAATTAAACAAGAAAATTAAAAAATAAACTGTTGGAAATAATTGCAAATTGAAAAACTGAATTGAAAATCGACAAAATAATGGAAATTGAAGAAATTAATTGAAAACTGAAGAAAATAATAACAATTTCGAGAAATAAATTCAAAATTTAAGAACTGAATTGAAATTGGAAAAATAATTAATAATTTTAAAAAAATTACAAAAAGACTGAAAAAAAATTAAAATTGAAAAAATTAAAGAATTATTATAAAATTTTTAGAGAATAATTGAAAAAAGTGTGCAAAAAATTGAAAATTGGGAAAATAAATAATAATTGCAAGAAATAGTTGAAAATATATTAATTGACAATTGGAAAAAAATACTTTAAAAATATGAAAATTATATAAACAATTGTTGGAAATAATTAAACATTGAACAACTAGATTGAAAACTGAAAGCAATAATTACAAAAAAAAAAGGGGGGGAAAAAATTGAAAAATTAAGAAAATAATTAGAAATTGCAAAAAGGAATTGAATTTCAAAGAATAAACTTAAAATTGAAAAAAGAAGATAATTATTGAATATAAGATAACATAATTAAACAACTGCTTTTAAAATTAAAAAAATTTATTGCGATACTCGAAAAAAAAAAAAATTTAAAAAAGGCGAGAATTTTTTAATATTAAATACAATAATTTAAAATTGAAAAATGAAATTTGAAGAAAATAGTTGTAGAATTAAACAATTGTATTGAAATTTTGAAACAATTTTTATGAGTGAAAAAAATAATTGCAAATTGAATTAAACAACTGAAAAGTTAAAAATTAAATTAAAATTTGAATAAAAAATGTAAAATTGAAGAAAATATTTAAGAGTTTAAGAAAATAGTTGTAGAATTGAAAAACTGAATTTAAATTTAAAACAATTTTTATAATTGAAAAAAATGATTAAAAAAAGCCGAGAATTAAAGAAAAATTATAAACAAAAAAGTAAACTGGAAAAATTATTTAAATTTTTTAAAAATAATTGAAAATTAAAGAATTAAATCAAATTTTGAAGAAGACAGATAGATAATTAAAAGGAAAATAACAAAATACAAAATTATCAAATATTAAAGAAAATAATAGAAAAATGAAAAAAATTCGAAAACTGTCAAGAATATAATCAACAAGAGAACAAAATAATTTAAAAAGTTAAAGAATGATTATAAAACTTCAAGAGAATGAATGAAAATTGAAAAAATTGTTGAAATTAATTGAAAGTTGCGGAAAATGAATAATAATTGAAAGAAACAGTTTATGACGAGAATAATTAAAGAATTGAAAAAAATATCTGAAAAATAACGAAAATAATTGACAAATGATAAGAAACTTCGACAAATCGCTAAATTAAAACAATTTTATAATTCAAAAAATCATTTAAAAATGAAAAAAATGACTATAAGTTGAAAAATGAAATTAAAATTTGTATAATTTAATTGAAAATTCAAAAAAGTAATTTATAAATGCCGTGATTTATTAAATGTAGCAGAAAATAATTAAAAACTGAAAAATGGAATTGAAATTTGAAAAAAAAATTCAGAATTGAAGAAACTAATTGAACATGTGAATTATAGTCATAGAAACTTATTCATAATCATAAAAAAAAAATGGACAAAAGGCAAGAATTTTTAATAATAAAGAAAAAAATTGAAAATTGAAAAATGCAATTGAAATTTGAAGGAAATAATGGAGAATTGAAGGAGATAGTTTTAGAATCGAACAATTGAGTTTAAATTTAAAAATTTTTATGAGTGAAACAAATAATTGGAAAAAGCAGGGAATTTTTAAATGTAAAGGAATTAAATTGAAGTTTTAAGATAATAATTGATAATTGAAGGAAAAATTACAAATTGACGAAAATAATTGACAGTTGAAAAAAATTCGAAATGTGTCAAGAATAATCGTTATTAGAACAAAGTAATTTTAAAAATTGAAGAGTAATTATAAAAGTGGATGAAAATAATTATATATGAAAAAACTTTTTTCAAATTATGAATTTATTAATTGATAATCTAAACTAAAAAAAATTCTAGGAAAAATTTTAGGAAATAAATGAAAATTGAAGAAATCAATTGGAACTTGAAGAACATATTAAATTTTCAATAAAACAACTGATAATTGAAAAAAGGCGAGTATTATTGAATATTAAATAAAATAATTAAAAATTGAAGAAAGGAATTGAAAAATTGAAACTCAACCGTTTTTACACTGCTTAGGGCCTCTTATCTTAGAATTTACGGAATTTGCGGACTTTTCTAAATAAATTACGGACTTTACGGACCTTTTTTTTTTAAAAAAACGGACTTTTACGGACCATAAGTAAATTTACGGACTTTTACGGGATTTACGGAGCTAGTTCGAGCCCTGTTATATTTATTTAAATTATTAATTTTCTGTTTACCTGCAAAACTTCCACAAGAGCTCTCGTCTCGCTTAACATCTCTTGACAGAGACGATATTCTTCCTCCATTTTTGCTAAACGTTCAGTCAAGTCTTTATTTTCTTCTAAAGCGTCTTCTAAAGCTATTCGTCTTCTTTCTGCAATGACTTCCCAATAATTTTCACTAGGACCGGCTAGATAAAAAATACCAACAATTAATTCTAGCTAGGATTTTGAGCAACTTTTTTTTTTTTGGTAAAAACAATAAATACCTTCTGATGTTAAATCTTCGACTTCGATCTTAATTTTTCTTCCTCGGGCTGTTTGCACAGATTTATCCTTAAGCTGAGCCTTTTTCCGCTTAACTGTATCATTTTTTGGAGAATCATTTTTCACCTTTGTTGAGTCTGTTTTTCCTTTAGTAGACATTTCACTGAAAAAGTAACATAATATATTAATAATTCGAAAAGAAATATTAATACTTCTTTTTTTTAACAATTAATGTATTCAATTTATTTCACTTACTCCTTAATTACTTCTTTGATTGTGTCTTTAAGAGAAAAACTGGATCGAAGAATTCTTCCAGCACCAACTAAATTTTCCTTATCAGTGGCAGCTGGCTGCAAAGTGTGAAGAGATTTTCTGACTTTTTCCTGAAAATTACAGAATTGCGACCACTTTTATTAATTTTTTCACAACATTTTTCAAGCAAAATTAAAATAAAAATTAGAATTAGTCAATAGTTGACGAATCTAGAGGTGGATTATAGATATTAAATTTAATAGCAAGTAATTAGAAATTAAAGCAATTAATAACTGTAACATTCAACTAATCATACTTCTAATATTAATTTACAATTTACTTTACCATTTTTTAAATCTTAAATATTATAAATTCTTTACTCTTTAATCTTAAATTGAAATTTATAATTTTTGATGTTAATTTTATGCTTAAATGGATTTAAGACAGTATACTTTTGTAAATAAATAAAAAATATATTCTGTAGACAAATGTCACATTTAATACAATTTATTATGATCCTTATATAATTTTAATGACTTTTCAGAAAAATTAAAGTTGCTTTAATTAAAAAAAATTATTAAAAAATCAAAAAACCTAGATTACATTTTATTTCCAATAATAAAATTGAATTTACTTTAAAATAATATTATTTATAATTTTATAATTGCTTTAATCTCGTCAATTTATTATTATCTATTCTAATTTAAATAATTATTTCTCTTAAAAAACTGAAATTAATCGAAATAAATTATCTTCATTTGAATATGAATTTAAAAATCTGTCAATTTTACAACTACCTTTTTTAAATAAACTTTTTAAATATTTATTTTCTTAAATCCAAATAATATTAAACCTTAAAAACAGAAAGAAATTTAAAAAAATACTATAAAGCGAAAAGATAACTAAAAAATAAAAGAAATTGGAAAATAACAAAAATTACTTTAAAGTTAAAAAAAAAAATAATAACAAGCTGATGAAAAAAAAACTGAAGAAGTATTTTTTTAAGTGTGGAAAAACTACTAGAAAGTGAAAAAATGACTGGAAATTGAAGAAAATTAGTAGAAACGTATGAAAAATAAACATAAATTAAAAAAAAAGGAAATAAATTAAAAATCTAAAAGGTGAATAAATAATTGAAAATAAATAAAAATGACTACTTATAAGGTGGAAAGAATAAGAAAAAGTTTATTAAAAATAATTGAATAAAAGGAAATTCAGCATTTCTGCAGAAGTTTATTTTAAAATAAAATTCATTTTAATAAATAGTAAATTTTAAAGAAATAATCATGAAGTAAAAATCTTTATATTACATAGGAGAACACAGAAAAAAAAAATTACTAGAAAGTGAAAAAATAACTAGAGGTTATCGCTAAAAAGTGAAAGTAGAATTAGAAATTTAATAAAACTGAAAAATAAAGTAGAATTATAAAGTGAATTAAAACTTAAAAATTTAAGAACTATAATTATAATTTTTTTTAAATTACTAGTAAATTAAAATATAACTAGAAAATGATAAAAATTACTAGAAAATTACAAAGCGATGGAAACAACTATAAATAGAAATTTAAAGGACAAAAACAAAGAAAAATGAGGGACAATAAAGAATATTTGAAATTACTAAAAATTAAAAAAAACAGCTAGAAAAATTTTTTTACAGTATACAAATTTTTAAATAATTGAATAACTAAATAGGAGATGAAAATATTTGAAAAGAAAGTTTAAAAATAACAAGAAAATAAAAGAAAGAACTAAGAAATTAGGAAAAATTACCAGAAAATGAAAAAGCACTTAAACATTTTTTCAAAAAAGTTAACAAAAAAGGTTATAAAAGTTGCTAGTGTGTATTTATTGTAAAAACAAACTTCCATAAATAAATTCAGAAATTTAAAAAATCTTGGTTATTACAACATAATTTGAAATAACCTTAATTTCTTCAAACTTCAATTAATTTGAACTTGTATTGATTAAAAATTCAATTAATTCACGCTATCAACTTTGAAATGATTTAAAATTTTTTTCAATTTTTAGTAATTTTGTTCCACTATAATTTCAATTGTTTAATACAATTTTAAACTATTTTTATCATTTTTCAAAAATTTTCTTTAATTTTTAATTATTTTTCAATTTTTTCCCTCGATTTCAAATTTAATTTTTGCAAATTTCAATTATTTACTATCCATTTTTTCAAATACTTTTTCAGTTTTAATTATTTTCTTCAACATTAAATTAATTTCATCATTTATTAATTATTGTATAATTAACATAATTTTTCAATGATTTATTTTGATTTTCAATGATTTTTTTCAAATTTCTTTTACTCTTGTCATTTTACAATTATTTGCTCCACTTTTTAATTACTTCAATTATTTTTACGTTAAATTTCTAAATTTTCAATTATTATCCCAAATCTAGATCATTTTCTCCACTTTTCAATTTTTAAGAAAATTCGAGGATGATTTTGCAATTATTTTCTTTTACATTAAATATATTTTGGAATTTTTACATTCATTTTTCACAAATTTCAATTATTTTCGTCTTCTTTTAATTATGTTTATGATTTCTTAATTACTTTCCTCAATTTTCAATTGTTGTGACTATTTTTCAATAACTTTTCCCAATGTTCAATTATAAAATTATTTTTTAATTAAATTTCAAAATGTGCAAGTTTTCTTTAATTTGAAATTACTTGTTTCAATTTTTAATTATTTTTATCATTTTGCAATAATATTCTCTAATTTAACATTTTTTAAATTATTTTTTAATTAATTTCCTAAAAATTCAATTATTTATCTCAGAGTTGCATTATTTCTATGTTTTAATATATTTTCTACAATTAAAATTTTTTCATATCATTTTGCAATTATTTTATTTTATTTCACATATATTCTGTAATTTTTTAAATAATTTTTTTAAAATATCAACTATTTTATTCAATTTTTGATTATTTTCTATCATTTTTCAATATGTTCCCAAAATTTAATTATTCTAATTTTTTTCTAAAAATTTTAAAATTCTAAAATTTTCAAGTTTTTCTTTCAAATTGCAGTTTTTTTTTTAATTTTAGAGAATTTTTATGATTTTTTAATTATTTACCTAAAATTTCAATTGTTGTTACTATTTTTAAATTACTTTTCCCAATTTTTAATTATATTAATTATTTTTTAATTAATTTTTAAAATGTTCAACTTTCCTTCAAATTGCAATTACTTGCTTTAATTTTTAATTATTTTTAATTAATTTTCAAAAATTTCAATAATGTATCTCAGAGTTGCATTATTTCTATGTTTTTAATTTATTTTATACAATTAAAATTTTTCAATATCATTTTGCAATTTTTTTTTTCACATATATTCTGTAATTTTTTCAATTATCTTTCTAAAATATCAATTATTTTCTATTTTTTTTTCAATTATTTTCCCAAATTTTAATTATTCTCATTTTTTTCTAAAAATTTATAAGATTTTCCAGTATGTTTTCAAATTCCGTTTTTTTTTTAATTTTAGGGTATTTCTATGATTTTTTACTTAATTTCCTCAAATTTCAATTGTTGTTAATATTTTCCAATTACTTTTTTCAATTTTTAATTATATTAATTATTTTTTAATTAATTTTCAAAATGTCTTGCTGCAATTTTTAATTTTGTTCATCATTTTGCAATGTTTTTCTCTAAAATTTTACATTATTTTTTAAATTAATTTTTAAAAATTTTAATTATTTATCTCTCAGTTGCATTATTTTTATGTTTTAATATATTTTCTACAATTAAAAATTTTCAATATCATTTTGCAATTATTTTATTCAATTTTTAATTATTTTTTATCATTTTTCAATTATTTTCCCAAATTTTAATTATTCTCTTTTTTTTCTAAATATTTCAAAGATTTTTAAATTTTTCTTTCAAATGGCAGTTTTTTTTTAATTTTAGGGTATTCCTATGATTTTATAATTATTTTCCTCAAATTTCAATTATTGTTACTATTTTTTAATTACTTTTTTCAATTTTTAATTATATTAATTACTTTTTAATTAATTTACAAAATGTGTAATTTTCCTTCAAAATGCAACTACTTGTTTTAATATTTAATTATTTTTATCATTTTGCAATTATTTTATTCAATTTTTGATTATTTTCTATCATTTTTCAATTATTTTCCCAGATTTTAATTATTCTCATTTTTTTCTAAAAATTGCTAAGATTTTCAAGTTTTCCTTTCAAATTGCAGTTATTTTTTTTTTTTTTTTAATTTTAGGGTATTGTTATGATTTTTTAATTATTTACCTCAAATTCCAATTGTTGTTACTATTTTTCAATTACTTTTCCCAATGTTTAATTATATTAATTATTTTTTACGTAATTTTAAAAATGTGCAATTTTCCTTTAAATTGCAATTACTTGCTTCAATTTTTAATTATGTTTATCATTTTGCAATGATTTTCTTTGTAATTTTACATTATTTTCATTATTTTTTCAATTAATTTTCAAAAATTGTAATTATTTATCTCAGAGTTGCATTATTGTTATGTTTTAATATATTTTCAACAATTAAAATTTTTCGATATCATTTTGCAATTATTTTATTTTATTTCACATATATTCTGTAATTTTTTCAATTATTTTTTAAAAATATCATCTATTTTGTTCAATTTTTGATTATTTTCTATCATTTTTCAATTATTTTCCCTTATTTTAATTATTCTCATTTTTCTAAAAATATTAAAATTCTAAAATTTTCAAGTTTTTCTTTCAAATTGCAGTTTTTTTTTTAATTTTAGTGAATTTTTATGATTTTTTAATTATTTACCTAAAATTCCAATTGTTGTTACTATTTTTTAATTACTTTTCCCAATTTTTAATTATATTAATTATTTTTTAATTAATTTTTAAAATGTTCAACTTTCCTTCAAATTGCAATTACTTGCTTTAATTTTTAATTATTTTTAATTAATTTTCAAAAATTTCAATAATGTATCTCAGAGTTGCATTATTTCTATGTTTTAATATATTTTCTACAATTAAAAATTTTTCATATCATTTTGCAATTATTTTATTTTATTTCACATATATTCTGTAATTTTTTCAATTATTTTTTAAAAATATCAACTATTTTATTCAATCTTTGATTTTTTTCTATTATTTTTCAAATATTTTCCCTAATTTTGATTATTCTCAGTTTTTTCTAAAAATTTTTTAGATTTTAAAGTATTTTTTTTTTCAAATTTCAATTGTTTTTCTTTAATTTAAATTTTTTAAATTTAATTAATTTCTTTTAATTTAATTCCTCAATTTTTGTTTTCATCATTTTGCAATTAATTTGCAGAATTTACAAATATATTTTGTTAATTTCAATTATTTTATTTATCTTTAAGTATTATATTTAAAATATTTATAATTGTTAATAACACAAACTCTAGAAATATTTATACAGATAATCTAGTTTTAACAGTAATTGAAAAACGATTTTTTTTTTAATTAATATTGTTTATTATGAATTTAAATATATTAAATATATTTTTAGATTTTCTGAAATGTTAATAAATGATAATAATTAATTAATAATAACTTTCAATATAATAAATTAATATATTCCCTTTAAAAAATTTTAAAATACAAATTAAAATTACTATAAAATTAAACAATATTTTTCTCAAATCTAAAATATTCGTAGAAATTTCTCCAATTTCAATAATAGTAAACAACCTATAAGAAAATTGAATATACAGATAAGAATACTTTAAATTAATAGTTTTCATTTTCAGTACTTTATCGAAATTTTTGAGAAATATAATAAAATTCTTTCCAGAATATCTATTTAACGAAATATCACCTTCTTAAAGTTATCAGATTATAGGCTTTTGATGACTTTTTAAGTAAAAAAAAAAAATGAATATAAAATTCAACTACAAATCTAAGCAAAATTCGAATATTTTTAAATAAAAACAACAAAATTCGTTTAAATATGAAAAAAATGTATAAAACTAATTGCAAACTACCACAAATCAATATTTTACACGAATTTAACATGCAATAAAATAAAATATTACTTCAATTTTGTGTTATGAAGAGTAAAGAGACAGCAGCTGATGAGTCAACGGTCAATTTCAAATCGAAAATTCGTTATAAAAAAAACATAACCTTCAAATCACAATAAAAAAGCATTTACCACTTTAAGATTAAAAAAATCGGAAATTTATGAAAGTAGTGTGGTAAAAGAGAAAAAATGCAATAATTAGTTAATTGACAGTAATAAAATGTATTGATTTATTTAATTTAACGAGTTTACTAACCTCTGAAACTCCAAATTTGACGGATGCAACTTTCGTGTCACTACCGGGTTTCATGACTTGACCTTGGACAAAAACAGCACAAATTTCTGAATGGAATGTGTTACGTAATAAATTACGTAAGATTATTAATCTCACGTTTAGTTAAAAAAAACTATCGTACTTGTTTCTGTAATAATTTAATGTTCCATTTACTTTTTATTACAAGAAGAAAAACTTTATTGCTTGGCGGTTTTCCACAAATATTAATTCCGGAAGTTGAGCGCCACGTAGTGGTGAAAACGGAAAGTAAACGATACGCAAGCGCACGTAAACAAAAAGGCGGCAAAATCAAAGAGTTTTTATTGCTGAAATTAATTATTATTATTAAAGCTAAAGACATAGATTTTTTAATAATTATTTTAATTAGTAATCTACTTAAAGAAATGCGTGAGGAACAAAAAATATAGAAAAATATTATTTAAAAATAAGTACTTAAAATGAAAAAAATGTTTTGGTACATAGAAGGATAAAGAATTTTGTTAATTTTTAACATTTTGATCAATTCAAAATAAAAGTTACAATTCTTTGTATTCGAATATTCGAAAAAGTGTCAAATTTTAGGTTATTTTATAAAAATAATAATAATTTTCCTTCTTAAAAACTAAAACGACTGAAACTAAAAAGTGCTATTAAACTTAATAATATAATTAATAATAATCAATTAACAAAAATTGAAAATTGAAGAAAATAAAGTAAATAATTGAAAATTGAAGGAAAGAAATTTTGAAAAATAATTGAAAAATGATTTGAAAATTTGAGACTTGAAAAAAATAATTGAAATATGATACAAACAATAATTGAAAAAATTATAGAATATATATGTTTAAAAATAGAAAATAATTACAAAATTACTTAAATTCGAGAAAAATATTTAAAAATCTAACAACATAATTTATAAGAAATATAAGAATAATATTAAAAAGTGGGAAAAACAATTGAAAACTGATTTTAAAACTTGAAATTTGAAGAAAATAATTGAAATATAATAAAAACAAAAAATAATAAATAAAATTTGAAATAAATTTACCTAGTTGAAAAAACTGTCGAATTTTATTTTATAAAACAAAATAAAACAAGTGAAAATAATTAAAACTTGACGAAAATAATTGAAATTTAAAAAAAAAATTTACTAAATGAGAATAATAATTAAAAATTGAGACAAATAATTGAAAAATGGTTTTAAAATTTAAAACTTGAAGAAAATAATTGAAATAAGACAAAAACAATGTTAAGTTGAAAAAATAATTTAAATTTGAAATAAATAATTGAAAAAATTACATAATTAAACAAAAGTAATAATTGAAATTTGTAAAACATACTTCAAAATCGAAAAAAAATTAATTGAAAAATATGAGAATAATTATAAATTGAAAAAAACTTAAAATAATTGAAACTTACGATAATTAATAAAAAATTTTGGAAATTATTAAAACAAATGAAAAAAATTAAAAATTGAAGAAAATCATTGAAATTTTAGAAAAATATTTAAAAAACTTAGAAAATGAAAAAAAAATTAATAATCGAAGAAAATAATTAAGAAATGACAAAATTAATTAAAATTGAAAAATTAATTGAAATATGCTGAAAATAATTTAAGATTGAGAAAAAGAATATTATGAAAATAATTTAAATATGAATAAATAATCAAAATTGATGAAAATAATTGACATTTCATATAAATAATCGAAATTTTTAAAAGTTTGTCCAAAATAATTAAAATAATTAAAAAATTGTTTAAAATATGGAAAACTGATGACAATAATCTAAATTTGAGATAATAACTGAAAATTTAAGAAATTAATTGAAAAATAATAAAAAGAAATGAAAATGGAACAAAATAATTGAAAATTAAGATTTATATTTAAAAGTTCAGGAAATTAATTAAAAAATTATTAAAAAATTGAAACTAATAATTGCAAAATGCCAGAAATAATCGTAAATTAAAATATTATTTTAAGTTTGCAATGAATAATAAAAAAATTATGAAATATTATATATTATTTGCAAAAATAATTGAAAAATGACGAAAGAAATTGAAAATTCATTAATAAATAATGAGACTAGTTTGATATTGAAGGAAATAATTAAAAATGAAACAGTTTTATTAAAAAAAAATTAAAGAAAATAATAGAAACTTGCGAAAATGTTTATTAAAAATGAAAACATTTTTTTGAATATGTTTGAATATTTCAATATGTTTAAATGTATTATTCTCAATGACTGGATTAATTCAATTTTTAATAACTGAATTTTCAAACTAATTAAAGTTCAAAGAATTATAATATATAATTGTAATTGTAGCCTTTTTTATCTCAAATATATTCTGAAATTCTTTCAATTATTTTTTTATTAAATTTATTTTTCAATTAATTTTTAATTAATTTGTGTCGTTTTAGATTATTTTTTGATTTATTCCCTAATTTTTTTATTATTTATCTTAAATTCTAGTTATTTTTTCAATTATTTTCATGATTCTGCAATAATTTTCTTTTGTCACAAATATAGAATGTAATTTTTTTTAATTATTTTTAAAAAACTAAAATTATTTTCTTAAATTTTAAATTATTTTTATTACTTTTAATATTCTTCAATTAATTTCCTAGATTTTAAGATATTTTTCTTTAATTTTAATAATTTTCTTAAATTTTCAATTATTATTGTTATCATTTTGCAATCAATTTCTGCAATTTTTAATTATTCTCAAACTTCATTTCTCAATTAAATTCCTAAAATTCAATTATTTTTTTAAATTTTCATTTTGTTTTATCTTTTTGCAATTATTTTCTCCACCTTTTAATTAGATATATCAATTATTTTTTAATTCATTTCCTAAATTTTCATTTAATGTCTCAAATCTAAGTTACTGTATCCACTTTCAATGTTTTAATCATTCTTCAAATATTTTTCTCAAAATTCAAATACTTTCGTCAATTTTTAGTTTTTTTCTTTTAGTTTGCAATGATTTTCACGAATTTTATATTGTTTTGATTATTTGTAGATTAATTCCAAAAAGTTCAATTATTTATTTCAAATAAATTGAATTAAATTAATTAATTTAAATTAAACTTAAAACTTAAAACTGGGAAAAAAATGTTAAATTGACAAGGTTAAAGAATTTCTTTCCAGATTCAACAGTGGATTTAAAATACTTTATTTCAAATAAGTCACTTTTAATATACTCTATATAAAGAAAGTGAAATCCTTTTAAAAAAAAATTCCAAACGGACGGACAAATACATAGTAACATTTAAATTCTCATCACTTACATAAAACTGACCGCAATTTTAAAAATGACATCAAAAAATTAACTGTAATATAGATAGTAGAAAAGATTCTTGTTTTTTGTTTAAATACATAAAATACATTTTCTAATAAACCAAAGTTTACTAAAAAAAAAAAACATTTAACAGATCTGCTATTATTTTTCTAATAAATGTATAGAAAAATAACAGATCTGAGAACAATGAGAGTGATGAGATTGACAATTTTTGTAAAAAGTTAAAAATAATAATAGAACTAAAACAACGATAAAAAATGAGATTTCGATCAATAAATAATTTCGGGTTGTAACATCACAGTTTAAGTATCCAAGCCTCATTATAATTACTTGGACTTAAACCATTAATAATTCGACTTGGAACTCAAAGCTAAACATTAAACGAGATTAAACGAGAAACTTAACAATAGCAGATCAACTCTAAATAGAATGACTGAGATTAGTTCGATTTAAATCTGACTTATGCTACTAGAGATTGCAAAGTAAGATTGTATCGAGGGATTTCGTAGAACAGGAAGATTGCTATTTACGCAATTCAGCCATAAATTTGCGCACGTCACGTGATAATTATTCTCATTATGAGACACCTTGCCGCTCGTTATGACTGTTAAGCAAAGAGCGCATGTGACATTGTCATTTTGATGTAATGGCCAGACTGGCAGCTCTGTCACAATCTGAAACAACAGGCAATTATTAATTTCTAAGTATAACAAAACCAAGCGTAATAATTAAATTTTAATTTAATTAATTATCAATTTTAATCATTTTTAGCAAAATATTATACAAGTTTTTACTTAATTTTCACACAGATTACTATTATTCTAAACTTTTACTTATTAAATTTTCAAATATTCCATTTCCATAAATCCACGTTTCAAGTATTCAAAAATGTTAAAAATCTAAATATTAATAAATCTCGGTTTAAAATATTTTCAACTTTTGGCGATTTAAATTAAAACTATTTTAAACATCAGTAAATCAAAAATGAAAAAAAAATTCCAAAAACTCTGAGAAATTATGAAAAAACTGTAAAAAAATTATTATAAACGCAAAAATACATAAGAAAGTTGTGAATAATCTACTTTAAAATGGGAAAATTTAAAAAAATTGAAAAGAAAAATTGAAAAGCATATAAAAAAGAAATTGACTTTTTTAAAAATGAAAAACTTAAGAAAATAGTAGGCGAAAAATTTAGAAATATTCTAGGTAATATAATGTCGTAAAATATTAGAAAGTATTAGAAAAATTGCTTAAATCGTTTTTCTTTTAAATCAAGACACCACGCAATATACGAAAAATAATAAAATTTAAAAAATCAATAATTAAAGCCACAAAGCAATAAAAAGAAATTTTTTTCAAAAAATTAAAACTTTACTAATGAGAAAAAACCTTTGTAAAAATTGTTTTAAAAATTAAGAAAAAAAAACAATAAATAAATTTAATTTGAAAGTAAAAAATTAAATGAAGAGAAATTAAAAATTTTTGAAAAACTGAAAAATATTTTTAAAATTAGATCAATGATGATAAAATGAGAAAATTATAATATCCGATTTTTATAAAATAGAAAAAAAGAAGTTTTTAAAAAATTATAAACTAATAAATTATCATAAAACCCCAAAAAATAGGTCTATAAAATATGTAAATATTTTGAAAAAATTAAAAATTTTAAAATAAAAATTAACGAAATAATTAAAAGTTCAAAAAGTGATTAACAAAATTATGAAAGAACGAAAAAATTGAAGGAAAATTCAAGAAATTTAATATATTTTTAAAACAACTCTAACAATAAAACTTTTTTTTTAATCGTAGAATCTAAAAATTTTGTGAATAAGTAAATAAATTTGCAAAAAACAAAAAGAAAATGTAAAGAAATTTTAATAAATTTACAAGAAGTGAGTTAATCCTAAAAGAAATTCATAAAATTAAAGAAAAAATTGTATTTCCCACCTAAGTATAAAAATAAATAAATTTTCCAAAATATTTAAACAACAAAATTGTAAGAAATAAACTAAATTAATTTGCGTAAAAAGAAGAAAATTCAAGAAAATCTACAAATCGAAAAAAAATTCTGTAAGAAGGAAAAAATTAATAATAAATAATAAAGTTAGAAAATTAGATAAAGTTGTAAATACTTGAAGTAAAATAAAATGAAATGCAAAAAAATTAAGTTTCAACTATTGAAATTGAAATTAATTAAAATTTAAAAGTCTGAATAAATTCAAATTTTATTTAATTGTCGTTTGGAATTTATTTTCGTTGAATAAAAGGGAAAAAACAAAAATTGATAGATTTTAAAAAAGAAAACTAAAAAAAAATTTTTAAATAACTAATGGGAAAATAAAGGTTTATGGAATAAATTAAGAAACTAAAAATAAAGAAAAAAAGAAGCAATAACGAGGAAAATATTAACAAATGAAAAAAATGTCAATAAAATAAATTAATGTTAAAAAGTAATAAGAATTTTTGAGAAAATACAGAAAATCAAGGAATGAAAATTACTTGAAAATTTAAAAAAGGCTAAAAAGTCAAGTAAATGAAGATTTTAACCTAAATAATTGTATAAAATTACAAGAAGTATTGTGGAAAATTATCAAAATTAAAAGTAAAAAGAAAAGAAAAAATTCTTATAGGGTATTTTATCTAAAACGTTCCCGATAAACAGAAAACTAAAATTTTTTTTCAAATACACCAAAATGTATAAAATAAAATCATTTAATCTTTTACCAAAACTTTTACATTTTATTCAAAATGTGGATAGTTTGTTATTTAAAATATATATGAAAATATAGAGTTAAACTAACTTTTTCCGATAGCTTCTCAGATACTAAAAGAACTACAAAATTTAAGAAATAAAAAAATTTTTTTTAATACGTTTAAAAATAGTTCAATTTAGTGGCCAATAAAAAAAACAATTATAAAGGAAAAATTTTAGAAAACCACTACCAATTTTAAACTAATTTAAATTGAAAAGAAAACCTCTAAAAGAGAAAAAAATATAAAAACTAAAAATGATTTGTTAAAAATAGAAAAAATAAATTACAAAGGAACATTTTCAGATGTAGAACTCGGATTTGGTTGAAAATTTGCTTATTAAAAGGTCTTTATAATTAATGAGGATTGCACCTTTAAACTTGGTGCTATAATTCATAACCTAATTTAGTAGTAAAAAAAAAAATTAAAAATGAATAGAATTCGTTGGAAATTTGTTAAAATGTTTTTAAAAATATTTACTGGTATATTGGTGTAGAAGGGCTCCATGTCGGCCCAAATTCTATCGATGTCCATTAACAAATCATCGAAACCCATAATATTAATGTCCATTTCTTTGTGCGAGAAATTAACTCGTCTGCAGACCGCAGCTACTTCCGCCAAATCTAAAATTCGGTTTCACATAAAAAAATATTGTTAGTTAAAAGAAACTAAATTTAGACTAAATAAAATTCAAGTCCTTTTTCCGGTTTTGAAAAAATGTTCAAAATTTAGAAAATATTACTTTATTAAGAAATCCGTATACTTCTAAATCCCTTTTATGATAAACAATTGACAATTTGAAAATATTCACAATATTTTTTTTCAAATTTCTAGTATTAAATTCGAACAATGAATTTAATTTTATATAACATGTTAATAGTTTAACTTAAACTTTACAATAGTGTCAAATCCATAAAGTCGTTGCGGCCTATTTTTAGAAAAAACTGATAATTTATAATAATAATTTTTAATATCTGTACAATTCATTTATGGCAAATATTTTATAAAATTATTTGTATTTGCTTTGAAATATTAATTTTCAAGTTGAGTTGCACAGGAAAAAAGGTTATTTTGACAGCTGTGAAAACTTATTAAGGAAACACATAAATAATTTAGATAATATAATTGTTTTGATTTATATTTGTTCAAAATAGTTTAATTTACTTATATTAATTGATTGCTACGTAAAAAAAAAGTCAAAAATATTAGGTAAAACTGTCAAATTCCAAAATTTATCATTACATTTTTCTAAAAAGTTTGTTAATATTTTAAAAAAATTGTAATTATTAAGCAGATTTTTTTAAAAATAGGCCGCAACAACTTTAGGTGAAATATAAATATTCATTACTTACGGCAAAGAAAATTATATCCTTGAGCAGTGGCTAGAACTTCTCGCAATACTGCTTCTGAGGAGATATTCGAGAAAATACTTGCTGCAACTTGAAGAAGTAAAACACAACTTTCCATGTATTGTTTCCATTCCCAGTAAATCATCTAAATTAACAATTTACATTTTTATCATTACATTTTCGCAGAAAACACTATTAAAAAATGTTATTTTCAAACCTGATGCATATTTTCTACAAACGATTCTTCATCTTGACTAGGAGAGAGAAAAGACTTTAGATCAAGACTTGGAACAGATCCAGATCTAGTTAAAACTCCAGATGCATTATTTACTAATTCTATACTGTTAACGGATAGACAATCTTCCTTCGGAATTCCTTTATTCGAATAAAAAACACGTCAAATTAATATTTTAAATAAAATTCTAATTTTTATTAAATAGATTGATTTCTTTTTTTTTTACCTGAATCAAATGGAACATCGAGTTTATTTTCAAGTGGCGGATGCTCTCTAAATTCTTCGAATCCAAGTGCGTCAAAGGCATCGGAAATTTCCTGAACTAGAGAAGTTTCCGTTTTACTGTCGGAATTAAGAAAATCGTCACCTCTAAAATCAAATTCAGAGAGCAAATCTACATTGGGTTCAGTGCTTAAAGATTCTATATTTGGCATTATTGCTGGTTGCTCAGCAGAAACAAAATCTCCAAAATCATCTGCTGAGAAAGAATCGGATTCTAAACTCGGTTTGCTCAAAACCTCAGCAGGCTCTTCATCTAGAACACGAAGTGCGCTGTATTTATCCTCCGTTTGTTGTAAATTCATCAGATCTAGTGGACTTTCTGGTAGAGAGAACTGCAAAATAATTTATAAGATATTAGTATTTTTTATTAATAATAATAATAATAAGTATTATAGTATATTAATCTATAGCAAATGATTATTTTCAAATTCCTGGATTTATTTGTTTATTTGTTAATAACTGTACTATTTAAATATTAACTCATTTAAAATAAATATTAAGAAGAGCAGTTTTTAAACATTTAATATGCGTAATTTTTATTTAAAAAAAAATTAAATTGTATTGAAAAGAAACGACAAAAAACCAAAAAAAGTATTAAAAGATGAAAGAAAAAGTAAGGAAGTTAAAAAAAGAGTCAAAAAGTCTGAAGGAATGAGAAAAAATTAGAACATTTAATCAAAACCAAAAATAATTTTTTTAAAAAATTGAAAACATTTTCTAAAAATCTAATAAAAATGATGAAAAAATCATTAAATTACAAAAAAATGTTTAAAATCTTATTATAAATGCAAATATAATCAATTCTGGGATAATCTACTAAAAAGTGAGTTTATTAAAAAATGTATGAAAAAGGTTTTTAACTTGCAAAAGAAATAAATGAATTCTTTAAAAATAAGAAAGTTCAGGAAATTTTTAAAGGAAGAAAGGAATTTATTTTATTTTTATATTGTATATTATGTTCAAATGCTCTTTATTTATATGTATTATACATATTTTATATCCTATTTATGGTTCAATAGAATCGCGGGAATTATACTTAATAAATAAAATAAATAAATTTCAAAAAATATCGTACATAATAAAATCGTAAAATTTTAGAAAAAATCATTAAAAATTAGACAAAAAATCTGTATTAAAAAACATAGAAAAATTCAGAAATTATTTTACAAATTAAGGATAAGAGAAATATCTTATTTGAAAAAATGAGAGAATTCAATAACAGATCCAATTTACGTAAAATAAAATAAGAAGAAAAAGACCTTTAAGAAATTAAAAAAAAGTATGCAGAAAGAAATATCTGCCGAATGAATATTATGAAAAAATTATAAATTTACGTTATACAAATGAACAATTTTAAAAAAGAGAAAAGATTTCTAAGAAACCAAAAAAAAAAAACATCCAATAAAATAAAAAAATAACAAAACATATTTTAAAATATAATATTCAGGAAAATCTACTAAAATATAAAAAGTGATGAATGTAAAATAAGAAAATGTAAAAAGATAAAAAAAAAGAAGTGTGCAAAAGAAAAAAAAATCCTTTAAAAAAAAAGAAAACAATTTTAAAACAAGAGATAAATTTTTCAACAATCCAAACACAACATTTTTTAAAATCAAGAAAATTTAGAAAATTTATGAAGGAGTAAATAAATTTACGAAAAAATTAGAAAACCTAAAACAAATTAATTACCCCCCTTTCCTCTCATAAAAGTAAGAAAAGTGTAGGATCAAATCTACGAAAAAATTATTAAATCTAAAATTAAAAAATTGAAACTAAGCTACAATTTAAAAAATGGAAGAGAAAAAAAAAAATTCTAAAAGGCGAAAAAAAACTTTAAAAGAATGGTAAGATTTAACGAAATAATTTTTAAAAAGTAAGAAAATAAATAAAAAAAAAATTAACGAAAAAAGAAAAAAATTTCATTTAAAATACTAACAAAAAATTGTATTAAATACAATTGAAATAATTTTTATAAATAGAAATAAATTAGAGAAAATTTTATAACAAAAATAAACAAAAACGATCAAAAGCAATAGAAGAGTTTTTAAAAGTAAAATAAATGAAAAAATTATGAAAAAAATAAAAAATATATATAAAATACTGAACAAACTTTTGGAAATCAAATAAAATAATAATTTTGTTTATTTAAAACTAGAATAAAGTTTAGATTAAAATTTTGATGAATAAATGTTTTAAAAAATTAAAATTAAGATTAATTACAGATTTTGAGTTTATAATAATTTTTTAGTTGATTATATTTTTAATAAATTAAAGTTTGAGACTGTTTTCTTCATCTTATTTTATAATTTTCCTTCATAATGGAGGAAGCTTTGTATTTTATTTTATATTTTAGAGTGTTTTACGGAATTTAATATTATCAAACACGTTTTGTTATTTTTTAAAGCTCAAAGAATGTGTTATACGATTTTAGATAAATTCAAATATTTAGAAAATTTTAAAGAACTTTTAGCAAATCTGTGAATTGGTTTTAAACACTTTTACAAAATATAGTGTAAAAAATTAGTAAACTAATTTAATTGTTTTAAAAATTCTAATAAGGAATTTTTGTAAAATAGTTGTTTAGAAAAAATATTTTTTATAATAATAGAGAATTATAGAATGTTTTAGTGATTTTAAATAGAAATTTGAAGGTTTTAAGAAATTCTAAGTATTAGTTTTTTTTTGGAATTTATAAAAACAATTCCTGAATATTAACAGAAATGAAAAATTTGACAATATTTTAGACAATATTTGTATAATTTATAATCAACGACATTTGCGAAATTTGTCAATAGATTTAAAATTTTGTATCAAATATTGAGCGAGAAATAAAAAAAATAATGCTCGTTTTTATTGTAAAAATTTTAATAAATTTCACTGTGAGGCTCGATTAAGTTTAACACAAAAGTCTAGATTTTTTACACATATTTTCTGAAATTTTATTTTATTTTATGCAAATTATTTAATATTCTTTAACATAATTTTGTTATTAACATTATTCACTAAACTTTTTATTTCGTTGATTCTCTTAATTATTTCCACATTTTTAAAAATAAATACTCTTATTTTTTTGTAAATTTATTCAATTTGTTTTCACATCTTGTATATTTTTAGCAAATTTAGTTATTCTATCATAAAATTTTTAGATTTTCTTTATTTTTCTAAATTTATTGTTAAACTTGTTTTAAGTCTAATGTTATAAAAATATTTTTGGTTTAATATTTTCCTAAAATTTCTTATTTTTAAAGGATTTTCAATTAAGGACTCTTTATTTATCTTTATATACATTTTTTTAATTTATTTTTATTAATTCAAAATTTTTTAGTAGATTCTTACATTTTTTTTTTATTTTTTTTTACATTCTTTTACAGTTTGTTAGATTAAGATATTTCTATTTCTTAGAAACATTTTTCCTTTTTTTAAATTGTTTAGTTTTTATCTTTTAATTACGAATTTTTGAAGACAATTATTCGAATTTTATCTACATTTTTAAATTTCTCAATTTTCTACTTTTTTAAAGACTTTTATTCTTTTTTTTATATTATGTAAATTTAATCTTGTACTAAATATTCACAATTTAACGTCGTCCTTCAATTTTGTAGAATTTTTTTCTTTTAAATTTTTTTACAATTTCCCAAAATTTTATTAATTTTTTTTCTTCAATTTGTAAAATAATTCTTTAATTTTTCTAATTTAAATTTTTTTTCTGTTTGGTAAAAAATTTTAATATATTTTTTTCAATTGCCATTAATGTTTTTAATTTGAAAGAAATGCCTGTAAATAATTAAATGTTTTTAAAAGATTTACTACTTTTTTTTATATTTTTTTTATAAATGTTTTATTCTTGTGTTAGTTTTTTAAAAATTCATTTTATTTCTCTAATAATATCCATGACTTTTTTTTATTTAAAAACTTTTTACGTTTTTATTTTATTTTTTTATACCTTATTGTTTTTTTCGATGTTTTTGACTAATTTTCTTAATTTCGCAATCATATGAATTTGAAGTTATTTTTGGAAATTTTTTCATTTATTCGCCACAATTTGTTTGATTTTGATTAAATGTTTTATTCTTCATTATTTCTTATTAAATGTTCTCAGTTTAAAAAATAAACTACTTACAAATAAACATTTCAAAATTTTATATACTGATTTTATATACATATAAAAAAATCAATTTTTGATTTTAATCAAGAAAATCAAATTTAATTTGAAAAAATCATGATTTTTATCAGCTCTGACTTCAAGTATTTGCAACTTTTTCTAATTTTTAACATCATTATTAAATTTCTCCTTCTTACAATTTTTTTTCGAGTTATAAATGTTCTTTAATATTCTCTTTATCACGCAAATTAATTCAGTAAATTTTATACAATTTTGTTGTTTAAACATTTTGG
This sequence comes from Ganaspis brasiliensis, assembly GCA_037103525.1. Taxonomy (NCBI): domain Eukaryota; kingdom Metazoa; phylum Arthropoda; class Insecta; order Hymenoptera; family Figitidae; genus Ganaspis; species Ganaspis brasiliensis. Next base: position 1,310,148 of record JAZKLR010000590.1, on the reverse strand, counting down.
AAAATTTATTTATTTTCATCCTTTGGCGTGTAAAATACAATTCTTTCTCCACTAATACTATTTTTTCTTTAGATTTACTCGTTCTTTGTAAATTTATTCAATTTTCTTTACTCTTTTTTTTTTATTTGCCGCAAATTTATTTACTCTTCCCTAAAGAAGAGTTAAGAGTTGTTTCCAATTTATTTAAATTTTTTTTTTCAATTTAGGAATAATTTACTTAAAATTGTTATTTTTAAAAGAATATTTGATTCTTTCTCTAGACTTTTAACTCATTTTTTTACATTTTCTTATTTTATTCTTTTTCGTTTTTAATTTTTTTTACATTATTTTCCATAAATTTAATAATTTCTATCGTTTTTCCTTATTTTTTCATAGCTTTTTAAATTAAAAAATTTTTATTTAAAATTAAAAACAACCTTAACGTCCGATACCAATATTAAAGAAACAATTTACGACCAATTCGAGGACGAAAATTTAGAAAAATTTAAAAATTAAATTTAATTTAATTAAATTGTTGAAATTTAAAATTTTTATATACTCATTTTACAAATTTCAGGGATCACAGGACCTATTGCTATTGAAAAAGGTGAATAGGTGCGAATTTTTTCAAAAATAGAGGACAAAAAGGGGATAGAAAATTTGCTTTAACTTATGTATACTTGAAGATTTTTTAGGACTTTTTTATTTACAAATTTTAAATATGGAAACATTATACAGTTCTGCCAGTGGACTTGTGGATTGAAAATAGTACAAAAAAGTGACTTTTTAATTTAAAATGGTGAATAAATAGGGCGTTTTTAAGTGAAAAAAGTGAATAAACAACAATTTGCAATAAAAAACAAAATATTACTAATATTAATTTGGGGCCCGCAATAATTAATCAGTGCTCCCAATATCAGATTTGAAACAAAAATTTGTTAAATGAGAAAACTAATTGGAAAGTTAATTAAAAATCAAGAAATGAAGACAAAATTTTTAAATTTAAAACAAAATAATTGAAATTTAAAGAAAATATTTGAAAAATTTAAAGAACACTTGTAATTACAAGAAAATAATTGAAAAATGACAAAAATAAGTAAAACTTTACGAAAAATAATGATTAAAAATTAAAAGAAATAATTTAAAAAAAGATAAAATAAATTTACATATGTAGAAAATATGTAGAAAACAGTTAAAAAATTACAAAAAAAACTATAAAATTAGAAATTTATAGGCAACAATTATTGAAAAATTAAAAAAAATATTAAAAATTTATAATTAAATATAATATTTATATGTATTAATTATTAAATTAATATTATAATTATATTATAATAATTATATATTATAATATTATAATTAAAAGTTGAAGATATTATTAGACGTTTGAAGAAAATAATTAAAATTTAAAGAGAATAATTCAAAAATGTCAACAACAAAAAATTAAATATGAGGAAAGGAATTGAAATTTGTAGAAAATAGTTGAAAAAAGTGTGATAAAATATAAATTTGAAGACAATACTTGAAAAATTGAAGAAACAATTGAAATATTAAGAAACTAATTGAATAAGGAGATAAATAATTGAAAGCTGGTTTGAAAATTAAAAAATTATAGGCAATAATTGAACAATTGAAAAAAAAATATTGGAACTTTGAGGAAAATAATTGAAAGTTTAAGAAATTAATTGAAGTCTGAAGAAAAAAATTGAAATTTGAAGATAATAATTCAAAAATGTCATAAAATTTAAATATAAGGAAAGTAATTGTAATTTGTAGAAATAATTGAAAAAATAATTGAAAGAGTTGTAAAAAATTAATAAATTCATGAGAATAATAAAAAGGATAAAGAAAATGATTGAAATTTGAAGAAATTTATTTAAAACTGGTGTTAATTTCATTTAATTTCTTGACAGTAAACAAAATTGAATAAAATAATTTAAATTTATTAAAACTAATTTTAAAACGTCCAAAATAATAAAAATATGAAGAAAATATTTGGAAAATGACAAAAATAATTGAATAATAACAAAACTAATTGAAATTTCAAGAAAATAATTAAAAAATAACAAAACTAAATTGAAATTTGTGTAGAAAATTTAAATATTTCTGTCAATAATTTAAAGTTTAAAGAAAATAATTGTAATTTAATAGACTAATTAAAAAATGTCAAAAAATTTAAATAAGAAGAGAGTAATTAAAGTTTCTAGAAAATGATTGAAATGTGTAGAAAATAACTGAAAAAGTTGTAAAAAATTAATAAATTGGTGACAATAATAAAAAAAATGAAGACACTTTTTAAAATTTGAAGAAAATAAATTAAAACTGGTGTAAAATTTAAAAATTCATGACAAAAAAAATTGAATATAACAATTGAAATTTTTATAAAATAATTCTAAAATGACAAAAATAATAGAAATATGAAGAAAATAATTTGAAATTAACGAAAATACTAAGAAATATGCCAAAAGTAATTAAAATTTTTAAACAAATAATTAAAAATTGACAAAAGTAAATTGAAACTTGTGTAGAAGATTTAAATATTCTTGGCAATAATTTATAGATTTTAGAATATAATTGAAATTTTAAGAAAATAATTTAAATGACAAAAATAAATGAAAACTTGTGTAATAAATTTAACTATTCCTGACAAGAATTCAAAGACTGAAGAAAATAATTGATATTCGAAAAAATGAAATTCAAAATCTTAGAAATACTTAAAAATTCACAAAAGTACTCTAAAAATGAAAAAGATAATTGAAAAGAGATGCAGAAATTAAATACTTGTAGACTGTATATTTAAAAAATTGATGATGTAATGTAATTTTTTTGAAAACTGAATTTTTTACACGAGATTTGTCATTTGGGAGGCCTTGAAAATCCTCGGCAATCGTGATTCAAGATGATTAATTCGAAAATATGGAAAGTCACAATTTTGAATGTATATCAAAAATTTTGAAATTTTGTTGAATTTCCTGTATTATTTCTACATATTTTTTGTAACATACGACATTTTGAAAATTTAATTTCTTTAAAAATCATATCTTAAAATATGGCTAAAAATGAAGAAATTTATGACACAAAATATTTTTAGCTTATAAATTAAAAAAGTTGGGAAATTTTTTTAAAAGGTTATTTTTCATTATGTATTTTTAATGGGGATTTTCTATCGATTTTGACTATAACTATAAACTTTAATACTGAAAATTAGAAAAAGGGGAAATAGGGGACAATTCTTTAAAATAGGGGAAATAGGTGCAAAATTTTAAAATAGGGAAAAAAAGGTGAATAGGGGACAATCTGTGGTCCCTGATATTTTAAAAAACCATTTTTTGATTTCAATCAAAAAAATCCGATTTAAATAAAAAAAAATCACGATTTTTGTCAGCCCTGTTTTTTGAATAGAGAAGGCATTCAGAGAGAAAAGGATATAAGTTCAATGTACGGACATTTAAATCCATAAACAGATAAGAATTTAGCCACCTGTTTTCTTTATATTCTGATTTCTCAAATTTTATTCTATTTCAAATGTAATATTTCTATTTACTGCTTTCATTCTTCAAGATTGTTGTCAAAAACAAATTTAGATAATAACTCTTATCTAAATTATCATCTTACCTTATTTGTACTTAAAGGTTTGCTAATTGTTTCTGATTCATTCCCGGGAATTTTCTCCGCATTAAAGAGATTCTTGGAGCTAATTTCCGTGCTTTTTGGAGGATCATTACGAATAATTGTATCTTTGAGAATCACCGTTTGAGACTGACTCTTGAGATTGCATTTGGGGAATAAGTCAGTTAATCTCTCATAATTTGCATCCCTGTATGATAAATTCGTATTCGCAGAATTCAGTTGCATTCCTCCTTCGACTGTCTGCATCTCAGTTCCCAAAAAACTCGAAACGGAATTTCTTTCTTGACTCGCAGACTGACCATCTAATTGAATTTCTTTACTCGATCCTAAACTCGTTACCGAATTTCTTCCCGACTTACTCCCGTTCTTTTTTAATTTGTCTACTGGCTTTTTAACACCAAGATTATGATTCGCGAGTCTACTCCCGATCGCTGAACCTAGTTTAGAATCCCACATTGGAATTGCGGGAATTGTGTGAAGGGGAGCACTCTGAAATTCCGAAAAATCGTCACTTGAATCGTTCAACTGACTTTTTGCTCCCGCCTGACGAGATTCTGAGAAATTAACTCCAAAGCCACAATTGGTTTGGGAGTTTTTTGTCTCGGGCCGTGAATCATGGGAGGACTGAAACAAATTATCGACGCTTGAGGAAGTTACGACGGAATTTGCTCTATTGGCGGATTTCAAGGGAGCGGGATTTGAGCTTGAAAATGAATTTGAATGGGACATGGAGACGTTATTCGAGTGGGAGACGGGAAGTGAATTTGAATTGAAATTTGGAGTAAAATTGGTGCGCGAGACTGAGCTGGAACTGAGGGAATCAAATGCGGGTATTTTGGATTCGTGAGATTTTGGCTCGCTTTTAGCAAGCTTAGAATCTAAAAGTGTGAGATTAAGATTTGGAATGGGTGGAACTCGAATGAGATGTAAAACTTCAAGACTATTGAAAGGATACGAGGCTTGTGCTAGAGCCACTAATGCTAAAACGGTATAAAGTTCTTGCTCTGTTAATTGTCCGGCGTATTTTTTGTTGGCGATGCCCCAAATGTAGCCGAGAACCTCGGTGGATAATTGGCTGGTGAGTAAGAGTGGAAATATTTTGTTGGTGTCGACGAGAACTTCACCGAGAATAACACCAGGTCGAGACTTATCTTCGCGGACAGCCTCGAAAATTTTTTTATAGAGAGGAGGCAGAATATTGGAATTGGGCCACAACCAGCCTGGCAGTTGAGACATTCTTTTTTCACTTTGATTCTGTACTTTGTACATCGTTATAAACGCCCTTCTCCGATTGTAGGACTTTTGGGGTTATGTCAATCGAGGGAACAGGATCAAGACTCACGAGAATTCATTTCAAGATAAAAAACAGATATTTTTCACTCGAGCTTGATTTTTCGGTTGTTTCTGTTGCATTCTGATGATAATTGTTTAAACACTCGCGAAAATGTTGATTTTTTGACAGATGACAATTCATTGAGGATTTTTTTTGTCAATTTTACAGAGATGGGTAGATACTGTGTGTAATGTGCATTTAATAGGGTTGGGTCGGCAGACCGATGAAACATTGTAGTGATGGGTAGTGACCGTAAATTTATTAAATTTACCAAATTTACAAGTAAAAGCAGGGATGGGTAAAAGTGCTTTCTTCGAGGTTTTCTACGTATAATACGTAGAAAACGTATTATACGCAGAAAATTGCAGAAAACCTAGTTTTATACATGGCAATTTCTAACACATTTAAAAATAATTTTAATCAAATAAATATATTTAAATTTTTCATTATTGTACGCGACTATAATCTTTAATTATTCATATTATTAAATAAATGATGCATTAATTCATATTTTAAATTTTAATTTCCAAACAAAAAACCCTTTAATTTGTTGGTCATGTTGCTCCTTCAAATTATTATCAACAATTCAACATTGAAATGTTTATTGCCACTGGTTAATTAACTTTAATAACAAATAAATTGTTATATTTTCCAACATTTATGTATAACTTATCGCTATTAAAAATTTATTTATCACAAAATTTGAAAATCCTGCATGCAGGGTTGTGCACGTAAAATACATTAGGTAAATTACATAGGTTTTCTACGTATAATACATGCGTATTATACATGAAAAATTGGAAATTAAGAGGGAGTGGGGGATTTTATACGTATAATACATGGTTTTCTACATTATGTAAAATACGTATTATACGTAAAAAACCTCGAGTGACGCGTCACTGCACAACCCTGCCTGCATGTCGTAAGTTAAGATGTATAATACACGAAGTATGTAGAAAACTGTCGATGTATAAAACATAGTATTATACGTAGTGATGGGTAGTGACCATAAATTTACGAAATTTACCAAATTTACAGGTAAATTTACCATTTTTACGGTAAAACAGGAAAATTGTTTATTTTAAACTTTAGAGAAATAGATAATGAAATTTGATTTGATAATAAGATTTTTAATGAATGTAAGAATGTACTGTTAAATTTTTTTTAAAAAATATCTAATTAATGTTTTAAAAACTTGAGAAGATACATATTATATGTATTTACATAACCTAAAATCGCTAATATAGGATGAATGTCGGGTTAGTGGTATGAGAAACATATAAGAAATAAAATGAATCCCAGTGATTTAAAATGTTATGATTCTTGCTAATTTAAAAGTAGTTAGTAAAGAGAAACGTGTTTAAAGTTGTAGATTTTTTAAATGAGTGAAATACATACATTAACAAAATTTAAATGAATTCACGTACTGATGAAAATAAATTTCAGAACTGATTGACATGAAATAAATACAATTCTCACATTTTAAATTTACTGTTCTATTTATTCATTTATGTTCCTTTTTATGTTACAAAGATTTAGAACATCGTAATAAATATATTAAAACACTAAATTAGAACGTTAAAACTAAACATGCTTGGTTTGTCATGAAGCATAAAGTGCACATGTATTTTTACACCACATTTTTATTCTCAAGTTAAAAAATAACTTTCTTTTTGTCAGGTGCTTTTGACAAAAAATCAAATTACATAATAATGATTAAACAAATTTTTAATAATTTTTTTCAAGTATAGTTTATAGCAGAATAATTGATGATTTATAACTTTTTACAATAAGATTATTAATATTTACCAATACTTGTTTTATATACTAATGTTTTTAAAAAAGGAACTATTTTAAACGATTTTTCTGATTAGTTTTATCAAAAATGCTCTATTAAAAAGCAAATTTTTATAGATTTTAAGAAAATGCTTGGATTTTCTAGGTTAAATATCTCGTCGTATGTGACAAAATGATTCAAAGCGAAGTGTTTTGCATTATAAATAAACTTAGAAAATTCAAAATTGATTATTTAGAAACTTCTAATTATCATGACTTTATTTCAAATATAAATTTTATGTAAAAAAGCAGAAAAACATGATTTACTGGATTTACGGTAAATTTCGTAAATTTTCAGTAATTTACAAACGAAGAGCGGTCAGCGCCCATCACTATCACATAGGATTTCACCCTAAAATTACGTAAATTACGTAAAAAATGAAATTTACGTAAAAAACATGTAAAAAATGTAAAAAAATATGGCGAACAACTGGTTCTTAACTTTTATTGCTGTTCATAGCCCTATTTCCTTTTTTTTAGTACAAAGGAGAGTTTTTACCACTAAAAGTTTATTGGTCTTTCGTTTCTTGGTATTTTGTAATTTACGTTAGGTAAATTACCTTTACATCCCTGCTGCAGGGCATGAGATAATAAAGGACAGAGACTGTTTCTGTCCTTTTCTGTCTCATGCTCTGGTCCCGTAACCGTTTCTATCTGCTTAGGCCTTTTACTCAGGGATGTGGACGTATAATACATGATGTATTATACATGGTTTTCTACACGTATAAATATGTGAGCAGAAAGCGTAAAACCGAAAGCAGAAAAAAAAATGATGAGAGTGGAAGAGATAGATTGATATCACTGACTCTCCCACTCCCACTCTCATAGTTTTTTCTCTTCAGCGCCCATCACTACGTATGTTACGTAGATAAACTTTTATTTTTGATCTGTAACTTCACAACCCTGCCAGTGACTAGCGATTCTAGCGACATCACCACAATTTGAAATTGGAACTAACGATTTTTAAAAACAAATAGCAAAATTTGAGCAAAAGGCAAAATGAAAAAACAATCAAATCTGTTTATTTAGTTAAATGTAAAAAATTATAATTGAATAAAGATCTCTTTTTTACATGAATGCTTTTTTGAAACTTATATATCTTTCAAAACTATCTAACAATTCCCGTTTAACATAACCTATGTTCTTTGAAACTAGATAAATCTTAACTTCAAAAAATATTTTTTTATCTATATTAACTGCTGTTTAATTATTAATGGAACTTTTTGTACACAGTTTATCGTAATCATGTTCATGAAGTATCGAATAATTCAAAGGTTATGTAATCGTAACGTTAAAAATTTGAAAATAAATCAAAATTCAGTGACTGATGCACATTTTAAAGTAAGTTTTTTATAATTTTTACCAATCCGAATTTTCAAACACTTGTTTAATGTAAAAGCACAATTCATTTGTTTTAATAAGCATAATTGTGAGAACAAAATGTGTATTTTATTAACAATTTGTTTCTATTTTTTTTAGCAAACTAAAAGGCAATTTTTTCTATCACCCGCAAATTTTCAAAATCATGATTTAGCTAACCAGGAGGTTTCTTACTTTAAAAAAACTTTGCCAGTGAACAAATTTTCAAATCGGTCTCATACGTGTGGAGAGCTTAGAATCGAAAATGTGGGAGAAACTGTTAAACTTGCCGGATGGGTGGAGTTTCAAAGGATGGGAAAATTTATTATTTTACGTGATGCATATGGATCCACTCAATTACTTATTCCAGAAGAGGTAAATATATCTTTTATTATAAACTGAAACAAAAAATATCCAAATTCCATTTAAACAAGGGAATTTATAAAGAATTTTGCAATTTTTGTACATAAATTAAATTCAATATCTATTTTTAATTTTTAGCGAGAAGACTTGTTGAAAATCACGAAGGCTCTATCTTTTGAAAGTGTGTTAACAGTAAAAGGCAGAGTTGTTGAAAGACCAGAGGGACAAGAAAATAAGTCGATGAACACAGGAAAGATAGAAATTATCGTTGAATCAGTAGAGGTCTTAAGCTCCGCGAAAGCACAACTGCCTTTTTCCCTCAGAAAATTTAATAAAGCTAAAGAACAATTACAAATGCAATATAGATATCTTGCTTTAAGATTTCCAGAATTGCAGAAAAATTTAAGATTAAGGTCAGAAATTATTTCGAAAATGAGAGATTATTTGACGATTCATTGTGGTTTTGTGGACATCGAGACTCCAACTCTTTTTAGAAGAACTCCCGGGGTTTGAATATTAATAAATTATAAATATTATAAATTATTAATTGAATCTTAATTTCTCGTTTGTAAATCTAGGGAGCTCAGGAGTTTATTGTACCCACGAGACTTGAGGACAAATTTTATTCACTGGTCCAAAGCCCTCAACAATTTAAACAATTGCTCATGATTGGTGGCTTTGATAGGTATTTTCAAGTTGCTCGTTGCTACAGAGATGAAGGTTCGAGGCCTGATAGACAGCCTGAATTCACGCAAGTAAATTTTTCGTAATCATAGGTTTTTTCATTTTTTTACCTACAGTGCCGGCCACGAGTACACTGAAGCTTCACTTATTTTAACCCGGTTCACGCAAATCCATGACAAAAGTCGCACTTATTTTAACTTCCATGTACTTATAGAGAACTTGTCTGCTTGGCTGATCCAATTTGCAGCAACCAATGAAAATGTTAGTTATTTTTGATTAGTCGACAAGTTAAAATAAGTGAGACTTCGAACTGTTAAAATAAATGCGACTTCAAATAAGCGAGACACTAGGTTAAAAAACATACCTTCACATTTTCAACGATTTCTCTGCAACAAAATAAGCTAGAACAAAATTTAGAAAATTGTTTGAAAGCTTATAAAATTTCACGTAAAATGGTCTATATTTGAAGATATTTTATTAAATAAGTTCTGACTTATGAAGTGAGAAAGACAAAAGACAAATTAACAAATTTTCTGATTTTGAGTTCTTGAGTTTAACTACTGTAGAAAAATCCAGAAAAATAAAATAATTTTTTTTTAAAAACGTAGCAATATACTAGTGTTTTTAAATACCTGTGTACTTTAATATTATTTACCAAAATATAAGGAAAATAGTCATTTTTAAAATAAGATTTTAATAATTTTATTTCTATTATTTCATAAAAGTTTAACAAATTATTTTTTCATATTATTAAAATGTTTTCAAAATAAAAGTTATAATTTTCACTTACCTTTAATTCAACATAAGTTTCCATAAAATTTATAAGAACTGTATCAAATTCTTACAGCATATTTATTAATTGTAGATTAAAATTTTAAAAATTATCTTTTCAATTTAAAAATTTTTGTTTACAAAACCATTAAAATCAATTTTACCTTAATTTTTTATTAACTTTATAAGTTTTATGTAAACAATTTTGTATGGAAAAGAATCTATAATAATAATCCGCAAGATTCATTCATTCATTTTTTTCATTCATTCTTCCATTCTGTTTACACCTGAAGTTTTGTACATAGATATTTTTTGTTTTAAATCAGATACTTTTTTAAAAAAAAGCATTTAAATTGAGTAAATTTTAAATTTGTAAATATCAGTTCAAATAACTTTAATTTCATTAATAAATAAATCGCTAATTTTTTCTATAATTTTCAACATATTTTCAATATGTAATTATTCTCTTTAAATTTTATAAATATTCTTTAATTCTTTTTCAATTATTTTGTTCTGTTGTCGATTATATTCGACACTTTTCAAATTTTTCTTTCAATTCTCAATTATTTTTGTCATTTTGTAATTTTTCTTTCAATTATCAACTATTTTTTTTTAAATTTCAATTTAAATCTTTAATCTTCAATTTATTTCTTTAATTTTTAATTATTTTCTTTAATTTTCAATTGCATTCTTTAATTTTTATTTATTTTTTACATTTTTTTCCATTATTTTAATAAGTTTTCAATTAATAATTTATTATTCTCCTTCAATTTTATGATTATTTATAAATTAAAAAAAAAATTTTGTTTAAATGCCAATTATTCTCACCATTTTTAGAATTTTTCTTTCAATAATTGTCAATTATTTTCTTTAATATTTAAGTATTTTAGTCATTTTTTAATTATTTTTTTTCAACTATTTTTTTAAAATTTCAATTTAAATCTTTAATCTTCAATTTAATTCTTTGATCTCCAATTTATTTCTTTAATTATTAATTACTTTCTTTAATTTCCAATTCCATTCTTCATTTTTCAATTATTTTATTTAAAATTCAATAATTCTCGCATTTTATCAATTATTATAAAATATTTTCTTGAAATTTCAAAATAGTTCTCCAATTTCCAATTGATAACTTTAATTTTCATTTATTTTTTACAAGTTTTTCAATTATTTTCATCAGTTTTTAATTGACAATTTATTATTCTTCTTCAATTTTATGATTATTCATAAATTAAAATTTTTTTTTGTTCGAATGCCAATTATTCTCACCATTTTAAGAATTTTTTTTCAGTTATTAATTATCTTTTTAATAGTTAATTATTTTCATCAATATTTAATTATTTTCGTCATATTGTAATTTTTCTTTTAATTATCTATTATTGTCTTGAAATTTCCATTCAATTCTTTAATTTCCCATTTATTTCTTCAATGCCTAAAAATTTTCTTTAATTTTCAATTAATTCCTTAAAATTAATTAATTAATTAATTAATTCTCGCATTTTCTTAATTACTAATTATTTTCTTTCAATACAATTCTTCAATTTCCAATTGATTTCTTTAATTTTCATTTATTTTCTACAATATTTTCCATAATTTTCATCAGTTTTCAATTGACAATTTATTATTCTCCTTCAATTTTATGAATATTCATTAATTTAAATTTTTTTGTACGAATGCCGATTATCCTCACCATTGTTTGAATTTTTTTTTAATAGTTAATTATTTTCGTCATATTGTAATTTTTCTTTTGATTATCAATAATTTTCTTGAAATTTCCATTTAATTCTTTAATTTACAATTTATTTCTTCACTTTTTAATTATTTTTTTCAATTCTCAAATATTTTATTTAATTTTCAATTATCTTCATCGTTTTTCAATTAATTCCTAAGTATTAAATAATCCTCGGACTTTTTCAATTATTTTTTTACTCATAAAAATTGTTTTAAAATTTGAATTATCAACTTTTGTATTATTTTCTTCAATATTAAAAAATTATCGTCTTTTTTCTATCATTTTTTTCGATTATCATTAAGTTTCTTTAATTTTAAATGCAACAGTTCAATTATTTTCGTTAATTTTGAATTCCATTCTTCAATTTTTATTTCCATTCAGTTTTCAATTCTTTTCTTCCATATTTATTAATTCTCTGATTTTTTCAATTGCTTTTTTTAATTTTTAAGTATATTCCATAAATTTCAATTCAATTTTTTATTGCTTTCTTCAATTTTAATTATTTTTTCGATTATGAATCTAGCTGTTAAATGTGCAATTATTTCTAACAATTATTCCTATAATTTTCTTAATTTTTAAATTTGTAATTATTTTCTTCATACCTATTTCTTGTTTAATTTTAACAATTATTTTTTTCTGTTGTCTATTAATCTAGTCATTTTTCGAATTTTGTTTTCAATTGACAATAATTTTCGTAATTTTTCACATATTTTCTTCAATTTTTCAACTATTTCCTTCAATTATTAATTATTTTCTGTAATTTTCAATTATTTCCTAAAATTTTTTCAATTTTCAATTATTATCTTTAAATTGTATTTTGTATAATTATTCTTTGTTCTTTTTAAATTATTTTCTTCGATTGTGTATTGATCCAGCCATTTTTTGAATTTTGTTTTCAATTGTCAATATTATTTTCGTCATTTTGTAATTTTTTTTAATTATCAATTATTTTTTCAAATTTTAATTTAATTCCTAAATTTTCAATTTACTTCCTTAATTTTTTATTACTTTCTTCAATTTCAAGTATTTTTTTTCGATTTTCAATCCAGTTGTTTAATTTTCAAATTATTTGCAACAGTTATGCCTATAACTTTCCAACTATTTTGTTTAAATTTAATATTTATTGTTTATTTTTTTAAACTATTCTTTTCAATTGTGTAATTATGTAGCCATTTTTCGAAATTTGTTTTCATCAATTATTTTCGTCATTTTTCAGATATATTCTTTAATTTCGAAATTTTCATTATTTGGATTTGCAAAAATTTAAATTTTATGAAACAATGAGAATTAGGTATATTATTTAAATTTTATTTGTTGGGAATGAATTGTTTAAAATTAAATTTTTTCCTTATATTTCAGTAAATAATATTAAAGAAAATTATGCATCAATTTCGACCCTGCTTCGCCTAAAAATCTAATACCATTTTTTAATTACAGTTGGATATAGAATTATCATTTACGGATCGAGAACAAATAATCGAATTGATCGAAGAATTAATTGTCTACAGTTGGCCGGAAAATTTCGGTTCTGTAAAACTACCTTTTCCTCGTTTATCTTATGCCGAAGCAATGGAAAATTACGGCTCAGATTGCCCGGATTTAAGAATTCCTTTACAAGTATTTTTTTTTCTTTTGCATTAAATTTATTTTAGAAAATTCAAAATCCACTTTATTATCAACAATTTTGATTAATTATTAATTAAATTATAATGTCTTTTTTATAATAGCTTCAAAATGTGACGGACTGTCTCAGTTCTGAATTTTCATCCGAAAATGGACCCTTCGGTGCTTACGCTGTTATTTTCCCAGGCCACAGTGTACGTTTTTTTTCTTTTTGCAACTTTATTAAGAAATTTAAAAAAATTTAGATTATAAGAAGGAATTTAATTTTTAAAAAAACTTATTTTTTCTATTACAGGATCAGCTCACGAAATCAATTCAAGAAAAACTAAATGACTTTGTTAGAATGCATTTTAAAAATGCAAAATTGATTCAAATGAAGATTTCGAAGGACGTTCTGTTAACGAAATTAGCCAAACGTCTTACTGAAAAGTCGGCAAGGAATATTTTGGAAAAAATTCAACTTAAAGAAGGAGATGTTCTGTTTTTGGCGCATGGAAATAAAACCGATTCTGTTAGTGAGATTGGAAATTTTTATAAATTATTATTAATCATTATGTTTTCCATTTAATAAGAAAAATTACATGATTTTTTAGCAAACTATTGCTGGAAAATTACTAGTTCAATTTACAAATGTTTTGGAATCAAATGGTATTAATTTGAGATCTTCAGGTTTTGAATTTCTTTGGGTATTGGACTTTCCTCTATTCACTAGTGAAAATGAAAATCTAAAATCGACTCATCATCCTTTCACTCGTCCTCATCTTGATGATTTGAAATATTTAACCACTGATCCTGTGAAGGTAATAATTATAATTTTATACGTCTTAAAAGAACGCAGGTGATTTCTTCTGTTTTTTCAATAAATTATAAAATTAAAATTTACAGGTTCGAGGCTTACATTACGACTTGGTATTAAACGGCAATGAGATGGCAGGAGGCTCAATTAGAATTCATGAGCCAGAGCTACAAACGGATATTTTGAAAATGTTAAACATCAGCACTGATCAGCTAAAGCATTTACTTGAAGCGCTTTCCTGTGGAGCTCCTCCTCACGGAGGAATTGCATTGGGTAATTGTAAATTAATTATAATAATTAATATAAAATGTAAATTTAAACAATTTCAATTCTTCCCATTTTCTAGATTACTTAATTAATAATTTTAAAAAACAATTACAGGTATTGACCGCTTTATTTCTCTTCTTTGTAAAACTGCCAGTATACGGGAAGTGATAGCTTTTCCAAAAACCATGGAAGGCAGGGATTTAATGTCCGACGCTCCTGCATCAATTTCAGATGACGAAAAACGAATTTATCATTTAAAATGATTCTTTTAAAGACAGTGTTATTTATTTTTTTAAGATATTAAGCTAAATAAGTATAAATATTGATCATGATTGTAAAATTAAAAGATCTTAATTATCAATCAATAATAATATAATAGCCTGACTTAACACCTACTACAAGCTATTCACTGACATTCTCAAATTATCAAAAATCTTAATTAGCGTAATTATTGTAACACAAAAGTTAAAAATTGAAGAAATTGATTGCAAATGATAACAAAGTTAATTAAAAATTGAAGAAAATTGCTAAAATTTGAGAAAAATATTTTAAAATCTAGGGAATTAATTGAAGAATATTAAAAATAGTTACAAATTCGAGGAATTCTTTGAGATAAAAAAGGCTACTTGAAAAAGGATAAAAAAGAATTGGAAATATAAGTTAATTATGAAAATTTAAGAACAAAATTGAGAAAATTATGGAATTTATTTGATATAAAAGAAAGTGATTGAAAAGCAAAGAACATTATTTAAATACATGAAAAATACAACTAAAATATAAAAACAATGAGTAAAAATTGATGGAGCATGAAACAAGATTTTTAATATTGAAAAGTATTTGGAAAAAGATTATGGAAAACGATGAAAATAGTGCAACTGATAATTAAATTAACAAATTTGATGAGTTATGTCCTTCCATTATTTGACATTACAAATTGACATTAATAATTCGATATTGAAGAAATTAATTGTAATTTGAAGAAAAAAATTACAATTTAAAAAAAAAAAATCATATTTTGTCAAAATAATTGAAAAATGACGAAAGAAATTGAAAGTTAATTAATAAATAATGTAACTAATTTGATATTGAAGGAAATAATTAAAACTGAAAAAGTTGTAGTTGAAAAAATTAAAGAAAATAATTGAAACTTACGGAAGTTTTGAATTTAAAATTTAGGGGAAAAAAACGAATTGATTTAAGGACGCTTATACCCTCAAGCGGTTCTCATTCTATCGGACCATGATACTCAATATTTTTTTAATTCCATTTCGTCTTATAATTTGGTTTCTCTATAGTATTTTGTAGTTAAAATCATTAAACAAACAAATATTATTGAAAAATTTTTTTTTTTTGAAAATTACAACTTTTTAAAATTTTGTATTCCTGATTATTTCAAAAAAGTGAAGGATTTCTACCCTTAAATAACATTTTCTTAACAACGGAACGGTAAATTAATTAAATATTATTGTAAAAGCTGTATTCTATTACAGTTTAAAATATATTAGTTTTTTAAAAAAATGTGTAGAACTGTGTTTTTTAAATTAATCAAAATATAGTCATTTTGCGCGTTTTGTTACTTTTTCCATGTAAAAGTCCCAACTTTATAAATTTATATCTTAAAAACAGAACGGTAAAATTTAATAAAATTATAACAGTACATGTAAAGTAATGCATTTATTACGTCATTGAAATTTTATAAGAATCTGTAGAAATTGGTTTTTTGGATAAACCTCCTTAAAGAATTTTTAATTCAGGAAAATAATTACAACATTATAGAAATAATCGAAAATTTATTGAAAAAAAATCATGGAAATTTGTAATAAATAATTAAAATTTTCGGAATTAGCCAACAAATATTAAAAATATTATAAAAATTGTGAAAATCATTGAAAAAAAAAAATTAAAAATTGACGAAGTAATTGAAATTCGAGAAAAAATATCGATGAATGATTAAAACATTAAAAAGTGTATGCAGTAACTTAGATTTGAGATAATAAATGAAAATTAAGAAAATTAATTGAAATATAATTAATATATCTAATAAAAAATTGAAGAAAATAATTTAAATTTATGAAAAATAATTGAAAAAATTTCAACATCAATCTGTAATGAAAGAAAATTATTGCAGAATGATAAAAATATTTTTGAATTAAAAAAATAACTGGAAATAGAGATAAATAATAAAAAAATTAATTAAAAAATAATTAAAAATGACAAAAAGTAATTGAAAAATGATAGAAATAATTGAAAATTGAAGAAAGTAATAAAAATTTGAGATAAATAATTGAACTTTTTGGAATTAATCAACAAATATTCAAAATAATATAAAAATTGTAAAAATTATTGCAAACGAAAAAACAAATAATTAAAAATTTACGAAGTCAATGTATTTGAAATTTGAGAAAAATAATCGGAGAATGATTAAAACATTGAAAAATGTATGCAGTAACATTTGAGATAATAAATAGGAAATTAATTCAAAATAAATAATATATTATCTAATTAAAAGATGGAAAAAATAATTGCAGAAGTTTTAAGAAAATAAAAAATTGAAAAAAAGAAATTGTAATATAAGATAAATAATTGAAAATTTAGGGATTTAATTGAGGAATAGTAAAAATAATTAAAAATTGAAGTAATTGATTGCAAATGATAACAATAATTGAAAATTGAAGAAAATTATTAAAATTTGAGAAAAATATTTTAAAATCTATGAAGTTAATAAATGAAGAATAATGAAAGGAATAAAAAATTCGAGAAAATAATTGCAAAGTAATAAAATAATTAAACAATGAAAAAAAAAAATTTTAATTTGTGAAAAGTAGATGAAAAAATTACAACATAAATTTTGTAATAAAAGAAAATTATTGCAGAATGAAAAATATAATTTTGAATTGAAAAAATAACTGAAATTAGAAATAAATAATAAAAAAAAATTAGAAAATGATATAATTAAAAAATAATTGAAAGTGACAAAAAGTAATTGAAAAAGGATAAAAATAATTGAAAATTGAAGAAAGTAACAAAATTTGAGATAAATAATTGAACTTTTTGGAATTAATCAACAAATATTCAAACTAATATAAAATTTGTGAAAATCATTTCAAATTAAAAAAAAATAAAATTAAAAATTGACGAAAGTCTTTAAAATTTGAGAAAAATAATTCAAGAATGAATAAAACATTGAAAAGTGGATACAGTAACTTAGATTTGAGATAATAAATGAAAATTTAGGAAATTAATTAAAAAAAAATTAAAATATCTAATTAAAAGGTGGAGAAAATAATTGCAAAAAGATAAAACAAAATAAAAATTTTAAAAAATAATTTGAAATTTAGGAATTTAATTGAGGAATGAAGTTTAAGAATAATTAAAAATTGCAGAAATTGATTGCAATATGATAACTATAATAATTGAAAATTGAAGAAATTTATTAAAATTTGAGAAAAATATCTTAAAATCTAGGAAATTAATTGAAGAATAATGAAAGTAATAAAAAATTCCAGAAAATATTTGCAAAATAATAAAAATATTTAAAAATTGATGAAAATAATTTTATTTTGTGAAAAATAATTGAAAAAATTACAACACAAATTTGTAATAAAAGAAAATTATTACAGAATGATGAAGATAATTGTAAATTGAAAAAATAACTAGAACTTGAGATAAATAATAAAAAAGTTAGAGAAGTAATAAAAAAATAATTGAAAATGACAAAAAGTAATTAAAAATTAATTGAAAAATAAATCTAATAAAAAAATAATTGATATAAATAATTGTAAATTGAAAAAAATAATAAAAAATTTTAAATATAATCATGGAAGAATTTCAGAATATATTTCAGATAAAAAAGGATACAATTACAATTATATATTATAATTCTTCGAACTTAAATTAATTTGAAAATTTAATTAATCCATCCTTTGAGGATCATAAATTTAAACATATTTAATATTTCTTCAATTTTTAACATTTCTTTTCTATTATGATTTCAATTATTTACTACAATTTTCATCTGTTTTTATAATTTTTAAAAATTTTCTTCAATTTCTAATTAATTTTCATTGTTTTTCAATTTTTCCCCTAAACTTTAAATTCAAAATTTCCTCAAGTTTCAATTATTTTCTTTAATTTTTTCAAATAAAACTGTTTCTTTTTTAATTATTTCCTTCCATATCAAATTAGTTTAATAGTTGTATGAATTTATCACTTGGTAAATATAGATATAGTCTCTCTCTTTTGTATTTATTTAAAAAAAAAAACGAAAAAAAAACGCCAAAACCTGGATTTCAAATTAATATTTTTCGAAATTTAGTACCGCTAGCCATATTTTTCAAAAAAGGATCTTATTCCTTATACTTTAAAGAATATTTTAGCAGTTTTTATTTTTAAACCTAAAGCTTCCTACCTTTAAAAAAATATCATTGTATTCGTTGAGGTTATTTATTTGTTAACTAAAATTGTTTAAACTATTTAAAAATAGTTGATAAATATTCAAACTACTATGAAGCTCTATGCCAATAATAATCAATTAATTTTACATAAACAAAAAAAGAAATCTAAGTAAGGAAAATAGTAATTTTTACATTTTTAAAGGTTATTAATGCAGACAAAGTAAAAATGCAATATAAGGTGTACAAAAACGATTTATTTTAAAAAATTGTCGTGCGCCTGATCAGAAAATCAGTTTATTTCCCTTGTTTCAGAAAGTATTTGTAATAATTCAATCGCATTATACAATTAAAGTCACCATCAATTGAAAAATTAGAAAGGAACTATTAAATTCTGACAGAAATGAAAATACTTTCAGATACAGGAAAATTGTATTTTTTACAAATTGAAATTTCGATCCAAACATCGATTAAAATTACGCAATTACTCACTGCATTTAATGAAAAAACATTTTTTTTCAATGGAATCTTCAATATCTCACGGTTGTAGGGAAAATTGAAAAAAAATCCCCTTAAACATTGAAGACTGTCGGAAAATATTGTTCATTTAAATTTTCTTTTTTTACACTAATACGTTAATTTTGAACTCTCTTTACATCAAACAACAGGAAATAATTATTACAATTTCTTGAAACGGAAATTCGTGCGATTCACAAAATTAAAAACGACACTTGTGCAAAATTCCAAAGTCGAAAAACATTTCTTCGCTTTTAGAATTTAATATCTATGGAAGCAGCGATTAATTTTCGAGATCTCGTTTTTTCTTTCCTTTATTTTTCTTTTTTTTTTTTTCACTTTTTCACTTTTTTTTTATTTTTTTTATTTCATTTGTCAAGAGTTTGAGAAGTAATACCTCGATATTTCTAGTTGGAAGTCAATATAACAAAACAAAAAAATCTGTTAATTATATTTATATATAAAAAAGAAGAAAACAAAAGTACAAGATCACTGATTTCATCATTACACGAGTAACAGCCAGTTATTTTTCACTTACTTTACCTACAATGAAATATCTACATTTTCTACCATCTGAGATGATCATTATCTAAATTCTCAGCTATTAAATTATTTCACAAATGCATTCAAAACGTTTACAATAATTTCTGTATCATTTTCCAAACGTCAAGATATCATTAAAATAATATTTACTGCAACTGTTTTTATTTATTTCTTTTTTTAATATTAAAAAGCTCGATTCAGACTTTTGATTGTTTTTATAAAAAGCAGGAAATTTTTTACACTTGAATGACAATTCTTTATAAAAACTATTTTAATTCCAACTTTTATTGATTTTTGAAAAAAAAATTAATAACTTTATTCGACCGTTTACGAAGAAAATTGAAAAGTTTAATTACATTTTTCGTTGCGGAAATTTGCGAAACTTCTTTCACACTTAGTATTTTTCCATTCACACAAATTAATTAACAAGTTTGCAATCTTTTGAGAAGAAGTTTTTCAGTGATTTTGCGTGAACACTTTATTTAAGTAAACGTGATTTTTTTGCCTTGGAATTTTGTGTTATAAAAATACTATTTTACAGAAATTCGCACACGGGATTCATAAAAAAAAGCACTATTCAAGTAATTTTTATAAACAGTGATAGCTTAATTGTTAACATTATGTTTTTTTTTCATTTTTGATTGTAGAATTCTGAAATTTGTAACATTTTTTTGCTCCTATAAAACGAAAACAAATTCAGAACTCCACTTACATCTGGAAATACTTAAAAAAAAAAAAAAAAAAAAAAACAATCAGATTTTTTTCAGTAGCAAAAAGTGCAGAAGAATTTTGTCACAAAAATAAATTGGTACACATTTGGCAAATTTTGTGACAATATTTTTTGCATCGCTTAATTTAAAGACGCAATCATCACGGCAGTAAATATTATGTTTTTGAACACAAATCGAAAAAAAAAGACAGGCAGAAGGTCATTCTACAATAAACTAATAGCTCTATGATAACAAATAATTCTGCAACACGGAAGCTGATTCAATTTATCACATGATTATAGCAGTTTATTTTATCTGCAGCATCAAGAAACTCTTTAACAGTAAAGAAACGAGTTTTTTTTTCGGATATTTACAAAATTCTAATTACTACTTCTCTTTTTTTTTTTCATCTTTTCTTTGTGACATTTTGCAATACTGCAAAACAGTCCAGTTCTAAATTCATCATAATCACCGATTTTCGTGATTATTATTCCATCATTTGGAAAGAAATTACATCACTGCATTCTAGATCTGTTAATAATTCGATTTTATCTTAAGTTTATATAAAGTTATTGCTAAATTTTCGAAGTAGATTGTACGTGGTTTTAATTGACACAAAATCAAGTTACACTCTAAAAAGTTTCTTTCTTTCTTTCTTTCTTTTGTTATTTTTTAAATATAATTATAATACAGAAAAACCGCTTTGCGATCAAATCTAAAGCTACGAGTTGCATTATTAATAATAAAAAAAAAAAGTCTAACTAAAAGAGAAATCTAACTAAAAAAGATAACAGTGCAAATTTAAAATAAAATTTTTAGTTTCAAAGACAATTAAATTGGAAAATAAACACAATTCTTTTTTTAAAAAAAAAGTGTGATTTCTTTAAATCTTTTGGAACGGCATGCTCAATTATTTGTAAATTATACGGTCGCACAATATTTTTTTAAAATAAATTTCAAGGACTATACAATATTATTATTCGCCAATTTTTACAATGCAAGCATGAAAATTCTAGAAAACAAGAAAAATAATAATAATTATATTAATAATATGAATAATAATAATAATAATAATAATAATAATAATAATAGTAACTAAAGAATGTACAAAAAGAATATTTACACCACAAGAGTACTCTTAATGCAAATTTGAAAGCCACTTCGTGCATTTGCAAACAATGAGGAAAAGCGCGACAAATCTGGTCAGAAAAGCTACTCTATTATACAAATCTCGACAATCAAATTTTGCATTAGAAAGTCCATAAATGCGCGCAAAACTCTTAAGCAAGAATCGGACAGAAAATAGAAAAAGTCAATTTTAGTCAGAAAGAAGAAATAATATAAAATATACAACATTATTAACTTATTTTATTAAACATAAAAAATTAATTTTTTCACCGGAATATTTTTTGGACTTTGTTTAATTCCCTGTCCAATTCCCCCTTAATCACGATTAGTTTCTAACCTCAGTGTCAATACATAAAACGTTTCGAGGTAAAGAAATAAAATATGTAAAATAAATCAGCACATTGTCGTTGGAATGAAGTTGATTTTTTTCGTCTATAAAGAAATCGCAACTAATATATAAAAAAATATATAAAAAAAGACTGTCTAGGATTAGGTAGGATTCACCTTTCATTCGAATCGTAAAAAGAAATTCAACTGAAATCTCAAAGTTGGAACAAAGCAGCCTTATTTACAAGAAGCACGGATTCTTTGCAAGAATTATTTCTCAAAATCATTTATTTTGATTTTTATGAACAAAAAATTAGGATTCAGATTAAGGGAAAGTTCACAAATGACGTCACGCATTTTTTCTAACTTTTGACCCCCCCCCCCACCCCTCTATTTTCCTATTGATTTTATTTTTAACGTAATAAAAATAATTCAATAGTAACAATTTTCAGTCATTTTTTATTATTTTGAATTTCCGATCCTTCGTTTTTATTACTGATATTTCCTTTATTATAGATTATTACACTGTTATGACGTAATTTTCTTATGGGGTCATTCAAGTATTACGTAAGCATATTTTAAGAGATTTTTAATTCCCCCCCCCCCTCCCCAACATTTTTTTTCATTTCATTTTTTCACCCTCTTTGATGAATTGAGGGAGGGGGTTTATCTCAATTTTATGTAATACCCTCTAAATCTGAATTAGTTACAAATAACTAATTAAAAAGCAAAAACTCAAGTCACTAATTCAAATAGTTATATTTCTACTAATCATTTATAGTAAAAATAACTAATCATTAGTGGAATTTATTTTTAGGTTATACAACTTATATCAAAATAACTAATATTTTAGTAAAATTCTAAACATTTTTAGTTATTTTCTTTTTTATTATTCATAATTAGTAATTTTTCATTAATCGATGAAACAAAAAATCAGCCACGATTTTACTAATAATTAGTTATTTTTAGCTAATTTAGATTTAGAGAGAATGAATGCACTTTTTTTTCTGAACGAAATGGTAGTTACAAACTATACAAATCTATAAATTTAAGTGTTAAAAAAAGCTAAAGAGAATACCAAAGAAGATTATTATAAATCCGTTTAAAAGGTATGAATAAAGAAATTGAAATTATTTTTCATGATATTTTCTATGGAGAGTGGATTGCCGAAAATTTACGAAGGAGAAGAGGGGGTGAAAAAAGGTTCCAAAAATGTCTTACGTAATTTATGCCCTAAGAACCATTTCAAATCTTATACCTCGAACTTTAACTATTAAATATTTCATTAAAAATAAAACTATTACTGCGATCAATTATTTAATGCGTACAAAATTTGAAAGGTAGTTTGAATTAATTTTTAAAATTACAAAAAAAAATCGTGACGTCACGTTTAGGACTCCCCCTGTAGCGTGACGTAATTTGTGAACGTTCCTTTATTTTTAATCGAAATTCATGTTTTTTTGTTTTTACTGAACATTTATTAATTTATGGTTGTATTTGATGTTTTATTTTATCTTCTTTTTTTCTTTTTTTTTTTATACAGAATGATAATGAGAATATTGTAGAGATGAAGATTCTACCTTGCAATGTAAGAAAATGACTGACGTAGTTAGAAACTCGATATCGTGTGGACATGAGATATATAAATCTATATATATATATATATATATATATATATGTATTTAAAAAAAAAGATATCGAAATTGTGAAAAACGAGGTACTCCGAAGACGAACTCGGAGCGCCGACCTTCGCACCAAATGGTTGAGGTCGTCCTCGACGTACCGAGTGGAGGCAGTTTTTGGCGTCTCGCATCTAGGTTCATTCTGGAAAGGCGTCTCATACGCCAAAATCTCTGGTTGGATTTTTAGCTCATTTTTGTTTAAATGCACGTTCTTGGTGCTCGATGAACGTATTCATTATTCTCTCTGCACTGACAAGACCTGCTTCTTCCTCCTCCTTCTCCTTCTCTTGATGACGCTTATTGTGGACAATTTCTTGAGAGCACATTTCTCACGTTTTGTTGTTGTTGATTAGTTTTCATTTACGCTGTTTCATCAATTGTGGGCAGCCAAAATGCCATATTTGTGCAGGCTGACGCCAACATCATGTATTTTGGATTAAATTGAATACACTGCACTGGAGCAGGATGATCGCCATTAAGCATACACACTTTGAAGCCATTGTCCGCATTCCACACGTGCACTCGTCCTGTAAATAAAGAAATTTGTCAGTATCATGATTTCATGGATAAAATTATTTATATATTATGAAAAGCAGGCGCATAGCGCATACACGCATACTTCACGTCTTATGATTGAGTACTTAGAAAAAATGTTGAGGGAACTACCAGGAATTCTCAGGGGATTTCCAGGAACTTTCAGGAATTTCTCAGGGGTGTCGGAGGAATTTTCAGGGATTTTGCAGGAACTCTCTGGAATTCTTAAAATTTTTGCAGAAATTTCCAGGAATTCCAAGAGATTTCCTAGGAACACCCAGGAATTTCCAGGAATTTAATGAAATTTCAAATGAATTCACAGAGATATTGCAGGAAAATTCAGGAATTTTGCAGGATTTCTCAGAATTTTTGAAAAAACTGCTAGGAATTCCAAGGGATATCCTATGAACACCTAAGAATTTCCAGAAATTTTTCAGAGCTTTCTAAAGAATTTCCGGGGATTTTTCAGGAACTCTCAGAAATTTTAAACAAACTTCCAGAAATTCCAAGGAATTCCCTAATAGCACCCAGGAATTTTCATCGATTTTTCAGGAATTTCCCATAAATTTGGAAGAACAAACAGGGATTTTTCAGAAACTCTCAGAAATTTGGTAGAAAGTCATAGGAATTCCAAAAGATTTCCTAGGAACTCCCAGAAGTTTCCAATAAATATCCAGAGATTTTTAGAAACTTCCTGGAATTTCTCATTAATTCCCTGGGACATTGCAGGAGTTCCTAGAAATTTTAAAAAAACTCCCAAGAATTCCAGGGGATTTCCTAGAAACACCCAGGAATTTCCAGAGATTTTCCAGGAACTCCCTGGAATTGAAAATGAATTCTCAGGGATTATGCAGGATTTCATAGAATTAAGACTTTTGCAGGAACTCCTAGAAATTCCAAGGGATTTCCTAGAAACATCCTGGAATTTTCAGGAATTTTCAAAGAATTTCGGGAAATTTTGCAGGAACTCTCAGAGACTCCAAGGAATTCCAGAGGATTTCTAGAAACACCCAGGAATTTCCAGAGATTTTCCAGGAACTCCCTGGAATTTAAAATGAATTCTCAGGGAATATGCAGGATTTCATAGAATTTTTGCAAAAACTTTTAGGAATCCCAAGGGATTTCTTAGAAACACGCAGGAATTTTTAAAGAATTTCAGGGAATTTTGCAGGAACTCTCAGAAATTTTAAACAAACTCCCAGAAATTCAAAGTAATCCCCTAGAAACACCCAGGAATTTTCAGCGATATTTTAGGAATTTCCCATGAATTTCCAGGAATTTAACAGGAACACTTAGGAATTTTCTAGAAACTCACAGGAATTCAAAGAGATTTCCTAGTAACTCCTAGGAGTTTCCTATGAATTTCTAGAGATTGTTTAGAAACTTCCAGGAATTTCCCATTAATTTCTTGGCATAATGCAGGAGTTCCTAGAAATTTTGAAAAAACTCCCAGAAATTCCATGGGATTTCCTAGGAACACCCAGGAATTTCCAGAGATTTTCCAGGAACTCCCTGGAATTTCAAATGAATTATGAGGGATTATGCAGGATTTCATAGAATTAAGAATTTCTGCAGAAACTTCTAGAAATTCCAAGGGATTTCCTAGAAACACCCAGGAATTTTCAGGAATTTCCAAAGAATTTCGGGAAATTTTGCAGGAACTCAGAGACTACAAGGAATTCCAGAGGGTTTCCAGAAACACCCAGGAATTTCCAGAGATTTTCCAGGAACTCCCTGGAATTTCCACTAAATTCTCAGGGATTATGAAGGATTTCATAGAATTAGGAATTTTTGCAGGAACTCCTAGAAATTCCAAGGGATTTCCTAGAAACACCCAGGAATTTTCAGGAATTTCCAAAGAATTTCAGGAAATTTTGCAGGAACTCAGAGACTACAAGGAATTCCAGAGGGTTTCCAGAAACACCCAGGAATTTCCAGAGATTTTCCAGGAACTCCCTGGAATTTCCACTAAATTCTCAGGGATTATGAAGGATTTCATAGAATTAGGAATTTTTGCAGGAACTCCTAGAAATTCCAAGGGATTTCCTAGAAACACCCAGGAATTTTCAGGAATTTCCAAAGAATTTCAGGGAAATTTTGCAGGAACTTTCAGAGACTCCAAGGAATTCCAGGGGATTTCCAGAAACACCCAGAAATTTCCAGAGATTTTCCAGGAACTCCCTAGAATTTCCACTAAATTCTCAGGGATTATGAAGGATTTCATAGAATCAGGAATTTTTGCAGGAACTCCTAGAAATTCCAAGGGATTTCCTAGAAACACCCAGGAATTTCCAGAGATTTTCTAGGAACTCCCTGGAATTTAAAATGAATTCTCAGGGAATATGCAGGATTTCATAGAATTTTTGCAAAAACTCTTAGGAATCCCAAGGGATTTCTTAGAAACACGCAGGAATTTTTGAAGAATTTCAGGGAATTTTGCAGGAACTCTCAGAAATTTTAAACAAACTCCCAGAAATTCAAAGTAATCCCCTAGAAACACCCAGGAATTTTCAGCGATATTTTAGGAATTTCCCATGAATTTCCAGGAATTTTACAGAAACACTCAGAAATTTTACAAGGATTCTCAGAAATTTTCTAGAAACTCACAGGAATTCAAAGAAATTTCCTAGTAACTCCCAGGAGTTTCCTATGAATTTCTAGAGATTTTTTAGAAACTTCCAGGAATTTCCCATTAATTTCTTGGCATAATGCAGGAGTTCCTAGAAATTTTGAAAAAACTCCCAGAAATTCCATGGGATTTCCTAGGAACACCCAGGAATTACCAGAGATTTTCCAGGAACTCCCTGGAATTTCAACTACATTCTCAGGGATTATGCAGGATTTCATAGAATTAGGAATTTCTGCAGAAACTTCTAGAAATTCCAAGGGATTTCCTAGAAACACCCAGGAATTTTCAGGAATTTCCAAAGAATTTCAGGAAATTCTGCAGGAACTCAGAGACTACAAGGAATTCCAGAGGGTTTCCAGAAACACCCAGGAATTTCCAGAGATTTTCCAGGAACTCCCTGGAATTTCCACTAAATTCTCAGGGATTATGAAGGATTTCATAGAATTAGGAATTTTTGCAGGAACTCCTAGAAATTCCAAGGGATTTCCTAGAAACACCCAGGAATTTTCAGGAATTTCCAAAGAATTTCAGGGAAATTTTGCAGGAACTTTCAGAGACTCCAAGGAATTCCAGGGGATTTCCAGAAACACCCAGAAATTTCCAGAGATTTTCCAGGAACTCCCTAGAATTGAAAATGAATTCTCAGGGATTATGCAGGATTTCATAGAATTAAGACTTTTGCAGGAACTCCTAGAAATTCCAAGGGATTTCCTAGAAACACCCAGGAATTTTCAGGAATTTCCAAAGAATTTCAGGAAATTTTGCAGGAACTCAGAGACTACAAGGAATTCCAGAGGGTTTCCAGAAACACCCAGGAATTTCCAGAGATTTTCCAGGAACTCCCTGGAATTTCCACTAAATTCTCAGGGATTATGAAGGATTTCATAGAATTAGGAATTTTTGCAGGAACTCCTAGAAATTCCAAGGGATTTCCTAGAAACACCCAGGAATTTTCAGGAATTTCCAAAGAATTTCAGGGAAATTTTGCAGGAACTTTCAGAGACTCCAAGGAATTCCAGGGGATTTCCAGAAACACCCAGAAATTTCCAGAGATTTTCCAGGAACTCCCTGGAATTTCCACTAAATTCTCAGGGATTATGAAGGATTTCATAGAATCAGGATTTTTTGCAGGAACTCCTAGAAATTCCAAGGGATTTCCTAGAAACACCCAGGAATTTCCAGAGATTTTCCAGGAACTCCCTGGAATTTCCACTAAATTCTCAGGGATTATGAAGGATTTCATAGAATTAGGAATTTTTGCAGGAACTCCTAGAAATTCCAAGGGATTTCCTAGAAACACCCAGGAATTTTCAGGAATTTCCAAAGAATTTCAGGAAATTTTGCAGGAACTCAGAGACTACAAGGAATTCCAGAGGGTTTCCAGAAACACCCAGGAATTTCCAGAGATTTTCCAGGAACTCCCTGGAATTTCCACTAAATTCTCAGGGATTATGAAGGATTTCATAGAATTAGGAATTTTTGCAGGAACTCCTAGAAATTCCAAGGGATTTCCTAGAAACACCCAGGAATTTTCAGGAATTTCCAAAGAATTTCAGGGAAATTTTGCAGGAACTTTCAGAGACTCCAAGGAATTCCAGGGGATTTCCAGAAACACCCAGAAATTTCCAGAGATTTTCCAGGAACTCCCTGGAATTTTCACTAAATTCTCAGGGATTATGAAGGATTTCATAGAATTAGGAATTTTTGCAGGAACTCCTAGAAATTCCAAGGGATTTCCTAGAAACACCCAGAAATTTTCAGGAATTTCCAAAGAATTTCAGGGAAATTTTGCAGGAACTCTCAGAGACTCCAAGGAATTCCAGAGGATTTCTAGAAACACCCAGGTATTTCCAGAGATTTTCCAGGAACTCCCTGGAATTTAAAATGAATTCTCGGGGAATATGCAGGATTTCATAGAATTTTTGCAAAAACTTTTAGGAATCCCAAGGGATTTCCTAGAAACACGCAGGAATTTTTGAAGAAATTCAGGAAATTTTGCAGGAACTCTCAGAAATTCAAAGTAATCCCCTAGAAACACCCAGGAATTTTCAGCGATATTTTAGGAATTTCCCATGAATTTCCAGGAATTTTACAGAAACACTCAGAAATTTTACAAGGATTCTCAGAAATTTTCTAGAAACTCACAGGAATTCAAAGAGATTTCCTAGTAACTCCCAGGAGTTTCCTATGAATTTCTAGAGATTTTTTAGAAACTTCCAGGAATTTCCCATTAATTCCTTGGCATAATGCAGGAGTTCCTAGAAATTTTGAAAAAACTCCCAGGAATTCCATGGGATTTCCTAGGAACATCCAGGAATTTCCAAAGATTTTCCAGGAACTCCCTGGAATTGAAAATGAATTCTCAGGGAATATGCAGGATTTCATAGAATTTTTGTAAAAACTCCTAGGAATTCCAAGGAATTTCCTAGAAACACCCAGGAATTACATAGTAATTTCTAATTTCTCAGGAAATTACCAGGGATTTCAAACGAACTCCCAGGAATTTTCCAGGAACTTCCAGAGATTTCCCAGGAATTCCAAGGGATTTCACAGAAACTCCCAGGATTTTCCCAGGAATTTCCAGAGATTTTCCGGGAACTCTCAGGAATTTCCCAAAAATTCCGAGAGATTTTGCAGGAACTCTCAGAAATCCCTAGAAATTTTTCAGAAACTTTAGGGGATACTCAGGAATTTCAAGGAATTTGCTAGGAACACCCAGGAATTTCTAATTAACTCCCAGAGACTTTTCAGGAATTCCGAGCGATTTCCAAGGAACACCCAAGAATTTCCCAGAGATCTCCCAGGAACTCCAAGGGATTTTTTATAGATTTCGCAGAAACTCCTAGGAAATCTCAGGGAATTCCCAGAGGTTTCGTAAGAACTCACATGGATTTCACAAGAATTCTCAGGGATTTTTCAGGATTTTATGGGATTTCCTAGGAATTTGCCTGGGGAATCCCTACATAGGATGGTCACAAGATTCAGTTTATCAATTTTCCTGGCATTTTACGGATATGACTACGAATTTCTCTGACAACAATTTTGTTGTTCATAGCAAAGAACATCTGAGAAAAATTTTGTTATTTTTATCATGGCTCGTCTTTAAAACATTTTACCTATAATACATAAGTTAAGCTCGTCAAATACTTAAAGACATTTTTCAATTAAATAAAAATTTCTTAAATTGAAAAAAAATTGAAAAATGTCACAAAAAAATTGAATATACAAGACGATAAATAATAATTGAAAAAATTGATCTAACATTGAAGATAATAATAATTAAAAAAAGCAGAGGATTATGTTTATTTCACAAACATTTTGTTTTCACTTCAGCTAGAAGATAATTTTTTAAAAATTGGAAAATTACGATTTATTTTTTAAAATTTTGACAAAATATAAACTTTATATGGGTCAGTTGAATTGTTTTGAAGCAAGGAATATGATTTTTTTTATAAATCAAGTTGAATTTATAGATTAAAATTTTTTTAAACAAATTTTTCAAAACATCAAAATTTAATAAAATTTTTTTAATTGTTATTATTAAAAAATTTGTAAATTTGGACAAATACAAAGCTTTCTCCAGGAGGAAACGAAAACGATGAAAAATTAACGCAGACAATTGATAAATGAAAAAATAGATTCAATATTACATACATTAAATACAAAATAAATCATTTTTAACTGTTAAAATTTTAAACTTGGAAAAATTAGTATTTTTAGAACAGCACAGACTATTGATAAATCTATTTTTGACCCAGCAGTAATTTTTCCAGAACACTAAATACGATGAATTATGCTGCGCGTGTATTATTTTGTGCCGCAAATGATTTTTTGTAACAGAACAAAATTGTCAAAAATTTAGTTAACAGAATACCCATCAAGAAATATATATATATATATATGTTTTACTTTTTACAGAAATAAAGCATAAATGTTACTGATGCGTAATACTTTACGTGAATTTATCTTTATAGAACGGCTATTTGATTTATCACTACTGATAACAATTTTCTAATTCATAAATTTAAGGCGCACATTGTTTCTTATAAGAAAAAATACTTTTTCTAATTAATTGTAAAAGAAACTGATAAAGGCGTATTATGTATTTTAATTCTAAATTTTGTACTTTATATTAAATGTTAAACTCGCATCAAAGAGCGATAAAAAAATATTCTTATTCCCAGAAATGCATTCAGGAAGTTCAAGGTAATTTTTTAACAAATATTATTCTTTTTTATGAAACAGTATTGGGAAATATTTTGAAAATATGTTATTATTTAATGTTTGAAAAGTAGTTTAAGGAAATAAAATGAATACGTCAAATCTTTATACCTCCTATATCGATACATGTATTCAAGAGTCAAAGTTACACATGGGTTTCATTTTCAGCGTACACGTGGACTTTCTTAATAGTTTGCACATGCGTGAATAAACACCGACCTTATTTATTTGACTATGTTTCAACTTTTTGATTTATTGTTTGATTTTTGAATTATAATATAATAATATAAATAATAATTAAATTAATTAAAAAAATAATAATTAAATCTAGTAATAATTTTCATTTTAGTCAAAGATTTTAATGACAGTTTATTTTCTTGGTAAAATTGTTTTATATCCTGCAATGTATTTTTAGAAAATTGTCAGTTTATTTATTAAAATACAATATATTGTAATCAGAGAATTATTTAAAAACTCTTAAAATCTAATTATCTCATCACTTCTTTTCTATTTCCGATGAATTTTTATTAGACTAATGGTTTGAAGATATTAACAAAGAATCTTAAAAATTTTTGAAATTTAGTTAATTCATTTACCAATGTTTAAAAAAAAAAAAAATCTTAAAACTTTTCTAATTTTTTTCATTTTTGGAAATTGCTTTATTCATTTAAAACCACGTAAATTGCAACAATCTTAATACATTTTATTTAGCTTAAAAGCTTTGTTACTTATTTATAAACTCTGACACTTAAAGAAAATATTGATTTTTTTTTTATTTTTATATTTTATTTTCATTTCTCTAAAATTTATTTTAACACATGTTTAAATTCAACATGGCAATGGAATTAATGATATAAAAGAGTTTAAAATACTTTTTTAATCATGTAAAATTGATATTGAAGAAAAAAAAAACGATAAACTTTACAATTTTTTAACATTTTTGAATCCTGAAGTAAAGCAAGATTTAAAATAATTTTAAATTGAAACTTACTTCCATACTTTTTACTAATGTTTTTAAATTTTTAGATCTTTCCTACTAAAAAGCCACTGGTTTAAAGATTTTCTAAATTTTTGAACCCTTCTTTTCGAAGGAAAATGAAAAAAAACAAAGCTATTAAAAAATAATTTAAAAAACTATTAAATGAATTTAAATTATTTAAAAAAGAAGAAATATAAAGAAACATAAGAGACATTACTACAAAATTTAAGAAAATTAATAATAAATGAAAAAATATCTTTAAAAGAGAAATAAAATACCAATTAAAATTTTTTATTAGAAAATTTCAAATTGACCAGAAAATGGAAAAAAAAACTAATAAATTGATTTACAGAAAACTATAAAATTAGAAATTATTAAAAAATAAAAAAAGAATTAAATAGTTGAAAAAAGTGTACTTTTCATTAAAAAGAATTCGAATTAAACCGAATTCTCATTTAACAGAATTTTAAGTCAGTTGAATTTTTAATTGTTCCAAATTGTATTTGCATGAATTGACATTTACTAGAATTCTTAATAATGATAAAAAATATTTTTCAACGTTAAATTAAAAAAATAATTAATCATATTGATTTTTTATTACGCTAGTAACTGTAAAAACAAAACAAATAAATTATTATTTTAGGTCGTCATTTTTCCTTTTCCTAGAAATATGTTTCCTTTTTTTCTATTGTCTAGTTTTTATCTTACAATCACGAATTTTTGAAAACATTTAATGCTTCTATCCTCATTTTTTAAATTTGTCAATTTTCTACTTTTTTGAAAGCTTTTATTCTTTTGTTTTATATTATGTAAATTTAATAAATTGTACTAATTATTCTCATTTCAACATCGTTCTTTTATTGCATAGAATTTGTCTTCTTTTAAATTTTTTTTAAATTTTCCACAATTCTATTTATTTTTTTTTTATTCAATTTGTCAAAAAATTCTCCAATTTTTTCTAATTTTAAAATGTGGTTCTCTTTAGTAATATATTTGATCGTTTTGTTAATTATCATCTTATTTATTATTTCAATTTAAAAAAAATATCCGTAAATAGTTTAATTTTTTTAAAAGAGTTTCAATTTTTTTTATATATTTTTATGTCACTGTTTTATTCGTGTTTTTTTTTAATTTGGTTTGCGCGGTCCTGCTAGTCAATAATTAAAAATAATAAACTTCAATTTTTTATTTTAACGTTTCGATGACCATGTGTGTCATCATCTTCAGAAACTTAATTGTTGGTGTCAATTTGCATTAATTCACAATCATAATTAAAATAATATAATAAATACATCACTATATTAGTGGAATTCGATAAGTAATTAGATTTTGTCATATTAAATATTTTATATACTAATTATATTCTAAAAAAATAAAATTTTGATTCAAATAAAAAAAATCATGATTTTTATCAGCCCTGTGAAATTACAAACATTAAAATAGTTTTCTCATAATGAAAAATATTGTGTTAAATAAATTCAAATGACACAAAGTTGTTCTTTACATTTATTAAAGAAAAAATAAAAAAAAAAACCTGCTCCATATTTTAACCTTTAGAATCTTTAGATTGATCTATGAACTTTAATATAAAAAATCTTTTCTAAGTGCTACAAGTTAGCATGTTCAAGTTACAGAAGTGTTAAATCTTTTAATGCTCAAATTAGTACTTATAAATTTTACAGTTCATAAAAAGTATTTATTAATTTTTCATTTCCAGTGCAGAAAAAAGTAGAAAGTAGAAGAAAATAAAAGATAGTTGAAGAAAAAAGGAAAATAAACCCAGGAATTATAAAATTTCAAGAAAACAATAAAAAATTAAGAATTTAATTGTAATTTGAAGAAATTAGTTAGAAATTATAGAAACTAATTTGAAATTGAAGAAAATGTGATTTTATGAAAATTGATGAATTGAATTGAAGTTTCAAAAACATAATTGATAATTGAAAAAAAATATTGAAAAAAGCCGACAATTATTGATTATAGAAGAAAATAATTGAAAATTGGAGGAGTTATTGAGATGTGAAATAAATAAATGATAAATTAAAAAAATAGTTGAAAAAAGTCGAGAATTATTGAATATTAAATTTAATAATTAAAAATTGAAGGAAATAATTGATATCTGAAGAAAATAATTGAAAATTGAATCAAATAGTTGTCAATTGAAAAAAATAATTTAGAGTTGAAAAAAGTAATTAAAAATTGATTAAAATAATTGAAAATCGTAGAAAATATTTCAGAATTAAGGAATTAATTAGAAATTGATGAAAATAATTGAAAATTGAAGAAAACAATTGACAATTGAAGAAAATAGTAGAAAATAGAAGAAATTAATTGAGAAATGAAGAAATTTGAAATTAATGAAAATAATTAAAAATGGAAGAAAATAATTGTGAATTGTAGAAAATAATTGGAAATTGAAGAAAACAATTGAAAATTGAAAAGAATAATTGTCAGTTGAAGAAAATAATTGTGAATTTCTGAAAATAGTTGAATATTTGAAGAATTGAATTGAAGCTTCAAGAACGTAATCGAGAATTGAAAAAAAAAATTGAAAAAAGCCGAGAATTATTGAATATCGAAGAAAATAATTGAAATATGATGAAAATAATTGATAATTAAAAGCAAACAATAGAATTGCCCATAACTATATAAACTATTATGCAATGTACGGTCTAATAAAAAAACTGAAGTTCTATCTACGTTTTTTCATAATAATTTGACTTTTTCATGTTTAATGTCTTTCATTGTTTCTGCGGTATTGTTAGCGTTAAGAAAAAAAAAGTAGATAAACATCTATATTTCATGAGAATATATTATATTTTTTTTAATTTTTAATGTATATTTTTTATTTTTCAATTGCACAATTGTCGCATAATTACACAAAATTTAAACGCATAACCAGATTGGTTCAAAATGCATTAAGTTATTGTCTTTATTAATAAAACAAATTGATATATTAGTCAAATTTATTAGCTCCAGGGCTGATAAAAATCATGATTTTTTAAAAAAAATCAAAAAATCGGATTTTTTTGATTTAAATCAAAAATTGATTTTTTTAAAAATATGATCAATATATAAAAACTCCAAATGTTTATTTGCAAGTAGTTTATTAAAGAAATGAAGAAAAATTAAAAAAAAACAACACAAGAATGAAACAGTGACATAATTATATATAAAAAAGTAATATAGTTATATATAAAAAAATTAAACTATTTACGGACACTTTATTAAATTAAAATAATAAATAAGAAGATAATTAAAAAAACGTTAAAATTTATTACTAAAGAGAACAGAATTTTAAAATTAGAAACATTAGAGAATTATTTTATAAATTGAATAAAAAAAAGAATAAATAAAATTTTGTAAAATTTAAAAAAAATTTAAAAGAAAAGAAATTCTATAAAATACAAGAATGTGATATTCAAAATGTGAATATTTAGTACATTTAGTAAATTTACATAATATAAAATAAAAGAATGAAAGCTTTCAAAAAAGCAGAAAATTGGGAAATTTAAAAAATATAGATAAAAGCATCGAATAAATGTTTTCAAAAATTCGTAATTATAAGATAAAAAGTAAACAATTAAAAAGAAGGAAAATGTTTCTTAGAAATTGAAAAATGATGACAAAAATAAATTAAAGAATTAATTAAAACAAAAAATAGTGAAACATCAAAAAAATTAAATAAATAGGAAGAAAATAGAGAAATCTTCTTTTCCTTAATCTAACATACTAAAAAAATTTAAAAAGTACAAAAAATAAAATTAAAAAATATATATCAAGATAAATAAAAAAAAAGTCCACAAAGAAACTTAAAAATTCTTTAAAAATAAAAAAGTTTCAGCAAATTAAGCCAAACACATTTTTTTTATTATTACACTTAAAATAAGTCCAACAATAACAATAAAAAATGAAGAATATAATAGTAATTTGAAGAAATTAATTAAAAATTGATATTTGAAAAAAAATATTGAAAAAAGCCGACAATTATTGATTATAGAAGAAAATAATTGAAATTGGAGGAGTTATTGAGATGTGAAATAAATAAATATTAATTGAAAAAAATAGTTTAAAAAAGTTGAGAATTATTTAATTTATAGAATTAAATAATTGAACATTTTTAGGAATTAATTGAGATCTGAAGAAAATAATAAAAAATTGATGAAAATAATTGAAAATTGAAGAAAATAATTGAAAATTGAATGAAATAATTGGCAATTGAAACAAAGAATTTAGAATTTAAGAAAATAATTAAAAATTGATTAAAATAATTGAAAATTGTAGAAAATATTTCAGAATTGAAAAAATTAATTAGAAATTGATGAAAATAATTGAAAATTGAAGAAAATAGTAGAAAATTGAAGAATATAATTGACAAATACAATTTAATTATTACTAGCAAAACTAACTTTGCATTGTTGTTGGTCATTTAAAACTATAAATTCTTAAAAATTCAAATAATGAAAATAACGAAATTGAAGAATATATCTGAAAAATGACGAAAATAGAAAACAAAATTAAAAGAATGGCTACTTAATTAAACAATTGAAGAAAAATAGTTTAGAAAATTAACCAGTAAATATTAAATTTAAACAAAATAGTTGAAAAATTGTAGGAATAACTGTTTGAAATAATTGCAAAATAAACAACTGGATTGAAAATCGAAAAAAATAATTGAAATTGAAGAAAATAAAAAATATTTGAGGAAATAAATTGAAAATTAAAACATTACATTTGAAATTTGAAAAAATAACTTATAATTGAAAAAACAAAAATTACAAAATGACGAACATAATTTACAATTGAAAACAAAATTAAAAAATGGCTACATTAATACAAAACCGAACAAATTAATTTAAAAAAATCAACTAATAATTACAAAATTTTAAGATAATAATTGAAAATTGCGGAAAATAATAAATAACTAAAGAAAATAGTTAAACATTCACTAGAATAATAGGCAATTAAAAAACAAAATTAAAATAACTAAACAAGAAATACTAATAATAATATTTTAAATATAATATTTAAAAATCAATTAATATAAATAAAATAAAAATTTATTTAAGACAAAATTTATAATATTTTAGAATTAAAAAGAATTGCAAAAAATAATTGAAATTAAACAAAATAATTGCAAATTTTGCAAAATTAATTGAAAAAAAGTGAAATCAATTAAAAATTGGGGAAAGTAATTTGAACAATCAGAAAAATATTTTAAACCTAAAGAAAATAATTTAAATTTGAGAAAAATACTTAAGAAATAAGAATCTTAAAAGTAAATTTAAAAAAAATTGAATAATGAAAAATTAGAGAAAATAATTGAAAATTGAGATAAATAAATTAAAATTGAAAAAACTAATTAAAATTTAAGAAAATAATTAAACAAATTACATAAAATATTTTAAATAAAGGAAAGTTAAACAAAATTTGGGAAAAATACTTAAAACTTTCAGAAGTTCATTGAAATAAAAGAAAATAATTGAAAATCAGAGAAAATAAATAAAAAAAGATGCAAATAATTTAAAATTGTACAGAACAAGTTGTAATTAAAGAGTAATAAGTAAAAACTTTTTGGCAATTATGAAAAAGAACGAGAAAAAAAATGAAAATAATTGAAAATTGAAGAAAATAATATAAAAAAAACAATATAAATAATTAAATAATTGAAAAGTCAGATAAATAGTTAACAATTTTTGAAATTATGAAACAAATGTAAAGAATTGAAAATTGAAGGAAATAAATTTGGAAAATAATTGAAAAATGTTTTTAAATTTTAAAACTTGACGAAAATAATTAAAACATGATACAAACAATGATAAGTTGTAAAAAATAAATGACATTTAAGTGTGATAATTGAAAAAACTACAGAATTTTTTTTAAATAAAGGAAAAATAATTGAAATTTGAAAAAAAATGCAGATCTTAGAAATCAATTAAAACTAAAAATTGGAGAAAAGAATTGAAGAAATAAGCTAAAAGTAATTGAATTTTACGATAATTAATAAACAAATTTTGAAATTATGAAAACAAATAAAAATATTTTAAAAGTCTTAAAAATCTTAGAAAATAATTTTAGAAAACGAGAAAAACTAAAAATTGAAGAAAAGTTTGGAAGAAAGATAAAAATAATAGTTTACGATAATTAATAAACAAAATTTGAAATTCTGATAACAAATGAAAATAA
Organism: Ganaspis brasiliensis; assembly: GCA_037103525.1. Lineage (NCBI taxonomy): Eukaryota > Metazoa > Arthropoda > Insecta > Hymenoptera > Figitidae > Ganaspis > Ganaspis brasiliensis. The sequence continues at coordinate 1,271,929 of JAZKLR010000590.1, read as the reverse complement.
TTAGAAATTGAAGAAAATATTTGAATTTTCAGAAAAATACTTAAAAGTCTTAGAAAATAATTTTAGAAAATGAGAATAATAATTAACATTCGAGAAAAATAATTGAAACATGATAAAATTAATTCAAAATTGAAAAAAATAATGAAAATAATGAATATAATTATAAATTGATGAAAATCAAGAAAAATTGCAAAATTTATTTTTAAGAAAAAGAAAATAATTAAAAAATCTTGATATGATAGAAAATTGATGACAATAATCTAAATTTGAGATAATAACTGAAAATTTAGAAAATTAATTGCATGTGTATATATTTTAAACTTCTTCAAAAACCATAATAAATTTTTAAAGCATTTTTCGCAACTTTTTTTTTACCCAAATGACAATTAAAAACCAGCACAACAAAATAAAATAACAGGGACTAACTTCACTTCAGTTTTTAAAACGTGGACAGAAAAATATGAATAAATCGAGGAATAAATATTAATACTAACTAACTTCACTTCAAACTTTAAAACGTGGACAGAAAAAGATGAATAAATATAAATACATACTAACTAACTTCAGGAGTTTATACGGAGATTATTATTATTTAATTAATAATAATTTTCTTAATTTTTCAATTTGCAATTATTTTCTTTAAATTTAGCATTTCTTGTTTAGTTATTTTAATTTTGTTTTTTAATTGCCTATTATTCTAGTGAATGTTTAACTATTTTCTTCAGTTATTTATTATTTTCCGCAATTTTCAATTATTATCTTAAAATTTTGTAATTATTACTTGATTTTTTTAAATTAATTTGTTCGGTTTTGTATTAATGTAGCCATTTTTTAATTTTGTTTTCAATTGTAAATTATGTTCGTTGTTTTGTAGTTTTTGTTTTTTCAATTATAAGTTATTTTTTCAAATTTCAAATGTAATGTTTTAATTTTCAATTTATTTCCTCAAATATTTTTTATTTTCTTCAATTTCAATTATTTTTTTCGATTTTCAATCCAGTTGTTTATTTTGCAATTATTTCAAACAGTTATTCCTACAATTTTTCAACTATTTTGTTTAAATTTAATATTTACTGGTTAATTTTCTAAACTATTTTTCTTCAATTGTTTAATTAAGTAGCCATTCTTTTAATTTTGTTTTCTATTTTCGTCATTTTTCAGATATATTCTTCAATTTCGTTATTTTCATTATTTGAATTTTTAAGAATTTATAGTCAGGGTGTCTACTAATTTCGTCCCACAAAATTCCCGGTCATTTCCTGGTTTTTCCCGGTTTTTGTTCCTATTTTTCCCGGTTTTTTCTCTTGTTAACTTAAAATTTATTTTAAGTATAAATAGACCTACAAATGGCTACAAAAATTGAATATAACAGTTGATAATTGAAGAAAATAATTGAAATTCAAAGAAAATAATTGAGAATTGAAGAATTAAATATTAAACTTTACAAACAATAATAATTAAGAATTAAAAGAAACAATTAATAATAAAAAGAAATAATTAATAATGGAAAGAAATAATTGAACAATGACAAAGACATTTGACAATTAGAAACAAAATTAAAAAAAAGAAAGTAAATATTAATCTACAATTGAACAATAATTGAAAAAATTGAACAATGGTTATTAAATTCAAAGAATATAATTGAAAATTGGTCAACTAGATAGAAAATACAAAAAAATAATTTAAACTTTAAGTTAATAATTCAAAATTGAAGAAATAAATTGAAAATTAAATAATCAAATTGAAATCAGAAAAACACAGAATTATTGAATATTAAAAAAAGACAATTGAAATTTGAGAAATAAAATTGAAATTCGAATACAATAATTGAGAATTAAAGAAAAATTACTGAAGAATTGGATTGAAAAAAAAAAGAAAATAATTTATAATTAAAAAAAAATGGAAAATCACAGGAATTATTTAATATCAAAGAAAACATTAAAATTGAAGAATAGAATTGTTATTTAAAGAAATTAATTGAGAATTGAAAAAAATAATTGAACAATTGAACAATTAAATTGAAAATAGAAGAAAATTATTGAAAATTGAAGGAGGTTTTCAAACATGAAATAAATAACTGATAATTGAAAAAAAAATAATTGAAAAAAGTCGAGATTACTGAATATTGAAACAAGCAATTGAAAATTGAACAAAATAATTAAAAATTAAAGAAAATAATTGAAAATTGAACAAAATAATTAAAAATTGAAGAAAGTACTTAAAAATTAAATACAATATTTGGAAACAGCAGAAAAATTTAGAAATCGACGGAAATAATTGCGAATTGATGAAAATAATTTAAAAATTTACAATTTAAATAAAAATTGAAAGAAAAACATACCTAATTTAAATAGCTGAAAATTGTTAAATATTGAAAAAAAATGAGAAGAAATTGAGAAATTGAAAGAAATTGAGAAACTGAAAGAAATATGAAAAAATAATTGGAAATTTAGGAAAATAATTGAAATTTAAGAAAAAAATTGGAATTTGAAGAAAATAATTGAGAATTTAAAAAAAATCATTGTAAAAAGCTTAGAGTTATTGAATATTAAAAAAAAAATTGAAAATTAAAGAATGGAATTGAATGTCGAAAATTATAATTGGGAATTAAAGAAAATAATTCAAGAATTGAACAATGAGATTGAAAGTAGAATAAAATAAGTGATAATTGAAGAAAAAAGAAATTGAACAACCCAGGAGTTATAGAATTTTTGAAAAAAAAAAAAACAATAAAAAATGAAGTACGTAATTGTAATTTGAAGAAATTAATTAAAAATTGTAGAAAATAATTTGGAATTGAAGAAAATGTGATTTTATGAAAATCGTTGAATAATAATTGATGAATTGAATTCAAGTTTCAAAAACATATTTGATAATTGAAAAAAAATATTGAAAAAAGCCGAGAATTATTGATTATAGAAGAAAATAATTAAAAAATGGAGGAGTTATTGAGATGTGAACTAAATAAATGATAATTGAAAAAAATAGTTGAAAAAGTCGAGAATTATTAAATATTAAATTAAATAATTAAAAATTGAAGGAAATAGTTGAGATTTATTTATTTATTTATTAACACAATAAAAAGTGAATAAGATCTGAAGAAAATAATTAAAAATTGAAGAAAATAATTGAAAATTGAATCAAATAATTGTTAATTCAAAAAAAATAATTTATAGTTGAAGAAACTAATTAAAAATTGATTAAAATAATTGAAAATCGTAGAAAATATTTCAGAATTAAATGAATTAATTAAAAAATTGATGAAAATAATTGAAAATTGAAGAAAATAATTGAGAAATGAAGAAATAAATTTAAATTAATGAAAATAATACCAAATGGAAGAAAATAATTGGAAATTGAAGAAAATAATTGAAAAGAATTTATTATCCCAGAAAAAAAATCCCCGGTTTGACGGAAAATTCCCGGTTAACTCCCGGTTTTTCCCGGTTAATTTAAATTCCCAGTTTTCCCGGTTAGTAGACACCCTGATAGTTTTAAATGACCAACAACAATGCAAAGTTTGTTTTGCTAGTAATAATTAAATTGTATTTCTCTAGGAGGCAACTTTTCTTGACAGATCAAGCCTTTATCTTCATAATGTTTAAATTATCTTCTTTAAAAAGATATACATTTTCATAATGTAAATTACGTAAATTTTATAGAAAATGTACATACAAATTAACGAATGTAATATTCAAACATTCAAAGTAGTTTATTACATTTTTCAAAAATTCCCGCTTATTTAGGAAATTATTATCGCAGGGATCACAGTACCTATTGCTACTGAAAAAGGTGAATAGGTGCGAATTTTTTCAAAAATAGGGGACAAAAAGGGGACAAAAAATTTGCTTCAACTTATGTACTTGAAGATTTTATAGGACTTTTTTATTCACAAATTTTAAATAAGGAAACATTATACAGGGCTGCCAGCGGACTTGTAGATTGAAAATAGTACAAAAAAGTGACTTTTTATTTTAAAAAGGTGAATAAATAGGGAGTTTTCAAGTGAGAAAAGTGAATAAACAATAATTTGCAATAATAAACAAAATATTACTAATATTAATTTGGGGCCCGCCAGTAGGCAAATAATTAATCAGGGCTCCCCAATATCAAATTTGAAAAAAAAAATTGTTAAATGAGAAAACTAATTGGAAAATGAATTAAAAATCAAGAAATGAAGACAAAAAATTTTAATTTAAAACAAAATAATTGAAATTTAAAGAAAATAATTGAAAAATGTAAAGAATACTTGAAATTACAAGAAAATAATTGAAGCATGATAAAAATAAGTAAAATTTGACGAAAAATAATGATTCACATTTAAAAGAAAATAAAAAAAATTTACAAACGTAGAAAATATGTAGAAAATAGTTGAAAAATTACCATAAAAAACTGAAATTTGGAAAAAAAAAATTAATGAGAAATATAACTCAAAAAACGAAGTAAAAAATAAAAAATTTATTACTTTAATTGAAAAATTAAGGACATAATTGAAACGTGAAGAAACTAATTGAATAATGTCATAAATAATTAAAAGCAAGTGTAAAAATTAAAAATTTATAGACAACAATAATAAAAATATTGAAGAAATATTTCCAAAATGTCAAAAATATTTGAATAATAACAAAAATAATAGTTGTTTGAAAAAAATAATTGAGAAATGACAAAAATACTTGATAACTGATGTAAGTAATTGATAATTTATAGATAATAATCATTGAAAAATTGAAAAAAGTATTATAAGTTTGAGGAAAATAATTAAAAGTTGAAGATATTAATTGACGTTTGAAGAAAATAATTGAAATTTAAAGAGAATAATTCAAAAATGCTAAAAAAATTAAATATGAGAAAAGGAATTGAAATTGGTAGAAAATAATTGGAAAAAGTGTAAAAAATTATAAATTTGAAGACAATACTTGAAAAATTGACGAAAAAATTCAAAAAATTAAGAAACTAGTTGAATAATGAGATAAATAATTGAAAGCTGGTTTAAAAATTAAAAATTTATAGACAATAATTGAACCTTTGAAAAAAATATTGGAAGTTTGAGGAAAATAATTGAAAGTTTTAGAAATTAATTGAAGTCTAAAGGAAAAAATTGAAATTTGAAGACAATAATTGCAAAATGTCATAAAATTTAAATATAAGGAAAGTAATTGAAATTTGTAGAAATAATTGAAAAAAAATTGAAAAAGTTGTAAAAAATTAATAAATTTATGAGAATAATAAAAAGGATTAAAAAAATGATTGAAATTTTTTTTTAACTTTTTTTTAATTTCTTGACAATAAACAAAATTGAATAAAATAATTGAAATTTGATACAAATAATTTTAAAATGCCAAAAATAATAAAAATATGAAGAAAATAATTGGAAAATGACAGAAATAATTGAATAATGACAAAAGTAATTGAAATTTGAAGAAAATAATTTAAAAAATAACAAAACTAAATTGAAATTTGTGTAGAAAATTTAAATACTTCTGACAATAAAATAAGGATTAAAAACATAATTGAAATTTTAAGAAAATACTTGAAATATTACAAAAATAAATGAAAATTTGTGTAATAAATGAAAAAATTTATGGCAACAATTTAAAGTTTAAAGAAAATAATTTAAATTAGAAGAAAGTAATTGAAGTTTAAAAAAAATAATTGTAATTTAATAGACTAATTAAAAAAAGTCAAAAAATTTAAATATGAAGAAAGTAATTAAAGTTTCTAGAAAATAATTAAAATGTGTAGAAAATAATTGAAAAAGTTGTAAAAAATTAATAAATTCATGACAATAATAAAAAGAATGAAGACATTTTTTAAAATTTGAAGAAAATAAATTAAAATTGGTGTAAAATTTAAAAATTCATGACAAAAAAATTGAATATAATAATTGAAATTTGTAGAAAATAATTCTAATATGCCAAAAATAATAGAAACATGAAGAAAATAATTTGAAAATGACATAAATACTAAGAAATATGACAAAAGTAATTGAAATTTTTAAGCAAATAATTAAAAAATGACGAAAGTAAATTGAAAATTGTGTAGAAAATTTGAATATTCTTGGCAATAATTTATAGATTTTAGAATATAATTAAAATTTTAAAAAAATAATATAAAAATGACAAAAATAAATGAAAACTTGTGTAATAAATTTAAATATTCCTGACAATAAGTTAAAGACAGAAGAAAATAATTGATATACTGAAAAATTAAGTTCAAAATCTTAGAATTATTTGAAAATTGACAAAAGGACTTTAAAAATGAATAAAAATGAAAAAGATAATTGAAAAGAGATGTAAAAATTAAATATTTGTAGACTGTATTAAAAAAATTGATGATGTAAGGTCATTGTTTTGAAAACTGAATTTTTTACACGAGAATGTATATCCAAAATTTTTAAAAATTAATTTTTGACTTCGGAATCTTTATTTGCGACCTCAAAAATCTCCAAATAAGACTTGTTGAATTTCCTTGAATATTTATGTGATAAAAGATTTCACATATTGCAATGTATTATTTCTACATATTTTTTATAACACTCGACATTTTGATAATTTAATTTCTTTAAACATTATATCTTAAAATATGGCTAAAAATGAAGAAATTTATGACCTAAAATATTTTTAGCTTATGAATTAAAAAAGTTGGGAATTTATTTTTAAAAGTTTATTTTTCCCCATGTATTTTTAATGGGGATTTTCTATTGACTGATGCAGATTAATGTAAATTAATTGGGCTGGGTTTTTATAAATTTTTTTTCTTTATATTGAACTGCTAAAATTTTCGGCTATAACTATAAACTTTAATACTGAAAATTAGAAAAAGGGGAAATAGGGGACAATTCTTTAAAATAGGGGAAATAGGTGCAAAATTTTAAAATAGGGGAAAAAAGGTGAATAGGGGACAACCTGTGATCCCTGTTATCGTGATACATTTTTGTTTTTGTTAAACTCTGGTTAAGCTTCAGAAATGGAGGTAATGTGTCTGGATTTTTTGTCAAATGTACTAATATTCAGTGTTTACAAGTCTTGAAACACATATTTAGTAATTCTTTTTTCTTTAACGGGCGTAATAATTCATTTCTCTTATTTTGCCCGTTTTCCCCCTCTCTATAAATATCTAGCGGGCGAACTAATTCATCGCTCTTATTTCGCCCGTAAACGGGCGATACAGAATCGTTGTTAAAAAAAAAAGATAGTAGACAAACATCTACATTTCACGAGAATATATTATATTATTTTAAAATTCTTAAAGTATATATTTTTTATTTTTCAATTGCATAATTGTCGCATAATTAAACAAAATTTAAACGCATAATAATTGGTTCAAAATGCATAAAGTTACCATCTTTTTTTAATAAAAAAAATTGATATATTAGTCAAATTTATAAGCCCAGAAAGAAAATTCCCGGTTAGTAGACACCCTGATAAACATTAAACAGAAAGCACAATACATAACTGAAATTTGATAATAAAGAAAGTTTCTCACCATCGGTGGAACCACTGAAAACAAACTGCGAGTCCGGACTGAAACTAGCCTCAACAGCGATCCCCTTATTATTCAAATGTCCGGTAAAAGTTTGCAGCGGAGTTCCGTGAAAAGCGTCAACAAGTCTAATAATGCTGCCATTGGTCGAGATTAAAATTGTCTTGCCGTCCCGACTGAACTTGAGACCCGTCCAGTCGCACTCTTTCTCCTGCTGCAATTTAAACGTGACAAAAGGTCCCTTGTCAAAGCTTCTGAGATCGTACAATTTGACACACTCGGAATTGACTCCGGCAGCAAAAATTAATCCCTCGGGATCATAAGCGGCCACCGGTCTCCCCGAAACATTCATAACTCCATGGCAATTTGGCGATCTCAAGTCCCAAAGTCTCAATGTTTTGTCGAGTGATCCTGACAAAAAAGTGTCGTCAATTGGACTAATGCAGAGGGAGACAACTTTTTTCGTGTGGCCAGGAAAGTAACGAATGTATTTGTTGTCGTGCAGACTCAGGTAACGAATTGTGTCGTCAATTTTTGTACTGCTGTGAATAGCCGTATTTTTGGCATGTGTAAAGTGAATTAAGTCAACGCCGTATTTCTTGGAATTGACGGTTCGCATCTGAGTGCCCTTCTCACAGTCATAAATGACAATTTGATCGTCCTCAGAGCAGGAGATGAGTGTCTCTCCATTGCTGGAGAAGTCGATGCTGTTGATCCGGTCGGTGTTCTCGCGGAAGATTTTCGCGACTTTAAAGCTTCGCACCACATGGTCGACGAGCTTCATTTCGAAAGAAGGGCGCGCGGACCCTTCCTTCCTTCCTTCTGTGCTTCCGCTCACCCTTCCTGATTACTTAAAAATCGAATGAAAATCACACCTCGCGACGCTCACTGACACGCCAACTGCGATAAGCGATCAGTATAACTTTGAGAAAAATTCACTCAAACTTGACACGTATATTATTGGTTTGTGTTTAATGATTGACGAGGAGATAAGTCACGACTTGAATTAACAATTGACAAAGGATCCTTCTCAATTTTCTGTTTTCTACTCTCCTCCCGCGTGTGTACTTACAAACACTAACACTACAGTTAATTCGAAGAGACGCCGTTTCAAGAATTACTACACTGTACAGTTGTGGGTTTATTATGGCGTTTTTAAGCTTTGTTCTGATGTAACTACAGCTGCGGATGAATTACAGTGGAAATTCGGCTTGAGACAGGGTTGTGTAGCAGGATTCTAAGGTTGCGGTTCGCTGGGTTTTTTTTATGTAAATTACGATTTAATACGGAATTTACGTAGATAACGGTTTTGGGCAGGGTTGGGTTGTAAAGTTTCAAGTTACGCGTAACTTTGAGTTCTTAACGTAAATTACGTGAGGTTTACAAATTTAATATACGTAATTTACCCCCCACCAACAGAAAATGCATTGTGTGTGAAATTCAGGACTTAATATACGTAGATACGTAAAATACCTCCAAAACTTCATGTAATTTACGTAAGGTATATTAGGTGCACAACCCTGGAAGGTGTAAATAGACCATAAGGGTGAAGTCGGGTGCAGGAAATTTACGAAAAACCCAAAAGGTCGAATATCCAAACGGTCGAATAAGACCAATCCAAATGATCGTATCCAAAATGCCGATTATACATTTTGTCGAATTTCCAAGTGATCGAACATTCAAATGGCCGATCTTCCAAATTGTCGAATGTACATTTTGTCGAATTTACGCACTGTCGAATGTCCATTTTTTTCGAACTTCCAAATTGTCGAATATCCAAATTTTCGAATTTCTAAATTGTCGAATATCCATATTGCCAAATTTCCAGATGATCGAATATCCGAATTATCGAAATCCCAAATTGTCGAATCTCCATTTTGTCGAATTTCGAAATTATCGAATTTCCAAATTATGGATTATCCAAATTGTCGAATTTTCTAATCGCCGAGTATCCACTTTGTCGAAACTCCAAAAGGTCAAATTTTCTTTTTCATATGAGTTTCCTATCTATGATCTGTGTTGGTATAGATTGCCAAAGTGCGCAGAATTAAACATTTCATTAATCATTTTAAATTTCGCGCACTTGTCCAATCTACTATACCAATACATTTCATAGATAGGAAACTCTCCGAAAAAAACTAATTCGATCTTTTGGACATTCGATCATTTGGAAACGGATGCAGGAAATTTCCCAAAAACCCAAAAGGTCGAATATCCAAATGGTCGAATTTCAAAAAGTCGAATCTCCAAACGGTCGAATATTTATTTTGTCGAATTTCCAAATGATCGAATATCTAAATTGTCGAATTTCCAAATTGTCGAACATCCATTTGGTCGAATATCCATTTTGTCGAATTTCTAAATTGTCGAATTTTCAAATTGTCGAATATCTACTTTGTCGAATTTCCACATTGTCGAATATTCAAATTTTCGAATTTCCAAATTGTCGAATTCCAATTTTGTCGAATGTCCAAACTGTCGAATTTCCAAATTCTAGAATATCCATTTTATCGAATTTACAAATTGTCGAATATCCAAATAGTCGAATATCCAAATTGTCGAACATCTACTTTGTCGAATTTCCACATTGTCGAATATTCAAATTTTTGAATTTCCAAATTGTCAAATTTCAATTTTGTCGAATGTCCAAACTGTCGAATTTCCAAATTGTCGAATTTCCCAATTGTTTAATTTCAATTTTGTCGAATGTCCAAACTCTCGAATTTCCAAATTATCGAATATCAATTTTTTCGAATTTCCAAATTGTCGAATATCCAAATTGTCGAGTTTCCAAATTGTCGAATATCTATTTTGTCGAACTTGCAAATGATCGAATATTCAAATTGTCGAATTTCAATTTTGTCGAATATCCATTTCATCGAATTTCCAAATTGTCGAACATCCATTTGGTCGAATATCCATTTTGTCGAATTTCTAAATTGTCGAATTTTCAAATTGTCGAATATCTACTTTGTCGAATTTCCACATTGTCGAATATTCAAATTTTCGAATTTCTAAATTGTCGAATTTCAATTTTGTCGAATGTCCAAACTGTCGAATTTCCCAATTGTCTAATATCAATTTTGTCGAATTTCCAAATGATCGAATATCCAAATAGTCGAATATCCAAATTGTCGAACATCTACTTTGTCGAATTTCCACATTGTCGAATATTCAAATTTTTGAATTTCCAAATTGTCGAATTTCAATTTTGTCGAATGTCCAAACTGTCGAATTTCCAAATTGTCGAATTTCACAATTGTCGAATATCAATTTTGTCGAATTCCCAAATTGTCGAATATCCAAATTGTCGAATTTCAATTTTGTCGAATGTCCATTTTATCGAATTTCCAAATTGTCGAGTTTCCAAATTGTCGAATATCTATTTTGTCGAACTTGCAAATGATCGAATATTCAAATTGTCCAACGTCCAAATTGTCGAATATCTATTTTGTTGAATTTACAAATGATCGAATATTCAAATTGTCGAACATCCAAATTGTCAAATATCTATTTTGTCGAATTTGCAAATGATCGAATATCTAAATTGTCGAATTTCCAAATTGTCGAACATCCATTTGGTCGAATATCCATTTTGTCGAATTTCAAAATTGTCGAATTTTCAAATTGTCGAATATCTACTTTGTGGAATTTCCACATTGTCAAATATCCAAATTGTCGAATTTCAATTTTGTCGAATGTCCATTTTATCAAATTTCCAAATTGTCGAGTTTCCAAATTGTCGAATATCTATTTTGTCGAACTTGCAAATGATCGAATATTCAAATTGTCCAACGTCCAAATTGTCGAATATCTATTTTGTTGAATTTACAAATGATCGAATATTCAAATTGTCGAACATCCAAATTGTCAAATATCAATTTTGTCGAATTTCCAAATGATCGAATATCCAAATTGTCGAACATCTACTTTGTCGAATTTCCACATTGTCGAATATTCAAATTTTTGAATTTCCAAATTGTCGAATTTCAATTTTGTCGAATGTCCAAACTGTCGAATTTCCAAATTGTCGAATTTCACAATTGTCGAATATCAATTTTGTCGAATTTCCAAATTGTCGAATATCTATTTTGTCGAATTTACAAATGATCGAATATTCAAATTGTCGAACATCCAAATTGTCAAATATCTATTTTGTCGAATTTTCAAATGATCGAATATCTAAATTGTCGAATTTCCAAATTGTCGAACATCCATTTGGTCGAATATCCATTTTGTCGAATTTCTAAATTGTCGAATTTTCAAATTGTCGAATATCTACTTTGTCGAATTTCCACATTGTCGAATATTCAAATTTTCGAATTTCCAAATTGTCGAATTTCAATTTTGTCGAATGTCCAAACTGTCGAATTTCCCAATTGTCGAATATCAATTTTGTCGAGTTTCCAAATGATCGAATATCCAAATAGTCGAATATCCAAATTGTCGAATATCTACTTTGTCGAATTTCCACATTGTCGAGTATTCAAATTTTTGAATTTCCAAATTGTCAAATTTCAATTTTGTCGAATGTCCAAACTGTCGAATTTCCAAATTGTCGAATTTCCCAATTGTCGAATATCAATTTTGTCGAATTTTCAAATTGTCGAATTTCCGAATGATCGAATATCCAAATTGTCGAATTTCCAAATTGTCGAACGTCCATTTTGTCGAATGTCCAAATTGTCGAATATCCACTTTGTTGAATTTCCAAATTGTCGAATATCTATTTTGTCGAATTTCCAAATGATCGAACGTCCAAATAGTCGAATTTCCAAATTGTCGAATCTCCAAATGTTCGAATATCCAAATGTTCGAACTTTTTTTTTATGTGAGTTTCCTATCTATGAAATGCGTTGGTATAGTAGATTGGACAAATGCGCAAAATTTAAAATTTCCATAATGATTTTAAATTTCGCGCACTTGTCCAATCTACTATACCAACACATTTCATAGATAGGAAACTTACATGAAAAAAAAAGTTCGAACATTTGGACATTCGAACATTTGGAGATTCGACAATTTGGAAATTCTACTATTTAAACATTCGATCATTTGGAAATTCGACAAAATAGATATTCGACAATTTGGAAATTCAACAAAGTGGATATTCGACAAAATGGACGTTCGACAATTTGGAAATTCGACAATTTGGATATTCGATAATTCGGAAATTCGACAAAATAAATATTCGACAATTTGGAAATTCGACAATTTGTAAATTTTAATAAAATGGATATTCTAGAATTTGGAAATTCGACAGTTTGGACATTCGACAAAGTGGATATTCGACAATTTGGAAATTCGAAAGTTTGAATATTCGACAATTTAGAAATTCGAAAAAGTAGATATTCGACAATTTGGAAATTCGACAAAATGAATATTCGACCAAATGGATGTTCGACAATTTGGAAATTCGACAATTTAGATATTCGATCATTTCGAAATTCGACAAAATGGATATTTGACCATTTGGATATTTGACCGTTTAGAGATTCGACTTTTTGAAATTCGACCATTTTGATATTCGACCTTTTGGGTTTTTGGGAAATTTCCTGCACCCGAATGAGAAAGAGAATAGTTGTGGCGGTTATGGCGGGAATCGAAACGTCAAATGATATTAGAGGTTATGTTTATTAATGTATAAAAGTATCGATACATCGATATATCTCGATAGTAAGTGCGTACTGCGCTTGCGTACCGGATTCAGAATTCATTACATATCGTGAACCAAGACAGACGTTTGGCTCAAGACTCTACAGTCAGTTTCCTCTTCTTAATATTACTTACTGATTTGAAAATACGACCTTCTAGATTTTTGGGAAATTTCATGCGCCCGTGTAAGCACATGTTACTACGTCACATTGTGCTTCATAAATTGAGTTATGTAATGTATTGTTCACAACTAATTGGAACATGTCAATGAAGTTTATAAAAATCTATTTTTAAAATTCGCGCTACTACAGCAATTTTATCCAAAAAGACATTTCTGTTTAAGTTAAACATTTTTGTATTATTTTAATTGTATTTAAACTATATAATTGATTAAACAATTCATTTTTCTTATAAAAATAAACATTTTAAAATTTTAGGGGGCCAAATTTATTTTATTGGGAAATTAGATTAGATCTGGGGGACAATTTGGATATTCGATCATTTGGAAATTCGAAAATTTGGGATATTCGATCATTTGGATATTCGACCATTTCGTTATTCGACCGTTTGGAGATTCGACTTTTTGAAACTCGACTATTTGGATATTCGACATTTTGGGTTTTTGGGAAATTTCCTGCTCCCGTTTTTACAATTGTAATATACGTAATTTACCCCCCATTAAAGGCGCTTTTATACCTCGTCCCGTAACTTTACTTTTGTCTCATGCTACTACACAGCAGTGGCATAAGTTTGTCTCGTTCTCGCACTAGTTATGTGCCCAGATCGTCCAGGAGTCAGGACACATAATTAGTGCGAGAACGAGACAAACTTATGCCACGGCTGTGCAGTAGAATGAGACAAAAGTAAAGTTCCTGGAAAAGGAACAGGAAATGCACTGCACTCTTTAAAAAATCAGTGTATTAAAATATGTAACACGTTGACGTTGAATAACTAGTGTTCTTAAATTCTCGAGAATTTAAAATCGGGTAATTTACCAGGAAAAGTTACGGTAATGTTCTCTTTTCAAGTGAATTTAAGACAATTTTAATTTTTACTCTTGTATCAAAAACTTTTTTAAATAATAAAAAAAATTTTTTTTTCAAAGTGTCCAGCGAAGACATGAAATAAATTTCCCGTTTGAATAATAAAATTTCCGCAACATTTTTTGCGTGTATTATTTCGTTAATTTTAAATTTTGGTTTTATTTTTATAAAAAAAACAAATTTATTGCTACATTTTTATTTCAAAAGTTTTTTATTTCTGCAATATTTCTCTAGCAAAGACAAATTTTTAAAATTTATTTTGATAAGAAAAATTTTTATAAATAATTGTGAATGCTTAAAATTTCCGTTGGCAGAAAGAAATCCCGTACATTTTCCGCATTAAAACATATCCCGTACAATATATGCGAACATAAATGTGAGGTTATGTTTACATTTTATTTTTATTTAATGTCAAATCTCTTTATTTATTGCATATGAGAAGTGCTTATATACATTTACTTAATTATATTAGGTTATAAAATAGATATAATAATAAAATAATGCATTGTATCCTCAAAAATTATAATAAAATAATCATTTTTATACTTTTTATTTTCAAAAATTTGAATTATCTAAAGTTCTCTTAAATTCTCCGAGAAATTAATCGTCGGTTATATTCTCGATTATATTCTCGTTCTCGGTAATATTCTTTGGGTAATATAACCGTATATCCCTTGTAATATACCCTTTCCGTTGTAAAATTTCTTGAAAATTTGAGAAAATGAAAAGTTTCATGAAACTTTGGAAACGTTTCAAAGTTTCCAAAATTTCAAGATGGCATAAATACATAAAAAAGCGCATGCACAAAAATTTATTCTTATCCCCACCATTCAATAAAATCCCACCATTTTTGAAATTTTTAAAGTCTCATGAAACTTTCAAAGTTTGAATGAAACGTTTCATTGACTCACATTGGTTTCTCACATTGTTTCTTTGTATTATTATAATAGTTCTAACAAACCGGAAATTATAAAATAAGATAAGTTTGTTTACTTAAATACACATTGCCGCCATCTTGAAAACGTAAATTACATTTTGCAAGAAAAGCTATGTAAATTACGTTAGGTAAATCGCTGAACCTGTCTCCATCCCTGGAGTAGAAACAATTATATTTTTGTAACTACTCAACCCTGATCTACCATTGATTAGTATTTCCTGGCGCTTCAGAACCCTGAAGTTTCTTTCTGCCCGTTTGACAAGAGTGGTAAGTGTGTGTCCCTAAATATTCTGTTTTATTCCAAATATTCTAGAAACATCCTGTATATTTACGAGTTGTTATTTATATCGGAGTGTTCCTTATTATTGATAGTTTAAGTGTAATATAATATATTTGTGATTAATACGATTTATTTATTTTAAATTCAGGTCAAGATGGGTCGCCGACCAGCGAGATGGTGAGTAACAATAATTTCTAAACATTACTCTTTACTTACCAAATAACTTCATTTGAAATAGATTATTGTTTATAAAATCCTTTTGTTAATATATACCTATAATTCAGTCTATTATTTATATCTTCAAGTTCATAAACTGAAACTTAACCTCAAAATGCCAATTTCTAATTGACTTGTATTTATTTTGTTTCTCGTACCTAGTTATTTAACAAACTACGAATAATTTTAGTAAAAATAGAAATTCTTTTTTTTTATATGTTATTTACTCAAACTGATCAGCTTTTATAAAAATTATTTACCTTTCACATTATGATGCAACTTCATAAATTTAAATATTAATTAACAATTTTTTTTTCTGTTTATTCAGTTTCAAGCACGTTTTAAAAAATATATATATATTTATTAATATCTTAGTATTATCGAAAAATATTTTCTAATTGTTGAATGTTTCTTTTCAGTTACCGGTATTGTAAAAACAAGCCATATCCAAAATCACGTTTCTGTCGGGGTGTTCCCGATCCTAAAATTCGAATTTTCGATTTGGGAAAGAAAAAAGCGAGCGTAGAGGATTTTCCTCTATGTGTGCATTTAGTATCAGATGAATACGAACAGTTAAGTTCCGAAGCACTTGAAGCAGGGCGCATTTGCGCTAACAAATACATGGTCAAGAATGCTGGAAAAGATCAATTCCACATACGGATGCGACTTCATCCCTTCCACGTTATTCGAATCAACAAAATGTTGTCATGTGCTGGAGCTGATAGGTAATTTATAATTTTACTTCTTATTTCAATTCTGCATTTTCTCACCATCTCATAACTTACAAGTAATATACTATAATATAATAAATATCAATCAATTCGTTTTTCATTTTAAAACATTTTTTATAGAGGAATCATTACTTAAAAATGACAATTGAAGAAGTTATATAAAAGAAATTAAGAATCACCGTTATTTTTTCAATTTTAGAGTAAAATATGTACTTTATGTAATAAAATTGATCCATTTTTTCATGTAGAATATTTCGTCCAAAGGACTTATAAGTATAGTACTAAAGAAAAAAGTTTCAAAAATTATTTTACAAATTAAAAAAATAAATAATTAATAAAAGTTTGGAAAATTTTCAAACATTTTAAAAGAAAAAAGATTTTTTCAAATAGAAGAACGAGGTTAAAATAAGAAATTTACATAATATAACATAAAAGAATAAAAGTAACAAAAAGTAGGAAATTAAGATTTAAAAAATGTAGATAAAAAGCATCGAATAAATATTTTCAAAAATTCGTAATTACAAGATAAAAACTGAACAATTGAAAAGAAGGTAAAATGTGTCCAAGAAATAAAAAAATGATAAAAATTAAAGAATTAATTGAAATTCAAGGAAGGACTAAAAAATTGTAAAACAAGAAAATTAAATAAATAGGAAGAAAATGGAGAAATATATATTTTTTTAAATCTAACAGACTATAAAAAATGTAAATAGTACAAAAAATATAAAAATTGGGTAAAAATCTACTAAAAAGTTGGAATTAATAAAAGTAAAAAAAAATGTACATAAAGATAAATAAAAAGTTGATAAAAGAAATTTACAAAGCCTTTAAAAATAAAAAAGTTTAGGAAAATTAAAACAAATGTATTTTTATAATGTTACACTTAAAACAAGTCCAACAATAAATTTAGGAAAATAAAGAAAATCGAAAAAAATGTATGAAAGAATAAATAAGTTTGCAAAAAATAAACATGATGTAAAAGCAAATTGAATAAATTTACCAAAAAATGAGCATATTTATTTTTAAAAATATGTAAATAATTATGAAAATCAACGAAATAAAAATGTAAGTGAATGTTATAATAAGAAAATTGTGTAAAATAATATTAAATAATTTGCGTAAATAGAAGAAAATTAAAGAAAGTCCTAAAATAAAAAGACAAATACAAAAGAAATATCAAAATTAAAAGTAAAAATTTTAAATTTTTGTAAAAATAAGAAATTATATTATAAAAATAACCAATTTCGAAAAAGTGAATTCTGTTAGAAATCTTGTAAGAATTAAAAGTCAAGATTATTTTGTATTTGGAAAATAATTAATATTATTTAATTATTATGCATTTAAATTTGAATGAATAGAAATTGAAATATGATTTAATTTACGTTTGGAATTTGTTTAAATTGTAATGAATTAAAGATATTAGATATAAAAAATTAATACTATTTTTTGCTATCTTGTTACAAAAAATTGGTAGTTCGTAGGTATTTTGAACATTAGCACAATTTTTTATAATTTTCAAAATATTAAAATTAAAATTTTTAAGATTCATCCACAAATTTCGGGTTTTTTTTATGGTTCGCGATTTTTTAAATGCGGTAGGTATTAGAAATCCAGAGAATTCGGAAGTTTTTTTTTATTTTAATCATGCTTTTAATTCAAATACTTCAATGATTTAAATTAAATAATTGCAGCCCTGAAACATGTAATTTATTTGATTGATTTTTGTTTAAAAGTTTTGTATATTATTTCAATAAAATTATTTTTCAGAATATATTAAATGGATAATAAGACATTTTAGTTAATGTTGTTAATTTTTGTTGAAATGAAAATTATTTATTTTTAATTTGCCTAATTTTCTGGTTTTAAAAAATATATATTCTGTCGCAAATTTTTTACTTGAAAGTTGTTTTTCATATTATTTATAAATCTCCTCAAGCTGTTTACTTATCTTTTAATATATACTCATTTTTAAAATATTTTTATATTTTTTTTTCAAGTTCTTCATTTTATAAAAATGTTTTTTTTTGCATTTAATATAAATTTTAAGCGGGGCTGTAATTGATTTAAATCCTGATTTGAACCATTGAGGCATTTGCATTAAAATCATGATTTAAATTTAAAAAAAAAAAAAAAAAATTGTGGACAATTTTAGATCTTGCATTTTAAATTATTCTTTAATTTTTGCCATCATTTTTTAATTTCTTAGGCACATTTTTCTTTCTTTTGAATTGTTTAGTTTTTATCTTGTAATTGCAAATTTTTGAAAACATTTATTCAATGCTTTTATCTAAATTCTTTAAATTTCTGAATTTTCTACTTTTTTGAAGACTTTTATTTTATATTATGTAAATTTAATCTTGTTCTAAATATTCTCATTTTAACCTCGTTCTTCTATTTCATATAATATTTTTTCTTTTAAAATTTTATTTATTTATTAGTCCTCAATTTGTAAAAATAATTCTCTAATTTTTCCAATTTTAAAAATGTTTTCTCTTAAGAATATATTTTAACGTTTTTTAATTATCTTCTTATTTATTTTTTTCATTTAAGAAAATGCACTTGAATAATTTATATATTTTTATGTCACTGTTTTATTCTTGTCTTATTTTTTAAAAAGTTTTCTTTATTAATGTCCATGACTTTTTATTTTAAAGAATTTTTTCAATAGACTGTTTTATTATCTTTTTACTTTTTTTCTTTACAAATTATTATTTTTTCGTCGCTTTTACCTAATTTTCTCAATTTGACAATGATATTAATGTAAAGATATTTTTTTGAAATATTTTCATTTATTCGACATAATTTGTCTGATTTTGATCAAATGTTTTTAGTCTTCATTGTCTCTTATTAAATGTTCTCAGTTTAAAAAATAAACTACTTACAAATAAACATTTGTAAATTTTATATGCTGATAATATAATTTTTAAAAAAGCAATTTTTGATTTAAATAAAAAAAAATCCGATTTAAATAAAATAAAAATCGGAGTTCTTTTTTTTAAAATATCATGATTTTTATCAGTCCTGAATTTTAAGAGATAAACTAAAAATTTATTTGTAAATTGCAGGCTTCAAACCGGAATGAGAGGAGCTTTTGGAAAACCTCAGGGAACCGTTGCCCGAGTTCACATTGGACAGCCAATTATGAGTGTGCGTTCATCTGATCGTCATAAGGCGGCCGTAATAGAAGCACTGCGTCGTGCCAAATTCAAGTTCCCCGGCAGACAGAAAATCTATGTCTCAAAAAAATGGGGCTTCACGAAATACGAGCGGGCAGAATACGAAGATTTGAAAGTGAGTGGTCGCCTCGCCCCCGATGGATGCAACGTGAAATATCTGCCGGAACACGGTCCTCTATCTCAATGGAAAAAGTTCCGTGAACTTTTGTCTGCCTAAAGTATAAATAATAAATTTGTACTTTGTCAGTTATGAATAAAATTTTATTAAATCTACAAAAACACCTTATTAGATACAGTCTGTTTTTGACGACCTACAATAACAAACAAAAAATATCCAACTTTTAATAATTCTGTTGACAAAAACAGCAATTGACGTATTATGCAGTTTCTTAAAATTACAATAAACGCAAAAATACAGTCAATTATTTATGTAGAGACGTATGATTTAAGTTCTAAAATTAATTAATTAGAATATTTATTTCATAGAATTTCATTAGCAAGAATCTTCTTTTAGTCGAAATTTAACATTTTCTAATATATTTTCAATCGAGCCTAAATTAATCCGAATTTTTATGTCACAGAAATCCTTGTAACCAACTTTTCATTTAAGAGAATTCCAATTTAAACGAATTTTAATTTCGAAGAATTTTAGGTTAATCGAATTTTTAAATAACAGAATATTCATTTGTCAGAAATTGCAAATGGTCGAAAAAGTATCCGACAGAAATATTTTGGCGCGAATTTTAAAATTGACCAATTGTAATTTTCTGATTGGTCAATTTCAAAATTCGCGCCAACATATTTCTGTTCGATACTTTTTCGGCCATTTGCAATTTCGGACTAATGAATATTTTGGTGTTTAAAAATTCTTTTTAAATATGGATTCGGTGACCTAAAAATTCTGTTAGTTCAAAATTCGGATTAATATATTCTAAAATGTGAAATTTCGACTAAAAGAAGATTCTTGCTAATGAAATTCTATGAAATAAATATTCTAAATAATTAATTTTAGAATATTGCTCCATTACCTTCAATTATCGATTTAAAAGAAATTCTAAAAACAATTTGTCGAAAATAAATTCCAGTATTTACAGTTTTTTTTATTTTTTTTATAATAATTTACAATTGCATGGGTTTGATGTACCATGCTGTCGGAATACAGGGCAGTCTTATTTGATTTTTTTATTTTCAATTCTATAATATTGGGCAACTGATTGAAAAACAATTGTCGCAAGAAAAATACAGAAATAAATTTTGTTATTGAAAATATTTCAAGAAATATTTTAGTTGATCAATTCAATTTTTTAAAAATGTACATTTATATAAAAAATTAATTTAAATCAGTATACCCATTTATAGATTACAAATTAAAATTATAACGTGGTAGTAGTTTATTTTGTCAAATTACAAGGTACCGTCCAAGACAACCTTGTAAAATAAATCTCATTTTGAATTATAGATATAAATAATAATTGTAGACTTAACTAGCAATATAAAAAATACACGCTAAAGCATTACATATCTAAACACTTTTTCCTTAAGATGAAAATTTTCATTAAAAAAATGAATTAAGCTCAATTTTTAAACTGCAGGACATTATTATATTACACATTAGACTCGATATTGAGTAATATTGATTGTAAGTACACTACATAAAAAATTTTAATAAAATTCAGAATTAAAAGAAATTGCACGGTAAAATATGAGAATAAAAAAAAATATATTTAAAGAACTGTGTTGAATTAGAATTTTTTAAATAGTGTATTTAAGGCTTGATTTTGAGTAATTATTTATATTGTAAATATGTTTATAGGAAAATTAGTTCAAAAGTATCTTTATAGTAGAGAGAATTAATGGACGATTTGTTTCCCTTTTTTTTTCAAAGTAGAAAGGACTAAACTTCTTTCAAGTTAAGTTTTTCTTTGAAAATTTCAAAAAATTAGTTGTTTTTTTTTTCTTCATAATAATGGAAGAGATTTAAACGAATAATTTTTGGTTACATAGAGTAAATAATTGGAGAAAAATAGAAATTTGAAATCGACCTGGTTTTGAGGTTTTTTTTTTTTTTTAACGCGAGTGACAATTTACTTCTCCATTTTCACTTTCTCCGTTTTGCATCTCATCGTCAAGGTCCAAATCGCACATTCGATGATTATGAGTATCCAAAGTTTCTGTACTTGTAGCGGCGTCAAGTAACGGGGAGAGTTTCTCAGCTTCACTGTCTTCATCTTGTCCTTGTCCCTGCAAATACTAAAGCCATTCACATTTATTTTCACTTTAAAAAATTTATAATCAATCGAATACTTTTTTCTATTGTGAAAAAAAAATTGATAAGCATTAAACATTTTTTAATTAAAATTTTATTTGAAGAACTATGAAATGAAAATATTAATTGGAAACGAAAAAAAAAATCTGGAAAATGACAAAGTAACTATAAATTGATTGAAGAAAATAAGAAATTTTAAAGAATTACTAAATAATAATAACTGTTGGAAATAATTGAAAATTGAAAGACTGGTTTGAAAATTTAAGAAAGTAATAAAAAAATGAAGAAATAAATTGAAAATTTTGAAAATTAAATTGTAATTTGAAAAAATTAATTGAAAAAAAAAATTACAAAAACAAAGTCGAAAATAATTGACAATTAAAAAAAAATCGAAAAATGGCTAGATTAATATAAGACTTAAAAAAAAAACAATAAAAATTAAAATTCCAGAAAATAATTGCAAGAAAAATTAAAAAAATTATAGGAATACTTGTTGAAAATAATTGTAAATTGAACCACTGGATTGAAAGTAGAACAAAAACTGAATTTGAAGATAATAATTGGTAATTAAAGAAAAGGCAAGAATTATTTGATATGGAAGAGAGTTATTGCAAACTGAGAAATGAAAATAGAATTTGAAAAAAAAATTAGAATTGCAGAAAATATTTTTGAACAATTGAATTTAAAATTAAAGAAACTTATTAATGATCGAAAACAAAACCAAATACGAGAATTTAAAAATATTAATAAAAATAGTTTAAAATTCAAAAAAGTAATTTAAAATTTGAGAAAAATAATTGAAAAAACATTTCAAAATGACGAAAATAATTGACAATTGAAAAAAATCGCAAACTGTCAAGATTAATCGACAAGAGAGAAAAAAAATTAAAGAATAATTCTAAAATTTTAAGAGAATAAATGAAAATTGAAAAAATTGTAGGAAATAATTAAAAGTAAAAATTGAAAAGTAACGAGAACAATTACAAAAATGAAACAAAATATATGAAAAATGACGAAAATAATTGACAATTGTAAACAAAATTCCAAAAATGGCTAGAATAATAAACAATTTTAAAAAATAATTTAAAATATTAAACATTAAATTTAAACTAAAAAATTGAACAACTGGATTGAAAAAGGAAAAAAAAAGTAAAATTGATGAAAATAATTGATAATTGAAGAATGTAATTAAAATTTAAAAAATATAATACAAAAGTTTAAAAATTAATTTAAAAAAGCACATAATTATTAAATACAGAAGAAAATAATTGAAAGATTGAATTAAAAATTTAAAATAATAATTAAGAATTTAAAAAAATAGTTATAGAATTGAACAATTGAATTAATAATTTAAAACAATTTTTATGATTATTAAGAAAATTGTTAAAATCAGATAATTATTGATTATTGAAGAATTGATTGAAAATTGAAGAAAATAATTTAAATTTGAGGAATGGAATTAAAATTTGTAGAATATAATTGAACAACTGTATCTAAAATTAAAGAAATTTATTGATTGAGAGACAAATAATTGATTTAAGTCGTGAATTTTTAATTATTAAAGAAAATAATTAAAATTTTAAAAATGGAATTGAAATTTAAAGAGAATAATGAGAAATTGATGAAAATAGTTGTAGAAAATTAAGGAAAATTGTTGAAACGAAATTTTAAAACAATTTTTATGATTGAAAAAATTAATTGAAAAAAGCCGAGAATTTTTTAACATTGAAGAGTTAGTTAAAAATCATTCAAATAATTGAAAATTAAAGAAGGTAATTGAAATTAAAAGAATATAATTAAAAATTGAAAAAGTTATTGATAAAACCCAAAATTATTGAATGTATAAGAAAAAGTTGAAAACTGAAAAATGGAATTAATAAATTTAAAAAAAAATTAAGTATTGACGGAAATATTTGAACAATTGAATTTAATATTAAAAAAACTTATTGATAATTGAAAAAAAAAATTGACCAAAGGTGGAGATTTTTTAATATAAAAGTAATAATTGAAAATTAAAAAATAGAATGGAAATTTGAAGAAAGTAATTGAGAATTGAAGAAAATAGTTCTAGAATTGAATAATTTAATTGAAATTTGAAAACAATTTTTATTTAAGTGAAAAAAATAATTGAACACATCTGAGAATTATTAAATAATGTGGAATAAATTGATAATCGATGAAAATGATTGAAAAAAAGAAAATAATTAAAAATTGAGGAAAATAACTGAAATTGTAGAAATAAATTGAAAATTAAAGAATTAAATTGAAGCTGTATGATAATAATTGATAACTGTAGAAAAAATTATAAAATGACGAAAATAATTAAATATTATGGAAAATAATTGCCAATTGATAAAAAATTCGATAAACGGCGAGATTAATGGGCATCAGAAAGAAATAATTTTAAAGATTAAAGAACAACTATAAAATTGAGGGATAATAATAAATTATCAATTGAAAACTGTAGATAATTAAAGAAAAAATTATAGGAAAGAAATCAAAATTGAAGAAAGAAACTGGAAATTGTAGAAATGTATTGAAATTTCAAGAAAATAATTGAAAATTGAAAAGAGGCGAGAATTATTGAATATTGAATAAAATAATTACAAATTAAGGAAAATAATTGAGAATTGACGAAAAAAATTAAAAATTAAGAAAAATAAATTGAAGATTAAAGGATTAAAGTTCAATGTTAAGAAAATAGGTAATTGATAATTGAAAGAAATATTACAAAATAACGAAAATAATTAAATATTAAAGAAAATAATTGAGAAATGAGAAAAATAATGGATAATATTGAAAACAAATTCTAAAAATGACGAGAATAATCGACAATAAAACAAAATAATTAAAAAAAAATTAAAATGGAGTTGACGACCCCTAGGACAAAAATAATTGAGATTTGAAGAAAATAAATGAAAAATAACAATAGTAAATTGAAACTTGTGTAGAAAATTTAAATATTCCTGTCAATAATTTAGAGATTGAAAAACATGATTGAAATTTTACGAAAATATTTACAAAATTAAAAAAATAAATGAAAACTTGTGTAATAATTTTAAATACTCTTGAGAATAATTTAAAGACTGAAGAAAATAATTGATATTTGAAAAAATTTAATTCAAAATCTCAAAAATACTTCAAAATTGACGAAAATACTTTAAGATTGACAAAAGTACTTTAAAAATGACAACAAAAATAATTGAAAAGAGGTGTAAAAATTAAATATTTGTAGACTGTAATTAAAAAAATAAAAAATTTATAAAAATAATTTTAATAATTTACTGAAATTGTGGTTAACCAAATTCTCAAAAGTATTTTTTAATTTACTTGTTAAATAATAATGTAAATTAATTTATCAAGTTTATCCTTTTTTTTGGTTCAATAGAAAAAATTAATTTTAATTATTATTTGACGAGTGAATTGAAAAATACCAATTGGAGAGTTTATATTTTTCTAGTAAATAAATCTAAATGAATACTCTTTAAATCTACTTTTATAAAATAAGAGAATCTCTATTTAGAAGAATTTTTAAAGAAGAAAATATTGTACCTCATAGAGCGAAACAGGTTGTTTCTCATTGACAAGTCGAAGTGTATCCCTTGTTCGGCTAAGATTTGATTTCTCTAGACGTGTATGACCGCTAGTAATTTTTGCTCTGACAGCTGGAGAACGATTGTGGAGTTCTGCTTTTTGTGAATTTGTCGAATTTTCTCCACCTTTCGTCAATAAAACAGACATTCGAAATTCAGGAGTAGTACATGGAGTCCCGCTTGTTCTAGGTGAAATATCTAATACTTCCTTTCCTGTGATGTGTTTCGAAATTGGTGTCCTTTCAGTTGATCTGCAAACATTAATTTTTTTTAGAATATTCAGGAGAAACGTAAAAATTCAAAAACTCTTGCAAGATTTACAAATAAAATCAGAATTTTCTTCATTAAAGGTAAAATTTCTAAAAATGTATTGAGTGAAAAATAGCTTTATACTTCAAAAAAGAAAATAAAAATTTAATAAAATAATTAAAATATATTTAAAAAAATATATTGAAATATATAACTGAAAATTAAAGAAATTAATTGAAGAAAGGAGAAAATAATTTAAAAATAACAAAGCCAATTAAAACATAATTCTGCATTGAAAAAGCTTAATGAAAACATGAAGAATATGTTTGAAATTTGAAGGAAATATTTTGATTATAAAAATAATTAAAAAATGACAAAAAAATAATTGAGTATATTGATAAAATTAATTGAAAGATTGAAGCTTGTAATTTGAACTTGTAATTTGAAGAAATTTATTAAAAAATGACGACAAGAAAAAAGAAAATTAAAGACAATAATTGGAAAGAGGAAAATTTTTTAAATATTGAAAAAAATAATTGAAAAATTTGAAGGATATAGGTATTGGAAATAGACGAACGAAATGTTAAGAAATTAAAAAATACAATTGAACGTTGACTGAAATAATTAAAAAATTGAACAACATTACTGAATATAGAAGAAAATATTTAATAAATTTTCAAAATAATTGAAAATAATAGTGGAAAAGTTAAAGAATATATTTGAGATAGAAAAGAAGAAAATAACTGTTTATTAGATAAATTATTGATAATTATTAAATAAATTATTGAAGAAATACATTTAAGAGTACAGAAAATAATTTTAGAATAAAAAAATATGAACATAAAAGAAAGAATTGAAAATTGAAGGAAAAAAGTTTTCAAGTTGACAAATCTAATTAAAATAAGGAACAAATTATTGAGAATTGAACAAAATAATTGACAAAATTGAAGAGTATTATTGAAATTTGAAGAAAATAATTGAAAACTGAAGAAGATACTAAAATATTAGGATAATAATTGACAAAATTAAAATATTTGAAGAATAAAAAAGAATTTAAAATTTAAGAGAGTAATTGAATAATGAAGAAAGAAATTGAAAATAAAAATAAATAATTAATAAATAAAGAAATAGATATAATATTTATTAGAAATAAATTTTAAAGAATAAATTAGATTTTCTTCTTGAGTTAAAAATAAAATTTTGTATAGTATGTCACAAAGAGTTAGAATATATTTTTTTAATAGTTTTTTGAAGAAAATATATTTGAACTTTCAATAATTGAAAAATAAAGAAAGAAATTTAAAATGAACGATAATATTCCACATACGAAAATAATTGAAAGATTGAACAACATTATTGAAAATTGTAGGAAATAATTGAGAATTGTGGGAAATAATTGAAAAAAGTAAAGAAAATATTTAAAATATCCAGCCTGCTTGATTTGAAATGAATTTGGTCATAAATTTTATAAAAAAGTTTAGAACTCGGCAAAATTAAAAAATAAATTTTTAATCTCGGTAATTGCAAAACTTATTTTTAAACATGGCTACAGATTTTAAAGAATTTAATTGAAATTCGTTAAAATATCGTAGAAAACAATTTCAACGAAAATTTCATTTCAACAAAACTTAATAATTTTACATGATTTTTTAAACAGTTTCCAACTTCCCTATAAAACATTATAACAAACAAGTGTGTAATAATACTGATAAGTCTGCCAAATTTTATGAAAAATTATCTTTTAAATGAAACCAAGCTAAAAAAATCTGCATTATTTCATGATACTTATTTTAAATTTAATTTTCTGCAATTTTTCCCAAGGTTTTACAGGGTTGCCACAAATATTTTATTACAATTTTCCCTGACCTTTCCCTGATTTCCAGACCAATTTTTTTCTTTTTCCCTGACCTTTTTTGAGTTCTTAAAACTAATTTTTCGTACATTTACTATAAAACTAGATAATACAACGCGCGCTAGCGCGCTATTAATTTTTGGGACTTGTGTTTGCGTCAATTATTATTATAAATTGTAATTATAAATTATTTGAAGAAATAAGAATAATTAAAAATTGAGGAAAATAATTGAAAATAAATAGAAATTAATTGAAAAAAATGAAAATAATTAAAGGTTTGGAAAAATAATTTAAAAATATATTAATAATAGAAAATTAAATATCTTAATGGAAATTTGACAAAAATAATTGAAAAAATAACAAAATATCTGTGAAATAAAAGAAAATAATTGAAATTTTAAATAAAATTATTGGAAATCTTAGAAATTAATTTTAAATAATCACAAAATATGTATTAAATAGCAATAAATTGAAATTTTAGACAACAATTTTGGAAATTACGATACAGAATGAAAATAATTGAAAATTCGAAAATTAAGGGGAGAAATAATTTAAGTTTGAAGAAAATAAATGGAATTTTAAGAAAATCATTGAAAAAGGTGTAAAAAATTAATAAATTCATGATAATAATATAGAGATTCAGAAAAGCCATTTAAACTTGAAGTAAATGTTTCGAAAATGGCAAAAATAATTGAAATATGAAGCAAATAATTGTAAAATGGCAAAAATAATTGAAAAATTGAATAAAAATCAAAAAATGAAGACACAAATTGAAAAATCGAATCAAAATAATTTAAATTTGAAGAAAATAATTTAAAGACTGAAAAGATTAATTGATATATGAAAAAATTGAATTCCAAATCACAAAATACTTTGAAAATGGCAAAAATAATTGAAATATGAAGAAAATAATTGTAAAAAGACAAAAATAATTTATTTTGAAAAAAAATTGTCAAAAAAAAGGCAAAAATAATTGAAAAATTGAATAAAAATAACAAAATGAAGGCACATATTGAAAAATTTATTGATTTATCTATTTATTTATTTAATAAAAAAATAAATAAAAATTGAGACAAAATAATTGAAATTTGAAGAAAATAATTGAAAAATTTCCAAAATAGTTTAAATTTGAAGAAAATAATTGAAAAATTTCAAAAATTATTGAAATTTGTAGAAAATAATTGAAAAATTTAAAAAATAATTGAAATTTGAACAAAATTATTGAAAAGTTTAAAAAATAATTTAAATTTTAAGAAAATAATTGAAAAATTTCAAAAATAATTGAAATATGAAGAAAATAATTCTAAATTGACAAAAATAATTTATTTCGATAAAAAATTGGCCAAAAAAATTGAAAAAGTAATTGAAAAATTGAATAAAACTAAAAAAATGGAGACAGAAATTGAAGAATCGAAACAAAATAATTGAAATTTGAAGAAAATAATTGAAAAATTTCAAAGATCATTGAAATTTGTAGAAAATAATTGAAATTTGAAGAAATTAATTGAAAATTTTCGAAAATAATTGAAATTTGAAGAAAATAATTGAAAATTTTTTAAAATAATTGAAATTTGAAGAAAATAATTTAAAAAATTTCAAAAATAATTTATTTTGAAAAAAAAATTGGCAAGAAAATGGCAAAAGTAATTGAAAAATTGAATAAAAATAAAAAAATGAAGACAGAAATTGAAGAATCGAAACAAAATAATTGAAATTTGAAGAAAATAATTGAAAAATTTAAAAAATAATTGAAATTTGAAGAAATTAATTTAAAATTTTCAAAAATAATTGAAATTTGAAGAAAATAATTGAAATTCGTTGAAAATAATTGAAAAAGGTATAATAAATTTAAATACTAATGACAATATGTAATTTAAAGATTGAAGAAAATAATTGAAAAGTGATGAAAATTTTGTAAATTTTAAATGGAAT
The DNA here is from genome assembly GCA_037103525.1 of Ganaspis brasiliensis. Classification (NCBI taxonomy): domain Eukaryota; kingdom Metazoa; phylum Arthropoda; class Insecta; order Hymenoptera; family Figitidae; genus Ganaspis; species Ganaspis brasiliensis. Next base: position 1,242,517 of record JAZKLR010000590.1, on the reverse strand, counting down.
CATATAAGAAAAGAATTATTAAAAATGGAAGATATTTTAAAATCCCTTCAAATTTACTATTTTATTTTTGAAGCGTGTACCTAATTCATTGAATTTTTAATCAATGGAAGTTTAAATTAATTGAAGTTTGAAGGAATTAAAATTGCTATAAGTATATAAATTGGCACAATTTTAAAAAGGTGAAGAATTATATAAAATTTGAAGAAAAATTTAGTGACAAATTTCAGGTGAGGATAGTATGAATGAATGTATGAATCAATCAATCAATCAATGAAAGAAACTTGTAAATTATTATATAAATTGCGAATTATAATTATTTTTCAGATTGCAAATATCAATTATTTTTAGTAATGTTTAAATGACTTCCAAAAATTTGTTTAGTAATTTTCTCTACTTAGTAAATTTCAGCAAAATTTAATTTTTTTCCATTTTACAGATTCTTTGCATTTTTCCAGTACTTTTGATGGAAATTCCTGACTTTTCCCTGACTTCCCTGACCCATTTCAGTTTCCCTGACTTTTCCCTGAACTCCCTGAAATCCCTGACCTGTGGCAACCCTGTTTTAGGTTATGTGACACATAATTTTAGTTAATTCACACTTTCTCGCAATTTTCAAGAAAGTTTTTTTTTTCAGAAATTCTTAACTTTTTACATTTTGTTATGGATTATACCTATCAAAATATTAGATCCAATATAAATTCGTTAAAATAACAGTCTGTGCACTTTCTCTAACCAGAAAAATGTAGAATTGCTAAAAGTGCTTTCTGATTGGCCGGTAATTTTTCTGGAAACTTTACCAGCCAACCAGAAAGCTGTTTTAGCACTTTTACATTCTTTTGGTCGGGCAGATAACAATTCTGTTTGTTTAATAGTCGAACTAAATATTCTGACAAATAGTGATTCGGTAGGTTCAATATTTTGATAACTGGAAAATAAAAATAAATAAAAAAATGGCCAAATTACCGATTTAAAACTTCTGCTGCTTGAATTGCACTTGCTGTGTCTGTAGTATCAGGAGGACTATCAGGCGATTCAGAACAGGGCAAGACGGTAGTTACTGCTCTTGGAATGTATGGTCCATTAAGAGCTTCAATTAAAGAAACGGCTTCGTATCCTGATGGAATGTTTTCACAGCTTCCCTGTTTCATCAAAAAATTAATCAAGTATTTAAAAATTAAATTAATTAAAATTGAATAAAAAAAACCTTTATTACAGTTTAATAAGTAGGATAAAATTAAATAAAAATTATTAATTATTTTTTTAAGTGTACCTCTGGCAATCCTGATGGTGGGGGAGGTGGTGGTACTGGGTTAGTTATAATGGAACCAGATGCTTTCTGAAGAGCTTTAATTTGCAGAAGGGCTCTGAATGGAGCTCGGCAAATTGGACAATTGTTTGCTTGGTACCTGAGTGAATCTGCGCAACCATTGCATAAACACAGATGTCTACACGGTAAAATTAAAGTGTCACGAACGTCGCACATGCATATCACACATTCAGAGCCATTATCTTCTGTATCTTCATCGCCATTTCCTTGCTAAAAATGTTTATTTCTTGTTAAATTAAATTAAATTAAATTTTTCAGAGTTGCCACAAATATTTTATTACAATTTTCCATGACTTCTAGATGAATTTTTTTTTCTTTTCCCCTGAAGTTTTTTTTAGTTTTTAATTAAAATTAATTTTTCTTATATTTATTATAAAATTGTGAAATATAATTACTTTTCAGATTGCAAACATTAATTATTCTTGGTAATGTTTAAAATATGACTTCCAAAAGAGTGTCCACTTTTTTTTATGTAATTAAATTCCCTGTTTTTTCCGGTCACAAATTTTCGAACAATTAAAACGGTATTTTTAATTTTACGAAATTTGCCTTTATATTTAAAATATAACTATACTTAAATTTAAAATTTACACATTCTTATAATATTATGAATTATAATTAAAGCTTAAAAAGTTTTATTATCACAAAATATTAAAATCTAATTTTTTGGACAATAATTTATCTTAAACATTTAAAAATAATTACGTATGTATTATAATTTCACAAGCAACATTAACAAACTTTGCATTGTTGTTGGTCATTTAAAACTATAACTTTTTGCAAATTGAAATAATGAAAATTACGAAATTGAAGAAATATCTGAAAAATGACGAGACTAATTGACAGTTGAAAACAAAATTCGATAAATAGCTACATAATTACACAATTGAAAAGAAAATGTTTAAAAATTAAAGAACAAATATTAAATTTAAACAAAATAGTTGAAAAATTATAGGAATAACTGTTGGAAATAATTGCAAATTGAACTGGATTGAAGATCAAAAAAAGTAATTGAAATTGAAGAAAATAATTAAAAATTGAGGAAATAAATTGAAAATTTAAGTAATCAGTTGAAAATTTAAGAAATAAGTTGAAAATGTAAGATAAATGATAAATGAAAAAAAAAAATACAAAATGAGGAAAATAATTTACAATTGAAAACAAAATTCAAAAAATGACTAGATTAATACACAACTGAAAAAAATAATTTAAAAAAATCAAAGAATAATTATAAAATTTTAAGATAATAATTGAAAATTGAAATAATTGTAAGAAACAATTAAAAATTGAAGGAAATATTTAAAAAATGACGAGAATAATTGTCAATTGAAAACGAAATTCGAAAAATGACCAGATTGATAGACAGCTGAAAAAAATAATTGAAAAAATTAAACAGGGAATACTAAATTTAAAGAAAATAATTGTAAATTGAAAAATTAAGAAAATCATAGGAATAATTGTTGGAAATAATTGCAAATTGAACTGGATTGAAGATCAAAAAAAGTAATTGAAATTGAAGAAAATAATTAAAAATTGAGGAAATAAATTGAAAATTTAAGTAATCAGTTGAAAATTTAAGAAATAAGTTGAAAATGTAAGATAAATGATAAATGAAAAAAAAAAATACAAAATGAGGAAAATAATTTACAATTGAAAACAAAATTCAAAAAATGACTAGATTAATACACAACTGAAAAAAATAATTTAAAAAAATCAAAGAATAATTATAAAATTTTAAGATAATAATTGAAAATTGAAATAATTGTAAGAAACAATTAAAAATTGAAGGAAATATTTAAAAAATGACGAGAATAATTGTCAATTGAAAACGAAATTCGAAAAATGACCAGATTGATAGACAGCTGAAAAAAATAATTGAAAAAATTAAACAGGGAATACTAAATTTAAAGAAAATAATTGTAAATTGAAAAATTAAGAAAATCATAGGAATAATTGTTGGAAATAATTGCAAATTGAACTGGATTGAAGATCAAAAAAAGTAATTGAAATTGAAGAAAATAATTAAAAATTGAGGAAATAAATTGAAAATTTAAGTAATCAGTTGAAAATTTAAGAAATAAGTTGAAAATGTAAGATAAATGATAAATGAAAAAAAAAAATACAAAATGAGGAAAATAATTTACAATTGAAAACAAAATTCAAAAAATGACTAGATTAATACACAACTGAAAAAAATAATTTAAAAAAATCAAAGAATAATTATAAAATTTTAAGATAATAATTGAAAATTGAAATAATTGTAAGAAACAATTAAAAATTGAAGGAAATATTTAAAAAATGACGAGAATAATTGTCAATTGAAAACGAAATTCGAAAAATGACCAGATTGATAGACAGCTGAAAAAAATAATTGAAAAAATTAAACAGGGAATACTAAATTTAAAGAAAATAATTGTAAATTGAAAAATTAAGAAAATCATAGGAATAATTGTTGGGAATAATTGCACATTTAACAACTGGATTGAAAATCGAAAAAAATAATTAAAATTGAAAAAAATAATTGAAATTGAGGAAAATAATAAAAAATTGTGGGAATAAATTGAAAATTTAAAAATTAAATTAAAATTTATAAAATAATTGATAATTGAAAAGAAATTACAAAATGACGAAAATAATTGATAATTGAAAAGAAATTACAAAATGACGAAAATAATTGGCAATTAAAAACAAAATTTAAAAATGAATAGATTAATACATAACCAAACAAAATAATTTAAAAAACCAAAGAATAATTATAAAATTTTAAGATAATAAATGAAAATTGAAAAAATTGTAAGAAGTAATTGAAAATTTCTGAAAATAATTAATAATTGAAGGAAATAATTGAAAAATGACGAGAATAATTTAAAAATTGAATAAAAATATGTGAAAAATGACGAAAATAATTGTCAATTGAAAAAAAAATTCGAAAAATAACTAGATTTATAGAAAACTGAAAAAAATAATTGAAAAAATTAAACACGAAATACTAAATTTAAAGAAAATAATTGCAAATTGGAAAATTAAGAAAATTTTAGAAATAATTGCACATTGAACAACAGGATTAAATATCGAAAAAAAAATAAAACTGAAAAAAAAAGAATTTAAAATTAAAGAATGCAATTAAAAATTGAAGAATGGAATTGAAATTTGAAGAATATACTTAAAAATTTAAAAAAAGGAATTGATTAAAGTCGAGAATGAATAAATATAGAAGAAAACAATTGAAATCTGAAGAATGGAAATAGAAATTAAAGAATAGAATTAAAAATAAAAGAAAATAATTGAACAATTGAATTTAAAATTAAAGAAAATTAATCATAATCGAAAAAAATAATAGAAAAAAGGCGATAATTTTTTAATATTAAAGAAAATAACTGAGAATTGAATAATTAAATGGAAATTTTAAGACAATTGTTATGTGTGAAAAAAATAATTGAAAAATTCCGAGAATTATTTAATATTGAGGAATTAATTAAAAACAGATAAAAATAATTGAAAATTATAGGAAATATTTGAGAATTGAAGAAAATAATTAAAAATTGAAGAAATAAATTGGAAATTAAAGAATTGAATGGAATTTTAAGAAAATAGTCGATAATTAAAAGAAAAACTACAATACGACGAAAATAATTAAATATTGACGAAAATAATTAACAATTGAATAAACTTTGAAAAATGGTGAGAATAATTGACATTGAAACAATTTTTTTTTTAAATTAAGGAATAATAATAAAATTGAAGGAGAATAATAAATTGTCAATTGAAAACTGATGAAAATTATGGAAAAAGTTGTAGAAAATAAATAAAAATTGAAGAAATCAATTGGAAATTGAAGAATTGTATTGAAATTTCAAGAAACTAAACGATAATTGAGCAAATACGAGAATTATTGAATATTGAATATAATAATTGAAAAACAAAGAATGCAATTGAAAATTGAAAAAAATAATCGAGAATTGAAGAAAATAATTAAAAATTAAGAAATAAATTAAAAATTAAAGAAATAAATTATTGAAAGAAGATTAAAGAATTTTTTTATGGGAATTTTTTTTAAGGGAAAATAAGGGGAAAAAATCTTGATTTTAGGTGATTTTTTTTTAAAAAAGGGGAAAAAAAAAAGATCCCTGTAATTTTGACAATTTTAAAAAATACCTTAGCATCCTCTGTATTTTTATTTTCGATTCCGTAAATTTCCTGTAGCAAGTAACAGAGTCCGTCTACAAATAACTTTTGTTTTAAAGCCTTTAAAACATACGATCCATCTGAATGTTTTTCAATAACGGCGACTGTGGTATGCGACTGTTTAGGATCATCTGAACCTTCTTCAGCTACACAATGAATAGCAATTGGAATGATCTGAATATGCAAAAATTAAAAGAATTATTCTCCAGAAAAAATAACTTGTAAAATTACATCTAGATATATTTTGCGTTACATTCATAAACATTAAACTTTTACAAACACAATTTATTTTTGTTTAATTTACTTGTTTATCAAATCAACCATTATACCTAGAACTGCAGTATCAAATTCAGAATTATAAATACTAAAAATTAAAATTTGCACTAACTTCACGATCAGAATTATACATCATTTCCTCATCAGTAAATGGAGTTGGATCAAACACATGCAAAGTTTGACAAAATTGTTGATTAGCTCCTTTTTTGTAATGAAACGTATCAGAATTTAAAGAAGGATCTCGAGACACGTATCTGAAAAAATTAATTCACCGTGAATGAAATAATTATAATTGGTTAATTAAACTTTTCATTAATAATAAATTTTCTGTATTTACAGTTTAATTATAAATTTAACAACAAAAACAAATTAGTTTAATTTTTTTATTTATATTTTGTTTCACTTGAATAATGTAATTTTAAAAGAATTGGAATTTTTACTATTATTTAAGAAAGATTATTATTGAATTAAAAAAGATCTTTGGTAACTTACACGACTCCTTTAGAGGTGACTTCTTCCGTACAAAAATAGTAAATAGTGATGGCACATCTGACGTCACAATCAAATGTAAATTCAATATTAAATCTCACTCTTTTGTCAAGATCTCCATCGCCAAAGTGTTTAATATCAGCTGACTGTTGAGAAGTCGCGGCATTTTCGACGCTACGAATCAGTCGAAGAGATTCTTTTCTTATGTAAACTAAACTTTTCAGTGTCTTCGTAGGATCGTTGGCTTGTGGCGGGGGATAAGGAAACTATTGAAAAAAGAAAATTGAAAATGTAATTAGAATATAAATGAAGAATTATTACCTTTCTATCAGTATATTTTAAATTAGTATATTTTATTTGATCAAAATTAAACAAATTATGTCGAAGAAAAGTGAGAAAATTTAAAAAAACTATATTTAAATTCATAGATGATTGCAAAATTAAGAAAATTAGGTAAAAGAAACAAAAAAGTAATAAAAAGAAAATAAGAAAGTAAAAAGATAAGAAAACACTCTATTACAGAAATGAGAACATTATTTTTATTTTTAAATAAAAAAAAATCATGAACATTTTTAAAGAAATAAAGAAAAATATAAAAGAAACAACACAAGAGTGAAACAGTGACATAAAAATATATAAAAAAGTAAAAACTCTTTTCAAAAAATGAAACTACCGATATTTTTTTTAAATTTTAAAAATAAATAAATAAGATGATTAAAAAAAAACGTTAAAATGTATTACTAAAGAGAAAATATTTTTAAAACTAGAAAAATTGGAGAATTATTTTATAAATTAAGGAAAAAAAGGATAAAATTTTGGTAAGGTTTAGAAGAAAAAAATTCAGATGTTTAAATAAAAATAATTAGTACAAGATTAAATTTCCATAATATAAAATAAAAAGTCTTCAAGAAATAAGTAGAAAATTGAGAAATTTAAAACATGTAGATAAAAGTATCAAATAAATGTTTTCAAAAATTCGTAATTACAAGATAAAAACTGAACAATTTAATAGAAGGGAAAATGTTCTTAAGAAATAGAAAAATAATGACAAAAATTAAAGAATTAATTAAAATGCAAGCAAAGACGAAAAAGATTGTGAAACAACAAAAAATTAAATAAATAGAAGAAAAATTAATGCTTTTTTTCTTTATTTAACAAACTTTAAAAAATGTTAAAAATACAAGAAACATTTTTTTTTTGTAAATTATCTAATAAAAAAATTAGAATAGAAAAAAATGTATATAAAGATACATAAAAAGTCCACACAAGTAATTTAAAAATCTATAAAAAGTAAAAAAGTTTAGGAAAATTAAACCAAAAATATTTTTATAATATTACACTTAAAACAATTTAAACAACAATTTAAAGAACAAATTTAGAAAAATAAACAAAATTTAAAAATTTTATGAAATATTTACATAATTTAGAATAAGTTTTCAAATAAGTAGAAAATTGAGGAATTTAAAAAATGAAGATAAAAGCAACAAATAAAGGTTTTCAAAAATTCGTAATTACAATATAAAAAGTAGATAATTTGAAAGAAGGAAAAATGTTTCTAAGAAATAGAAAAATAATGACAAAAATTAAAGAATTAATTAAAATGTAAGGAAGGACTATAAAATTATGAAACAACAAGAAAATTAAATAAGTAGGTACATAATGGAGAAATGTTTCTTTTTTTTTAATCTAATAAACTGGAAAAAAAATGTAGACAGTACAAAAAATAAATTTTGTTGATAAGGATCTTCTCCAAAATTAGAATTAATAAAAATAAAATGAAAAAATGTATACAAAGATAAAAAAGAAGTCTACATAAGATGTTTAAAAATCTTTAAAAAATAAAAAAGTTTAGGAAAATGAAACCGAAAATATTTTTATAACATTACACTTAAAACAATGTAAACAATAAATTTAGAAAAATAAAGAAAATCCAAAAATTTTATGAAAAATTAAGTAAGTTTGCTAAAAACGTATTTTTTTTTAATTTAATATTTACCAGTGCCTCTGAGGCCTTGAAAATTTACATTTAATTTTTGTGGAAAAAATGCATTTTGTTTTAAATTTTATATAAAATCTATAAAAATTGATTATATTCAACCTACAAATTATATTTTTTTCAAAAATGTCCAGAAAATAAAATTCGATGCCTTATTTGTTAATAAATTATTTTAATTATTTTTAATAATTTACAATTTAACGATTGTGTAAACAATTTCTGTTTGTTAATTAATAATATTTTTTTAATCTTAAATTGAAGTTGTAATTTTTTTCCTAAGTTGTAATTTAGTAAATTATTAAAAAAAAATGATTATCAGTTACATTAAAAAATGTTTAAACAAATTATTATTATTTTTTAAGGTTTTGTAGAAATGTATGAAAACAATTATAATTTTTTCTGAGTTTTTGTATAGCGTACCAGAGGAATACTAAAAAAAAATTAAATTTAAAGTTGAGAAAAAATTAAATAATAATAACCATAATTTGTTTAAACAATTTTTAATATATGTTCTAATAATTCTAAAATTTATTGTTTCTCTAAAAAATAATTAAAAATTGTTAATAAGTAATAATAAATAATTTAAGTAGTTTAAAAAATATGTATTTAAAAATAACACAGTAATATATTTTGTATTATTATTACTATTTTTCTTTTTTTATTGAAAAGTATGAGTTAAACGCAAAAAATTAAAAAAATCAAGGACAAAAATTAAAAATCCAAGACATTTTAGGACATTTTGTCAAATTCCAAATGAAAACTTTTCTTTGTTTGAAAAATTGTGAAATATTACTCTACCAGATAATTAAATCTGATAATTGGCAAGTGCAACCTAAATTGAAAGATCTCTGATTTCTTTAATCCAGAACGAAAATATTAATTATTGATAATAATGATTTTGTATAATACTAACTGGTGTTGGACGACTTCCTAAAAAATTAAGATCCGCATTTTCTCCAAATAAATACGCTTCTGGTTGAGGAGTGTCGAACCTTTCACCACCCATTATAAAGTGACTTCCAAAATAATTACCTATTAAACAAAATTAATTAAATTAAACACTATTTAATTAGAATTATAAATTTTTTTCAAAATTTGTTTATCATACAAATAAAAAATATAAAATTACATTGCGTTAAAATAAGAAATCCCAACTCATATAAAACCAGATTTTAATTTCATTTCGCTTTTCCTGAATTTAATATTATAAAAAGTCTGCAAAGCAAAGAAAGAAGAAACAAAGAACATATTAATGTTTATGACCTTGATGATGATTATTTTATTTTAAATTAAATTTAAATAAAATTTTTGACGTTATATAAGAATTTAACCTGAATAATCGTGAGTAAAATGTAATTGGAAAGCTTAAAAATTGTGTAAACAATTAAAATGAAATATTAAAAAGTATGTTTATAACATACTGACCAGAACGGGGAGGATATTTATATGCGTGATTGGAAACAATGTCAACTTCCTCAACGCCAGCATTTTGTCGGCTCGTTAAGGATCCCATATTTATATTACGATTTCTTATTCAGGGTCGTAAATAATGTTAATTAACTGATTAGTACGACAATGTACTTTTTGCTACATATTCACAGAACTGTCAAAACCCACTCCATACCATTTTCTTGACCTGCGAAAGGTCAACTGAAGTGAGCAGCATAATATCGCAACATTTCCTATTTTTTTACTCTGAAGTTAGCCACGGTAATACCAGCGATGGAAACTGGTGTTTTTTTATAAAGGTTGCACATTCATACGTAAATTAGAGTAAATTACGTAAATCCTTGTATTCTCCTCAGTTATGTGCAGGGATGGGTAAATGTAGAAAACTCGAGGTTTTCTACGTATAATACGTGGTTTTCTATATTATGTAAAATACGTATTATACGTAGAAAACCCCCCACTCCCTCTTATTTTCGAAATCTTCACGTATAATACGTAAGTATTATACTGTAGAAAACCATGTATAATACATTACGTATAATGTAACAATAATGTATAATGCCCTCTTCCCTCCAATGCGAAAAAATTTTTTTTTGAAGGTGTAAACAGGACATTAGGGTTGTGCAGTGACGCGTCACTCGAGGTTTTTTACGTAATTTACAGGTATTTTACATAAGTAAAATACCGTATTCTACCCCCCCACTCCCGAAAAATACATTATGAAAAATATTTTTGAGGTAATTTACTAGGTATTTTACTGTAAATAAGTACCATGTAATTTACCTAAGGTATTTTACTAGTACAACCCTGGTGATTCTCCAATAAAAAAAATTCACGTCGACGTGATTGTGCGAAATCATACTTTTACATAATATTATACATATTATATTATATTATTTATATAAATTAATATAATTATAATTATAATATATAATTAATAACTACATTATAATACGTATTTTACATAATGTAGAAAACCACGTATTATACGTAGAAAACCTCGAGTTTTCTACATTTACCCATCCCTGCACATCACTGAGGAGAATACAAGGATTTACGTAATTTACTCTGATTTACGTATGATTTTACGTGATGTTGGCAACTATCGAGAAAATTGTGCTTAATTAAAAAATACAACTTACCGATTTTAACAACTGATTAAAACACAAAACAATTCTAGTAGGGTGAGAGAGTACTTGAGAGGGTACTGGAATTGTTTTTTGTGCATCAATTAGTTGTTAAAATCGGTAAGTTGTATTTTCTAAAAAGGCACAATCTTCTTGATAGTTGGCAACAGTGACTTTTGCACAGACAATCGACGCCGCCGCGTCGACGCGACGTCAACGTGAATTTTCGTATTGGAGAATCACCTTAAAGCCCTAAGCAGATTGAATAGGCGTACGGGATCAGTGTAGGGTTGTTCGACTTCACCAGAAAGTCGACTTTCGACTTTCGACTTTGTTCTACACGTTAAAGTCGATTTCGAAAAGTCGAAAAAAGTCGACTAAAATCGACTTTCGACTTCGACTTTTCCATTATTTCTATATAGAAAATATCAAAAGTCGACTTTCGACTTTCGATAAGTACACAAAGTCGACTTTAGTCGAAAGTCGAAGTCGACTTTACCAGAGCATGAGACAGAAAAGGACAGAAACAGTCTCTGGCCTTTATTATCTCATGCCCTGGTCCCGTAACCGTATTCATTGTGCTTTGGGCTTAAATCGTAAACGTCACGTACGTCACAAGGGTTTTCTACGTAAAATACATAAATGATTACTGTTGAAAGTGTCATTAACATTGCAAATTATTATTTTATAATTAATTATAAATAATTTAAAAGAATTTAAAAAATATTATTTTAAATTTAATGCCAAGTCCCGTACCGAGGCCTGTAATGAGTTATTTATACGTAAAATAATATGCATTTTACCAGTATTACGGGAAAAAGTACTCTGATATGAAATTTTGTCACTTACCCATCACTGGTTTTTTTCAATCATTCATTGCGGTTTGTTTGTTGTCAGCTTTTGTCAACAAAAATACATTTTATACTTTCTGTAATAATATACAAAAATGTCAGAAAATACAAACCAAAAATTATTTTACAACACAGTTTTGTGTCAAGCATTTTCTCCAAATAAACAATTTTTATTTGCGGGTAATATTTATGGCCAAGTTTCAGTCTACGAGTACGTATTAACATTTTCTATTAAAAGATAGGTTATAAACAATTTAGAATTTTTAAATGTTTTCAATTGAACCTTTTGCCGTACGAATTTTTTGAAAAGAGAAAAAACATTTTTCCTGGCATAAACATTAACTTTGTGACCCAAAGAAATAAAAAATACCAAATTTAGAAAAATCAAAATTTCTGATATTTTTTAAATTTTATCTCGTAAACTAACAACGATAATTTTCTTTATAATAGGTATTTAAGAACTAAAATTGACTGGAGAAAATAGAAAAGAAATTGTCATTTTGATAAAATAAAGCGCTCTTAAATTATACAGAAAAAACCAAATAAATATTTTGTTGTCTAGTAGCATTTTTTATATAATTATTGAACGATATGTAAATATATATTTTTTAACCTTTTAAGGATAATTGTTTATTTAAATGTATTTAAGAAAAGATAGATTTATAGGTATTCTATTTGTAAATAATCAATCTTTTTTTAAATAATTAAGATTTTGCTTTAAAATGATGTTTTATTTACAGTTTCATAATTAATATAATATTAAAATTTTTTGAACTAAAATACAAATATTACAGAGGATGAATTTCATATTAAATAAAATTAATATCGTTAATTTTTAATATATTCACTATAATATACATAATCTTTTGTATGCAAATTTATAATTTTCTTTCAATCCAGGCTTTCTAAAGTTTTGGGACCTCAATTGGAGGAAAATATAGTTCAAGGACCAACTTATCGTTTCATCGCTCATCCAAATCAACATGTAGAAAGTATGGTAGAAACTGCACATTTTCTTGTTACCGGAACATCTGGAGAAATATCAGGATGGGACTGGAAAACCATTACTTCTAATAAGGCCTCAAAAGTTAAAGTTTCTTGGACAATAAATCTGCCGATTATCAGGTGAAAAAATATAAAATGTTCATTTTAAAATTCCAGGAATATAAAAAATTATATCTAATTTAGAAAACTTCCAGGAATACTACTGAAAACTATTTCAAAAATTTATGCTAAAAGAAATATATTTTTATTTTAAAAATGTTTACAATCGCGCCAGTGTAATAATTAAAATATTTAAAATTTCTCCTTTATAAGAAAGCACATTTTCTTTTTATACATATTTGTTTTATAATTATAATAAAATAATGAAAAAACAAAGTGTTGAAGAAATGAATGCAAGAAAATTGTTCATTAAAGTGCTCTAATTCATGACTAGTATTATTTCTATAGTGACAGTTATGAGAAGCCTGATGTGAATTTCATGATTTATTCTAAGTCAAATCATCTATTGTATGCTGGCTGTGGAAATAATACAATATACATAATTGACTTAGAAGTGGGGAAAATACTAAGGAGTTTAGAAGGACATGAAGATTTTATACACGATATTTCCTTGGCGTAAGAAAATACAAATTATTACAATTATTTACAGGGTATCTAGCGATCCGGGAAAATAACGGAATTTAAAATGTCATTATATCAATATATTCATTTCAAATAATAGGAAAAAAATACCCGGGAATTTGTAAAAAGATCAGGGAATTTTTCGGAAATATAAAAAATTCGTAGATCAATCCTAAAAATTCCAAAAAGATTTAAAAAAAAACTCCAAAAATTAAATTGAAAGTGGTGAAAATAGGATCTAAAATTTTTGAGTTGAAAGACAGTAAAATATAATATTAAACTTTTATAAATTCCAAGTCATTCTAATTTTAAAATAAATTAATAAATCCCGGATCAAAATACCTACAATCTACAAATTTTTGGTATGAAGATAGTAAAAATTAGTATTAAATTTTCAATTAATTTAAATTTAAATGCATAATAATTAAATAATATTAATTATTTTCCATATTCACAATATTCCTTTTTTTAATTCCTACAAGATCTTTTACTTTTGATTTTTTTTTTGCTTTGGTCTTCTTATTTGAAGATTTTCTTTAATTTTCTTCTTTTTGTGAAAGTTATTTAATATTATGTATCTTACATCATGTTGTTATTCTCTAATTTTTCTCATTTTAAAAATCTCTTCTCTTTAGTAATATATTTTAAGGTTGTTTTAATTAATTATCTTCTTATTTATTTTTTTAATTTAAAAAAAAATGTCCGTAAATAGTTTAATTTTTTGAAAAGAGTTTCTACCGTTTTATATATTTTTGTGTCACTTATTCATTCTTGTGTGTTTTCTTTTTTTAAATCTTTCTTTATTTCTTTAATAATGTCCATTACTTCTTTTATTTAAAATAAATTTCACATTTTTTTAATAGGCTGTTTTTTTATCTTTTTACGTTTCTGTTTTTTTTTTTTTTTTGTAATTAGTTTTTTTCGTTGCTTTTACCTAATTTTCTTAATTTTTCGATCATTTGAATTTGAAGATATTTTTAAATTACGGATTTTTGTTAATTTTCTTCTTTTTAAGTAAATTAATCTAGTTTATTTTATACAATTTTGTTTAAACATTTTGGAAAATTTATTTATTTTCATACTTTGATGTATGAAATACAATTTATTCTTCAATTTTATGACTTTTTCTTTAGACTTACTCGTTTTTTGTAAACTTATTTAATTTTCTTTACATTTTATTTATTTGTCCTAATTATTTACTCTTCCCTAAAATTTCTAGATTTAATGATTAAAAAAATAGGTTTTATTGTTAGAGTTGTTTCCAAAATATATTTAATGTTTTAAACAAATTTCCCTTTTTTTAAAAGTTGTTTCCAATTTATTTACATTTTAAAAATAAGTTTTTATTTTTAAAGGATTATTTTATTGTTTTTTTGTTTTTAATTTTTTCATTTTAAAGTAAATTGTTCTCAACTTTCTTATTTTTGCGTTTATAATAAGGTTTTTAATAGTTTTTATTACTTTATCGTTTTTTCATAATTTCTTAGACTTTTTAAAGGTTTTTATTCTTTCATTGTTCATAAAATTGACAATTATTTTCCACAATATTTTATTATTTTCGTCGTTTTGTAATTTCTCCTACAATTATCAATTATTATCATACAGTTTCAATTTAATTCTTTAATTTTCAATTTATTTCTACAATTACAATTATTTTCCTCAATTTTTAATTATTTCCTTTTTTCAATTATTTTCATCGCTTATCAATTAATTCTACAATATTTAATAATTCTTGGATGTTTTCAATTTTTTTTTTCATTCATAAAAATTGTTTTAAAACTTCAATTCAATTATTCAATTCTGCAACTATTTTCTTCAATTCTCAATTACTTTTTTCAAATTTCCATTCCATTTTTTAATTTTTAATTATTACTTTAATATTAATATTATTATAATTAATAGAAATTTCTGTCTTTAATAAATTTTTTTTTCAATTATCAATAAGTTTATTTAATATTAATTTCAATTGTTTAAATGTTTTCTTCAATTCTCAATTTTTTTAAAAAATTTAATACCATTTTTCAGTTTTCAACTTTTTCTTCTACATTCAATAATTCTCAGGTTTTATCAATAACTTTATCAATTTTTAATTATATTCTTCTAATTTCAATAACCTTCTTCTATTTTCAATTATTTGAACAATTTTTAACTAACTTTTCAATATTAAAAAATTCTCGTCCTTTTTGAATTAATTTTTTCAATCATAAAAATTGTCTTAAAATTTCGTTTTAACAATTTTATTTAATTTTCTTCTTTCTTCAATTTTCTACAACTATCAATTATCAATTCAATTGTTCCATTCAATAACTATTTTTTTAAATTCTTAATCGTTTTTTAAAAATTTTAATTCAATTCTTTAGTTTTCAACTATTTTCTTTTGTATTTAATAATTATGTGCTTTTTTAATTTACTTTTTAAAATTGTTTATTATATTTTTTAAATTTCAATTACAATTACAATTACAATTTCATCAATTTCAATTTATTTTCCTTTTTCAATTCAGTTGTTCAATTTACAATTATTCCTATAATTTTTAAATGATTTCTATAATTTTTAAATTATTTACTTTAATTTTAATGTTTATTGTTTTATTTTTAAATTATTTTTCATATTGTTTATTATTCTAGCCATTTAAAATTTTTTTTTTTCAATTGTCAATTATTTTCTTCCATTTTGCATAAATTTATTAAGTTATTAAATTATTATTATTTCTTTCAATTATTTCCTAGAATTTTTTCAATTTTCATTTATTCTCCACAAAATTTTAGAATTATTCTTTTATTTTTATTGTTATTTTTCTCTCTTGTCGATTATTCTTGCCCGGTTGCGATTTTTTTTCAATTGTCAATTATTTTCGTCATTTTGAAATGTTTTTTCAATTATTTTTCTTAAATTTTACATTATTTTCTTCAATTTTTAGGTAGTTTTTTTTATTAATATTTTTAAATTCTCGTATTTGGTTAATTTTTTTTCGATTATTAATAAGTTTCTTTAATTTTAAATTTAATTGTTCAAATATTTGCTGCAATTCTCAATTTTTTTTTCGTATTTCAATTCCATTTTTCTGTTTGCAATAATTCTCTTACATATTCAATAAATCTCGCTTCTTTTCCAGTTACTTTTTTCAATCTTTTATTATATTCTTTAAATTTCAATTCCATTCTTTAACTTTTAATTATTTTCTTAAATTTTTAATTGTTTTCTTTAATTTTCAATTATTTTCTTCAATTTCAGTTTTTTTCTACTTTCAATCCAGTTGTTCAATCTGCAATTTTATTATTTTCAACAATTATTCCTATAATTTTTTTAATTTTTCTTTTTGCAATTATTTTCTTGAAATTTAATTTTTATTGTTTAATTTAAAATTTTTTTTTAGTTGTGTATTAATCTAGCCATTTTTCGAATTTTGTTTTTAATTGTTAATTATTTTCGTCATTATATTTTTGTAATTTTTTTTTAATTATTAATTATTTTTTTAAATTTCTGTTTAATTTTCAGATTTTCAACTTATTTCTTCAT
This sequence comes from Ganaspis brasiliensis, assembly GCA_037103525.1. Lineage (NCBI taxonomy): Eukaryota > Metazoa > Arthropoda > Insecta > Hymenoptera > Figitidae > Ganaspis > Ganaspis brasiliensis. The sequence continues at coordinate 1,225,672 of JAZKLR010000590.1, read as the reverse complement.
TTTTTTTATTACTTTCTTCAATTTTCAATTCTTTTCTTCAATTTCTTCAATTTTCAATCCAGTCTTTCAATTTTCAATTATCTCCAACAGTTATTTCTATAATTTTCTTAATTTTTAAATTATTTCGTTTGAATTTAATATTTATTGTTTAATTGTTTAAATTATTATTTTTAAATTGTATAATTTTCTATCCATTTTCCGAGTTTCGTTTAAAAATTATCAATTTTCTTTTATTTTCCGAACTTTTTAAATTTTGACTCCAACAATTTTTGTATTAATTAAACAAACTTTTTCACTTCTTTATATAATTTTTCGTTTACTCCCTAGACTGTTAGTATTTTAAAAAATAATGAAATCTGGAGAGTGTACGAGGAATACTGGAGGTGACAACCCCTCGGAAAATTCAGAAAGATTGTTCGCTAGACACCCTGGAAATTTAATAATTTAAGAATACCTATAATCTTGATAATTTAATATTAAAATTTGTAACTCAGGGGTGATCAATTGGCATCTGCTAGTGAGGACGGCAGCGTGAGATTGTGGGATTTAAGAAAAAAAGAAAATACAAATATTTTGAAACCACATTTAGTCGATAAAGTGGCAAGGCCGAAGTTGGGAAAGTGGATAGGAGCAGTGGATTTTACTGAAGATTGGTTGGTACGTAAATTGTGATTATTTTTTGTAATCTGTATTACAATTATTTAATTTTTCAAATTTTTAAATATTCTGTCTATTAAATACAAATTTACTTAAATCTTTATTTTCTTTTAATTTATGTTTCAAATTTAGCTTTGCGGAGGAGGACCGAAACTTTCATTGTGGCACATGAGAACAATGGAAACAGCCACGGTTTTTGACTTGCCTGATCAAGGAATCCACGTCTCAAACATCTACGAGGAGAGAATAATCACTGGTGGTACAATGCCACACGTGTATCATCTTACGTATCAAGGAGAAACTTTGGCCAAAGTTCCAGTCTCTAGTAATACTGTTTACAGTATAGTCTATCAGGAATCATCTCAGAAAGCTTTAAGTATAGCAGGATCCAGCAATCTTATCGACGTCTGTACAAATTTCAATTATCGAGAACTTGTGTTAAAATTTGCTTGACAATTGATTTTTAATAGATAATAGGTGTTTACAACTAAGAAACCATGTTTTTTATTTACTTTTTAAATAAATATATTAATAATACATATTTTTCATGAATTCGTAATACATTTCATGCAACAATTCTTTGTACAAATATACAAAACTTTGTCTAGTATTTAAATTAACACTAAATTCAATATTTTTTCAGCCTCATAGGAAAATGTAAGATTTTTAGTTTCTCTTTCCAGAATATGCTTGGATACGGTTCTTTTTTTTAAATAAAACTTATTATAACTTTGACTGGTTCTAATTAAGTTTTTGATTACAGCTGAAACTCGCACAGCAGAAATTTATGTATTGAAAAGTATTGAGAATAGTGATTTTGAATTCTTTCTAATGCCGTTTTGCAATTTGAGAATATGAATTGAAAGGAACTGTCTTAAATTAATGGGATAGAAACTATTCATTCGAATCTTTTTTAATCTCGAAGAGTAAAAAGAATAAAATGTATGTTTTTATATTCACTTCTATATTTTTCTATCCTCGGTCCAATCACACTAATCCATTTTAATCCTTAATTTTATCCTTTACAATGTTTATATTTTCAAATCCCACAAGTTTTATCCAAAGAAATCCCAACTTACTTCATTTGAATTTCTGTCTATCTGCCTTTTTTCTGAGTAAATCTATCCACTTTTATCCCCAATTTTCTATCCAAATCTATCTTTCCTTTATCCACATTAATCTTTTTTATCCATGCTGAATCTGAATAACAACTAATCTTTTTCAATCCTTCCTTTTCATATCCAAATCAATAATATTGAATCCCTCATAAATCTTTTTTTATCCCATTAAAAACTACCAAGCAGTATTTTTTATCCAAATTTATCTTTTCTAAATGCACATTAATCTTTTTTTATCCCTCTCACAATTAAATAACAAACAATCTTCTTCAATCCCGTATTTTTGTATCCAAATAAATAATTTTGAATTCTACGTAAATCTTTTTTTATCCTGTTTAAAATTACGAAAAAATTATCCATATTAATCCCTGATTTTTTACTCACAATTATTTTCTCTTTTTCAAGTTTAATCTTTTTTTATAAGATTTTTACATCCGCATATTTAATCTTTTTTTATCCATTCCCAATATGAATAACAATCAATCTTTTTCGAATACTCTTTGTTATATACAAAAAAATTATTTTGAATCCCAATTAATTTTTTTCGATTATGCTTAAAACTGCGAAGTTATGAAAAAGTTCAAAAGCGTCATTGATTGGAATAGAAACCGATATTTTAAGGCTGATCATATTTCCAAATATTTTAATCCGTTTTAATTCCATTTGATTAAAATAAATTAAACTGTTACCAATATTCACATTCTAAACAAAACTCAATTGTTTTCACATTTTTAGGGATAGAACGGGATTAAATTGAAATCATTTCTAACTTATCAAAATTAAAATAAAACTGTATTTACTAATCATAGTTTCGAGATTGAAGTATCTTCGGTTTTTATCAGGAATTGAAAAGAACAGAAATTTGTTCAGATGGATTTTTTTGAAAAGAATTAGAACGGGAAACTTCATAAACGACATTAAACTGGATTGAAAACGTTGTATAGAAAGAGATAGAAATATTTTTGAAAAAGATTCAAATGGATAAGAATTGAATTTTTAATTTTATATCGGGAAAGTCCATAAACGACATTAGGCTGGATTAAAAACGTTGGATAGAAAGAGATAGAAATATTTTTGAAAAAGATTAAAAAGGATAAAAATTGAATTTTTAATTTTATATCGGGAAAGTCCTAAACGACATTAGGCTGGATTAAAAACGTTGGATAGAAAGAGATAGAAATATTTTTAAAAAAGATTCAAGTGGATAAAAATTAAAATCTAACGTGGATAAAAAGAGAGAAATATTTCCCCTTCTTTTTTCTTAACATATTCATTTGAAATATCGTAAATTGCAAAGCTCCCAATAGAAACTGAACTTAAAATCACGTTTGATCCAAAACAGAATTTTTTTCTGATGTTTTTTCCAAATTTGTTCAATACATATTCTTTTGTGGGGTAGCCCAACATTTATTTCTGCAAAACTCAATTTTCAGGCAGATTAACGGCGGAAAATGAAATTTTAGAATCTTATTATATTTAATATGATTAATGTTTTACATAAATATATAAGGAAAATTTCTATCTTAGGGCAATCTTTTTTAATTTTTATATTAAAAAAGTTATTAAATAAAAATTACATAACTTTTAAGCAGCAAGATAAAACTCAATGACCCAAATGCTAAAACGAACTTACATGTGTTTTTTTCAAGATTCCAAAAGAAATGAACTGCACAGTTACTTTCTTGATATTGAATTTTAATAAATTCTAAAGGTAAACATTAGAGATTTTTGTTTGTAAACAAATCAATATAGTAACTGAGAAGTTCATTTCTTTTGGAATTTTGAAAATCACACATGTAAGTTCGTTTTAGCATTTGGATCATTGATTTTTATCTTGCTGATTAAAAGTTATATAATTTTTATTTAATAACTTTTTTAATATAAAAATTAAAAAAAAAAAAAACCTTCATACGACTGATAGAACAGAAGTGCTGTTTCAATTTTTGTTTCGAAATTTCAATTCTCGTAAACTATTTAATATTTTGACATAAATATTTATGTAAAACATTAGTCAAACATTAGTCGAATTAGCAAATTCGAATTTCTCGAATTTGCATTTTTTGGAAACTGCATTTATCATATTTACCATTTGTCTAAATATTTAACTTCCCGAAACTCCATTTCCAAAAATATTTATCTTCCCGACATTGCATTTGTCAGAGTATTTAAATTCTCGAATTTTATATTAATTCTCAGAAATTGTATTCACCGCATTTGTCCCAACGTTAAACTAACCAAACTGACAGAAGTGCATGTGCCCAACAAACAGAATGTGGAATTTCTAAAGGAGCTTGCTGATTGGCTGGTAATATTTCAAGAAAGATAACCAACCAATCAGAAAGCTCCTTCAGAAATTCTACATTCCGTGTATCAGGGACAATTTTGTTAGTTTAGTGTTCGGAATGTTTACTCTAATAAATGAATTTTCGGTTTGTTAATTATTGTAATGGTAAAAAGATAAATAAAGAGATTTATATGAAGATTGGACAAATGAAGTTTCAGGAAGTTTGATATTCTGACAAAGAATAAACCTGAGAAATTCAATTTTTGACAAATGCATATTTTGTCAATAGAGTTTTGACGAAAATGTCGGTCACCCCTTTTTTGTTGGGTTTGGTTCAACCTTTTTTTCGCATTTTGCAAATATTACAAAAAACCGTGACCGGCAATAACTGCGGGAATGAAACCTTCTCTGCCATCTCGCGATCTGATCCAAAACCAATCGTTTACATGGTCGCTAAGAAGCGCAACAACGTCGCCTTTATTGACGCTTATGGCATTGACTCCTTGGCCTTCGTAATCATTTCTAATGACAAGCAAAGTGTGACGAGATCCCTTTGTTCTGGCATTCGCAGCTGCTCTTAAATATAATCGATCTACGCTCCTCTCTCCGCAAGTGGAAATTGCATCCCTCGAACTACGTTTAATCCTTCCGCTTCTGCCCCGAGTTCCGCATTCTGACCTTGTATCTCTTAATTTTTCGGTATCAGTCATATTTCCTAGGGAGGAAGCAAAAATATTTTGATTAGAAGAAAAAAATTATATTTTTTAAATTTAATTCACTGTTTATTATTATTTGTTTGATGATAATTATTTCCTTATTTTTAAGAAACACAGTAAAAAGGGGGTTATTGAGCAAGCATTTTGGCTAGTTGAGCAAGCCGTCTGCTCAATTGTCCAAGCGGCATTTGGACAATCGGGGTGGTTGCTCGATCATCCAATGCATTATGCCCAATCATCCAAAAGGTATTTCGAGCTTAAAACTAGAGAAAAGCAACTTAACTTTTGAGAAAACATTAAGAAACGTTAAATTATGGATAAATGCAAGAAACTGTATAATAAAAATACGTATATTAAGAATAAATAACATTTCAGAAAGTCGTGATTTATTGACACACAGGGAGCAGAACATCTGACTAGCAGAATAGACGTAACCAATAAAAATCTTTCTACCGCGAGAGAATAAATTGTGATTGGCTACGTCTATTCTGCTAGTCAGATGTTCTGCTCCCTGTGTGTAAATAAATCACGACTTTCTGAAATGTTATTTACTCTTAATATACGTATTTTTATTATACAGTTTTTTGCATTTATCCATAATTTAACGTTTCTTAATGTTTTCTCAAAAGTTAAGTTGCTTTTCTCTAGTTTTAAGCTCGAAATACCTTTTGGATGATTGGGCATAATGCATTGGGTGATCGAGCAACCACCCCGATTGTCCAAATGCCGCTTGGACAATTGAACAGACGGATTGCTCAACTAGGCAAAACGCTTGCTCAATAACCCCCTTTTTACTGGGAAATATTACCTAAAGGTCTAGGAAAAACGTCAGTGGAGTCTTCCCAACAAGGTCCATGAGTTGGTTGTGGTAAAATTCCTAGAGGTAAACAAGCGGCATAACCTACGTAGCCTTCCTGTCCATGAGGAGTTTGAACGTACAACCAGCTCTGATTTTTGAAGACAGCATTTACCACAGTTCCCAAGGGAAGAGCAACTTCGTCCTGAGTGCCACCTTGTGTTTGATAAAGAACCGAAGGGAAGGATAGAACCACAGGAATGTTGGCTGGTTTCTCTATGGAAGCCTGTAATTATGGTTTAGTTTAATTTGAGGAATTTGACTAATTATTTCCTAGATTCATTTTAATAAGAAGTATCAAGAGATATTTAAATCCTAATGGGATTTTATAAAATTCGCACTCTTTTGGAGTTGATGATAAAAGATAAGTTTAAAATTGGTTAAAAGCCAGTGGCGGATGCAGAGAAGGGAAGAGTCTCTCACTTTTTATTTATATGTATGTTATCTCTTTCCCTCTCATCAAAGTTTATCTTTGCTCTCATATATTACCCCCGCCGAAAACCTTGTCTGGATCCGCCCCTGTTACCTGATATCTGGTGGATATCTCGAAGAAATCCATCTTAAAACCATCATAAAGATATCTACTGGATATCAATAATTATAAAATTAAATTAAATTACCTCAGGATACAGACTGGATTAGGGTAACCCAGGCGAATTTTGAATGTTGCGCCATTTCTAAACGTGTCAATAAGGATATTCAAGTTGGGTGGGGAGAAATTCAAAATGGCGGCTACCTGGATGACAGGTTTGCATTGCAGTCAATGGGACGAAATCAGTTTTTGTACAATAACTTTTAAAAAACAAATTTGCGAACCTATGTTTATTAACAAAATGTTTTTCATTTATCGAAAGCTATTTTTTAAAACAATAAAAATTTTATACAATTTTATTATTATAAAAAATAGCTTTCGATAAATGAAAAATATTTTGTTAATAAACATAGGTTCGCAAATTTGTTTTTTAAAAGTTATTGTACAAAAACTGATTTCGTCCCATTGACTGCAATGCAAACCTGTCATCCAGGTAGCCGCCATTTTGAATTTCTCCCCACCCAACTTGAATATCCTTATGGAGGGGGCTTGGACCGGAGGGTAAAAAAATTTTGAGGTACCAACTGAAGGTAGCTCCTTTGGCAGAGCCAGTCGGCGCTTGCTCTTCAAAATTTACGTTCAGGTCAATTTCACCTAGTCCGTACGGAACGTTACAATATCAAATTTTTTTGAAATATCGAAAGTTTCCAAAAATAAAGAAACATTATTTATAAATTTTATTACAATTTATTAAAGTGTGAAGCAGAAGTGTTTATGTAAAATCTAAAAAAACATAGTTTTTGGAATTAATTAAAAAACGGCTAACGCTATCTTAAAGATAAACTTTTCACCTTTCCAAAATCCTTATCGAAAGCGTGAAAATGGAATCTGGATTATTCCCGACTGCAGACTTTTTCGCAACAGGGAATCCTAGAATGCGCTATATAGACTACTTTCGTGAAAAGAAAAAAATAATAAATACCTCTTTAACAGTAAAATTGATAACTAGATATGAATTGGAGGGTTAAATTAAATCGCAAAAAGTAAGATTTTATCTATTAAATCAAAATTTTTTGAGACAACGTCAGTTTATGTGACATTTATGAAAAGAGGGCATAGTTGGTAAAGAAGTACACATTAAATTGGTAAGTATGATGTTTTCCTTTACCCACAGAGGATATAAAGTTTATTCAGGTTTCGTTATCGGTATGGAAGCTCATGTTTCTTTTTGAATGCAAATAAAACTGTTTATATAAAATAGAAACTAATATAGTTAATTAATTAATGAATAAAACAAAATTAAATGATGCGAGCTTAAATGTTATCGAGGCAAGAGAAATGTACTTTCTATATATAAGTATACATTAATAAAATTAGTAAGTATTATAATCAGTAAAATAATTTAAAAAAAAATGTTTATCTTACATTACCATTATTATTATTATTAACAATTTAAGCAGATTGACTAGAAATATTGAAGCAAGTTGCGTAAAATCATGAAAAAAATTAAATTAACAAATTTTTTTTTCTTTAAATTTTCTTAAAATTTAAAAAAATGAAATTAAAACGTTATTTACTTCTTTCAAAACAACTAACTTATAATCCATCTTAATTTATAAAAACTGTAATTGATTCAAAATTTTAATTTATAATAATTAATTTATAATTGTTTTGTTTATTTCTTAATAATAAATAATTCAATTAATAATGAAACAAATAATACTAATAATTCTTATAATAAAGGAATACTGATTTTCTAATTTTCAGTTTTTCTTAAATACTATTCAAATTCAAATAGAATTTATACTCATCAAAAATCTAATTAAACCTAAGTTTAAAGTGAACTATATTTTTATTTATTAAAACATTGAATCAAAATATTAATTAGTTTTTAGGTAAAGAGTCAAAAAATCAAATTACCGTAATAAAAGAAATTCTAAACTGTTTACTTTTTTTGACAGTGGATTTCTTTGTGCGTCAGATTTACTTGATTTTTTTCTATTTTAAGGAAACATTAATGATTATACAAAAAAAGAAAAATATTTGCTTTATATAAATTTTGGATTTTTGAAAATTACTTTTTTTATGCTGAACATCTTTAAAAAAATGCAATCGTTTCGATTATTATTTTAAAATAAAATATATTATAATTAAAATGAAGTTTTCATGTTACTTAGATTTTGAACATAAGTTCTTGAATCAGGATGATCATTAAGTATCAAAAATTAATGTTTTCTTCAATAAATAAGAAATTGTTAATTATACATATGTTTATAGCAAGATTAGCATAGTAAAATATGTCAAAGTTACTTTAGTTTCTATGTATCTTCTAAGAAAACTGTTAAAAATATGTTTATGTAGTTTAAGTACCTAATATATTTTTGTACTGAACAAGTATCTTTAAAATTTTCCTCGTTATAGTAAAAAAAATTATAATAAATAATTTTAATTTTGATAATACTAATCATTGCCGCAGTTTTATTTTTAAGATTTCTAAAATGCTCTAACAACAAAAGGTTTTTTCAGTAAACTCCAGTAGTAATTATAGGAATTAAGAACGTTGTTACGTTCTATTTATTTAGATAAAATTAAAATTTTATTTTATTAATTTATTTAATTCAAGAAAAAATTATTATTCAGCCTTTTAAAATATATTTTTTTTATGATTTTACGCAACTTGGTTCAATCCTTCTAGTCAATTTTCTTAAATTCTTAATAATAATAATGATAATTTAGGACAACAATTTTTTTTTTTAAACTATTTGACTTTATTATAATACATATTAATTTTATTAATGTACACTAGCGGCCAAAATTATGGGACCACTTGCAAAAATGGGATTAATAACATTACCGTCTTAAAATGTTGATAACTCTGTCAGATATTAGCGAATTGAAAATTTTCATACACCATTGGAAAGCTTATAAAATTTGCTGTTAAATGGTCTTATTTTAAAGCTTTTTCGATTAAAAGAAACGGAGATTCAATGTGATAAAGATAGGTGAATTTTTTGGTTTTTGTCATTTTTCATTGTTTAAGTTTGATGGTCTGCATTTTCTAGTAAACTAATTAAAAAATTTTTAAATTAAGCTGAATTAAACCTTGAACTATTAGCTTTAAAATAAGCAAAAGAAAATTAAAATATCTTGACGGGTTCAAAAGTTATAAGTAAATGTGTATAAAGAACAAAACGCAACAATTCCTTCGTTTCCTCACCTCTCGGCCTATTCGCCATGTATTAAGCAGGCAAAATTGACTTATAACTTTTGAACGATTCAAGATATTTTAATTTTCTTTGGCTTATTTTAAAGCTAATAGTTAAAGGTTTAATTTAGCCTAATTTCAAATTTTTCCAATTACTTTTCTATAAAATGCAGCCTACCAAATTTAACAATGAAAATTCACAAAAAATTCACCTGTCTTTATCACATTGAATCTCCATTTCTAGTAATTAAAAAAACTTTTAAAATAGGACTATTTAACAGCAAATTATATAAGCTTTCCAATGTTCTATGAAAAATCTCAATTCGCTAATATCTGACAGAATTATCAACATGTTAAGACGGTCATGTTATTAATCCCATTTTTGGACGCGGTCCCACAATTTTGGCCGGTAGTGTATTCTTATGTATAGAAATTACATTTCTCTTGTCTCGTTAACATTTACGCTCGCATCATTTAATTTTATTAAATCCTTTAATTTATTAACTATATTTATTAGTTTCTATTTTATATAAACAGTTTTATTTACATTCAAAAAGAAACATGAGCTTCCATACCAATAACGAAACCTGAATAAACTTTATATCTTCTGTGGGTAAAGGAAAACATCATACTTACCAATTTAATGTGTACTTCCTTACCAACTATGCACTCTCTTCATAATTGTCACATAAACTGAAGTTATCTCAAAAAATTTGATTTAATAGATAAAATCTTACTTTTTGCGATTTAATTTAACCCTCCAATTCATATCTAGTTATCAATCTTACTGTTAAAGAGGTATTTATTTTTTTTTTCACAAAAGTAGTCCATATAGCGGACTCTAGGATTCCCTGTTGAGAAAAAGGCTGCAGTCGGGAATAATCCAGATTCCATTTTCCGGCTTTAGCAAAGATATAACAGTCTCTAAGAGCATTATGAATATCATGAAGTATATCTTTATTTAAAAGGGAAGTAGAATTAAAACGGATATCTGTTGCCTCATTTTGATTAATAATAAATAATTTTCCATCTGAGGGAATTTCATCTTTTGCAGGATAGAGAAAGGTATTAATTTGATAATATATACTTAACCATGTACTTCGAAGCAAAATGGTGCAGAACTTTGACTATTGAAAGTACTTGAATTAGCATTAAAGGAAACAAAAGAAAATGAATTATTGTAACGCCTGATAATTTCTTTAAAATGCTTAGACATTTCATGACTATCATCAAACAGAGTTTGTAGAATGGAAGGTAAAGTAGGTAATGGATCAAGTTCAACTTTAGACTTTCAATAGGGAATCCCTGATTTTGCTATTGAATTTTTTTACAGGGTGAAAGAGAGACATATATACGGATGGCAAAAGGGTATATTCAAAAAGGAAATTCGCGCTGCTGAAAAGGCCTAATGTAGGAAGTCGATTAGGAACCCATAAGATCTGACCTATAGAATCGTTAACAAGAAATTGGTAACGAGGTAAATGATCCCCAGACTGGACAATTCCAATTAGACCTGGACAGTAATAAAGGCCTTGTTTTTTTCTGCAAAACCATGGCATAGGATGATCTGGAATATCTTTTGTCGATAAGGAGGAACTCCTCACTCTTACAGAGCTACATAAAGCCGGCAGACGATTCAGGCCAGGCAAAACGCCTAGAATCGATGGTATAAGCAACGAGATCCTTAAACAAGTGATAATTGCTTCACTCCAGATCCTTTTAGATTGCTTTAAAAACTGTCTAAAAATAGGAGAGTTTTTCCACGACTGGAAATGACAGAGGCTGGTCCTCCTAAGGAAAGGTAACAAACTTTTAGGTAAAGTATTATCCTACAGGTCTATATGCCTGTTAGATACGATGGGCAAACTTCTAGAGAACATGATTCCTTGCATTAATTTCACATTGCTAAAAAGCACTAGGCTACTGTTTTTTATAAATTTTGACTTGCAAGTTGAAACTGATCTTATAAATTTAAATATATCTCGGGAACTACTTTATATTTTTGAAGCTTTTTAGTCTCATTCTAAAGAGGAGATTCTAAGCTTTATTTATATAGTAAATATCAATTTTTTATAGCCTAGTTTAGATCATTCAGGGACCTCAAGTTGGATAACGGAAATTCACAAAAATTCAAAACTTGGTCGATCTTTATCACTTGTTAACTCGGTTTCTGCTCATCAAAATAAGCTTTATTAGACGCCATTTTACGCAGAATTTAATAACCTTTCCATATCTTCTTTTAAAATTTCTCTAGCTTTATTTTGAACTAAAATATCAACAGAAAACAACCGGGACACTTTTTAATACGGTTTTTGTAAGTGGTCTGACAATTCTCGGCATTTTCTAAATGACAAAATTACCTTCATAAGAAACGAATCAAGATCGGCGATTTCGTATCCAAATCTACCAGGAGGTCTAGTTTTATGGGGTCGTTTCGATCTCCGATGTCTGTGCTTGTCTCTTCCACTCGAGGTCAATGTAGATTCACGAGGGACCAGGGTTGGTTCTGAAATTGCTCTCTTCACCTTTTCTTTCATCTCCTTCTCCACCTCCACATGCTTTTCTAACTTAGACTCTAACATTGTATCAACAGGTGTTTCGTTCAATCTTTCCTTCTCAATTATCTGCAATAAAAATAAAAGTAAGCCTCACACTAAACTCAATTGAATTTGACTTAAATTCCAAAAAATACCTTTTCAATCGGATCTTTCTCAATCCTGTGGAGAACAGTATGTTTTATTTCTCTGTTATCAAAGTTCCCAATATTCTCTTTTCCCCTGTCTTTCTCTTTGACAATTTTAGTGCTCTTTATGCTTCTGACGCTCTTAACACTTTTGACACTGCTTCTGAAAGACTTGTCCTTAGTCTCCAATGATAAATGTTCCTGATCCGAATTCGGACTGATTGAGTTTATATTATTAGGTGATGTGCTGCTTGATTGCTGCTGACCACGAAGGACCCAGGTTAAAGAGATCTTCGGGCGTAGAAGAGAACTGGATCTTTGGCCCATACTCAAAAAACCTTCAGGAGTCGAAGACCTTGGCAAAGTGGCGAATCTTGATAAAAATGGCGACGAAGGCGGTGTCACTGTTGGCAATGGGCAATCCGCCACCAGGTCCACCGCCTGCACCGGACACCCATTCTCCTAAATCAAAAAATATTATAATTAAACAAAACCTTATTGTGTTAGTTTTTCAATCAGAGGCAGTTGTAAACAATTTTTCAAGTTGGGGCGATTCTAATTACTTTTCTTGGATTTTGGCATTTATAATTGCATTTTCAAACTGGTTTTTAAAACAGTTTATAAAATATTATTTTGTACAACAAGTCCCTAATGGCAGCGGATATCCAAAAAATATCCCTCGATAGCCCTAGGATATCCTATGGATGTCCGATGGATATTTTTAGAATATCTGGGAGAGCTATAGTAAAAAATGAAGTGATGCCAAAATTACAATTGCTCTTTACATTAAAAAAGGGAATGGATAGTAATCGATTTAATTTTCAGAAGATAAATGAGTTAACAGTAATTTTTAATACGATTCTAAAGGTGAAAAGCCAGAATCTTATGTTACAATCTACAATAACTGTACGAAACCATTAACAATAGTCGGTAGTTTGGATTCTAATGTTGAACCTTGGACCCATCCTTTCGGGTCCAAAGGTTTTGAGACAAACATGATGAGGATTGATAAAAACAATAGGTTAAAGAAAGAAAGATAAGAGCAGAATCTTATAAAGGTTTAATAGACCATTTACAATATTAAACTAAGGTTTATAATGATATTTAAATTCGATTTTATAATATTTTTATCTGCCTATTTATTGAAACAAAAAGTACGATAATTTACATTATTCCCAGTTTTAATGAAACTTTAAAGTCAAATGAGTTTTGTTATCAGGTAGTTAAATAGATTTAAAGTAAATAATGACTTGTTTTATCGGGTTCTTAAAAGTTAACACAAAGTTTAATGTGGACCAAGTATCTCTGTGGGATCAACATTATTTCATCCCGTTCATATGAATTTATTGTGCATCTTTGATTACGACCACTTTACACAAAACTTTTTTTTTTTTGAAGTTTGTTGCGAAATAAAAATGAAGTAAAGAATCTGATTTATTTTACGAGGACTTGGCAAAACTGCAAGTACTGAAAACTTTTTAGTCCAGCCGCCCGTGAATAATCTCGCACTTTAATTTGTCTCTTAAAAAATCAGTAATGTCTAAGATCCAAATCAAAATTTGGATCAACTCTGACTCATTTAAGAGCAATGGGATGAATTATTAAATTGTTTTCGGCAATGATTATATATTATTAGTTTAAATTGGCTACGCTTCATTTTATAAAGAGGGTTTTAAAACCTAATAGCCACATTCTTTTTACTTTGGCTACATCTGGAAATTTGTAGGAACATATTGAAACGTGGAAGATCGTAGACGCTTGTCTCATTCGAGACACTATTCGATGTGTGTAGGAATAAAAAAAAAAAAAAGGAATGGCAAGCACGCAAAGTAGCCCCAGGTGACAAGTTAAAGGGGAAAAGGTGGCACACGGACCAGAACAGGCGAGCGAGCATGGTTCATGCTAATGAAATTCTCAAGATGTCTATCGCTGCCAAGAGCCTCTGCGCTAAAAGGTATTAGTTTAGTTCCTGACTTTCAGCAAATGGGATCTTATCTATCTTCTTTTTAAATGTCTGCTATCAATTTGATAGCATGTATAACTTATTAACGAGGTTGGGTGTAAAATTACTAAAATGTATTGTAAATTATCAGCAATAAATTCGCACTATAGCGAATTTCACGCACCTCCATATGTGCGTGAAACATAACTTTTCCGTGATTAGTTATAAACTCATAAATTACGACTAATACGTAAAATTAGTTTAAGTAATTTTACATCTCACAATTTAATTTATTCTAAAATATTTAATTTCAATTGCTGATTGTTAATTTTTAATTAAAAACTTTATTTCCTATTTAAAAAATCTGTTAATTTAGATTTGGTTTAGTTCCATTTTTTAATTTGAGAATGGTTGATGACTTTATGGATTCAAATTCTTCAAGATTCATAGCAGGGATTTACCAGTTGCCATACTATTCGGGAGTCTTATTATTGGAGGAGTAACACTTTTATCTACTATCTCAAGGACCGAATAAATTCATTGTTTTGGTTTTGAATTAATTCAGAAGATTTTAATATTTATTTTATGAAGAATTCCGTTTAGAAGATTTGAATTCCACGCGTTATGAACAATCGTAAAGAAGTAATGTTGGCATTTTGATGCCTTTTAGTTTACTATGTGCCGCCTGGGAGCATTTAGATTATATTTTATTTTTATAGGGAGTTTCGATAGAGTAATTAGCCTAACGCACAATGAATCGTAATCGCTAATCGTTAATCGTAAGAATGAGAGGAAGTAGGAGAGACATATATCTCTGTCCTGCTTCCTCTCATTATTACGATTTTAAGGATTAGCGATTACGATTCATTGTGCTTTAGGCTTTTTAATGTGACGTCACTATTCAAGAAGATTAGGTCATTTTGTCAAGAAGGTTAGGCTCGGACCCAAATTTACATAGGGTTGTAATAGGATTTTTAATAAAAAGTGATTTTTATGAAAATCCAATAAAAACTTTTCAAATTATTAAAGGCAAAAGATAAAACATATTTTTTTACGTTTTTGTAGTATAATCATACTTTTTATCGGTTATCTGATTTATTTTTTAATGCAAAAAAATAGTGAAAAATTCAAAATAGGTTAGAAATAAGTTCTGTCAGTGCGATTGTTTTTTTGGCTTCTAAATACAAATTTAAATAATTGACAAGGAATATGAATACATTATAAAAATGTAGAAAAACATATTCTATCTTCTAATAGCAACAATTTATGCAGTTTTTAAATAAATTAGTCTAAAATACCTTTATATTAGAAATCTTTTTATATCTCAATGTAAATTTGGACAACATGACCTAACCTTCTTGATTTGTGCGCACGAAGTAATAGTAAGGAGACCGATCTCCATTGAAATATAATGTCCGAGAAACATGCACGAAAATTGCCAAGTTCACTTCGTGATAACCAGCTATGTTGAGCATGCGCATTGGACTCGAATGTGTTCATTGGTTCCAGCTGTGAAAGTGAGGTTATATTTTTGTCTCACTCGCACACTTTCCATGAGACGAAAAGAGACAGTCGTGTGCTTATTGCGCATGCTTCAACCGACTTGGGTGATCTTCTGATAGTGAACTTGGCAATTTTCGTGCAGGTTTTCAGTTATCTATAGAAACGCTTTCTACAGGCAGTTCGAACTCCTTACTATTACTTCATGTTTGTGCGTCACATTAAAATTAGTGTTCTAAAATTCTTGGTAAAATACAATCCGAGAAGGAAGGGAAGAAAATTGCGGTAAATTACAGAGAAGACGAGAATTTATGAGAATTAACGAGAATATTTGTTTTTATGGTTTTTTAATTTGGTTTTATGCTTTAATTATATTATTTTATAATAAATAGGTTAAAGAAAATGCATAGAAGAGTTATTTAAATTTTAATTATATAATTTATTAATTATATTATATAATTGAAACAACGAATATGTACATAAAACTGTAAGATCAACGTTTCTATAAACAAATCAACATATATCACACTTTTAACATTATTGAAACAGTCTTTGCGATTTGCACTTTCCGTTAAAATTTAAATAATAGGAAAAAAGAGATAGCCATGCCAAAGTCATTGAAAAAGTTACTTTAAGATTAATTTTATTGAATGACTTAAATCTATAAAAATCTGGTAACTCTATAATATTCTTAAGTTTACGCCCAACAATAAATGAATGCGAAAAGTAAAATAGATTAGACCAATCAAAAAAGGTATTCCAATGTGACAAATTACTTGATTCGTCTATTCTATTTCACTATTCCTCCAATCCTCTGAATGTGTACAAATGCTAGTAATTTAAACAGTTTTTGAATCTTCTCATAAATTCTCCGAGAAAAAACGATCCGGTAATTTACCGCAATCTTCTTTCTCTTCTTGACGTAAATTACCTCCTTTGGAACACTAATTAAAATACTCCATTGTATTTTGTCCAAATTTAGTGATCTTAGTTTTTAAGTTTAGGGATTTTGTTTTAATGAGTTTCGGAAGTACTGTCATTTTTTTTATCGTTGCGTTGATAACCGTGAAAAATAACAAACGTCGCCATCTTATTTTTTTGTTGACCTTTGGAGAGATCAGACGTGTTTTTCTAATTTTCAGTCGGTAAGGTATCGTTTTGATTCTTGAGAAGTAGAAACTTATTTTAACTAATAAGTTTATTGTATTTATTTTCATTAATTTTACTTGTAAGAATTATTGAAGATTACAAATTTTTATTTACTTATATGTCATCCGAAACTCATTCCATTTTCCTGTTTGTCACGTAAAATTAACGTTTGTCTTAGAAGTATCTTAAACATTTAATTGATTTAATTGATCTTTATTATTAACTTTTATTGATTCAAGCTCGTATTTTGATGTTTGAATTTCAACATTTTATCTAATTTAATGAATTTGATTTGATCCATTTTTCAAACTAGTCTTGGATTAAGAAAAGATCCTCAATTCAATCTATATTGAATTGAGTAATAATATTAATTGATTAACTTTTGAAAACATTGTAAGTTTGTTTTTCAATTTTATAACCTAAAAATTTGTTTTGTCTAAATTGTAATTTGCGAATTTCATTATTAATAAATTAAAATTTTGTGAATTTCTTTTTGAAAACTAACCTCAAAATTTATACTTGACAATTTTAGAATCCAATTTTAATAAATTGATATTAATGTTTAATTTGCTCTTTTATTTGGTATTTCTGTGATAAAAAGATAAATTATATTTCGAAAGATTATTTTTTACTTTATTTTACTTCAATTATTTAATTTAATTTTCAAAATTCTTAATATGGTTTTCTGGATTTTTTCCCTTGGTCTCTGAGCTTTTCTTTCTTCTTTTTCTTTCTTTTGTGTCATTAACCTAAACAGAGCTTCCAATTGTTTTTAGTTGTCTGTCTGGTTAATTTTCAGTTGAGCTTCCAATTGTTTTTGGTTGTCAATCATTTTCTTCCTTCATATTGATCTTCTAATCGTTTTTTAGTTGTGAATCTAATCTATTCTTTTCCTGATTGAGCTTCCAATTGTTTTTTGCTGTCAATAAAATTCTTCCAATTGAGTATCTAATAATTTTTAGTTGTCAATTTGGTTCTCTAGCTTTTTCTCTTTGTCTTTTTATTTTTGTTTGTAGATTGGCCCATGAAAGGTCTGACGCCCAGCACTTTGAATTATTTATTTCGTATTTTATTTCCTAACCTAACAAAATTAAAATTTGATGTAATATTTAAGGTTACAATTTGGCGCTTTTGTCTAATCTTCGATTCTGTCTGATCCTTTAATTTGATTTAATTTAAGTTAATTTATATTTATTTATTACATATGGATTGGTAATAATCAATATATATTAAGTCAGAAACAATACGTAAAAGTTTAAAAAGACTGAAAAAAAAAATATATTTTACTATATTCAAATATAAAACTTTCATCACTACAATGAAAATGTCGAAAAATGTATAAAGATGTTAAAATTCCCTTTTTTATCCAGGTACAAAATACCGACAAAGTCGCGTTTGTAGCTTGGTTGAAAAAAAAATCATTAACGGATTTTTAATTATCCTCGTCTTCTTGTGTTCTCGAGCAGGCCGGCCCTATAAAAAATGGCCTCAGTGCTGTATCTCTTTTCTGCTTTATCTCTTGAGGAATTTAATTTGTATGTGCAAACAAATTAAGGTCATTTTTAACGAAGATTTTATTTTCAATTATTTTTCACTACAGTAAGAGCAATCGTGAATTTTTTATCTCGAGTGCCAAAGTGGGTAGGTTTTTTTTTTAGACTTTGTTTTTCGACCTTGAAAGTGACGAATGGCAGGAAAATAAAAAGATAGAGTGATTGATTTAAGAGAATTTAAAAAATTATTTTAATGGTGCAACAGGCACTTTTCTTTCGAGGGATGTTTAACCTCAATGACCTCGCCAAGCTCTGCAGTTTCATTAGTTCCTTTTTCTCTGTTATGCAAAGGACGAGACCGAGTCCTTTCTCTGTTTCGAGTCAGGTTAATTATATAGCTTAACAAACCGAATTATCAAGCACGCTAGTCACTTTTTTTTTCGTAACAGCAACTCTTCAACTCTTGGCGAAAAAATGCAACTCTTAAAGTAATGTTGAGTTTCGCTGTCTGGTTTTTTTACAATTTTTAAAGTTACTTTGTAATTTGAAAGCTGTAAAGTTGTACTTTTATATCGACAATTTGTTAACGGGCTTTTTTTACGATTTCGAAAAAATTACACATGGATTTAAAAAAACTTCTGATTTAAAAAAAATTTAGATTCTTAAATCTTCAAAAAATTTGTTTTTTCTAATTTTAAGGTATAATTTTTATAAAAAATACCTTGTAAGAGATTCTGTCTTCATCTGGTGGTTGGGCTTCGTTTACCGGTCCAAATCCAACCACGGAAACTTGAAAATTTGTCTCACGCCCTCTGGAGTGTTGCCTTGGTTTTTTTAAATCTCCTAAAAAAACAAAGAAAGAAATAACAATTAGTACCTTGGACAGTATTTCAGAGTGACGATTTTTATAAAAATTTTTAATGACTTTCGGACTGATAAATCGTGTTTGAAAGAAGAAGATTCTAGAGAACATTTGATATGCTGAATCTTGAATAGAAAAGTAACTTAATTGGATAGCGTGATTGGCTCTTGTATGAAAAAAAAAAAAAAAATCGTTCACCGCACCTGATTAATGTCTATACAGGTCTGACAAAAATTGGATACTACTACTTGCGCTTGAGAGTATTCCACTGATAAGTTACGTATGGTCAAGAATTTCTTGAACTAATTACAGCAAATGAACATTTTTGATTAAAGATAAATTATGTTTTTTTAATTTATTTCATATATTTACATATATGTATATTGTACGGATTCTATTTTTATATTATATTTATTATAATATTATTATTACTTGATAACCCCCTAATATCTGCCCCCATAAAAACCTGTTACGTAATTTGTGGGTGAAGCCAAAGTAAAATGTGTAAGCTGGTATGAAATTTAAATATGATAAAATACTTCATATATATATAAATTTTTATAAAACTGAACGGTTAACAAAATTTAACAAAAGAAGTAAATTTCCTTCCAAAATTGATATATGTAGAAGAAGTTTGAATTCAGGAAGGTGAATAACTATTAAGTTTTGAGATTTAAAGCTTTGTCGATTTGGCGGGAACGCCATTTTGTATCGACTGCTGCGAGAATCGACCGTTGTCGATTCGATATATATATGTGGTGACGCTCTGCTGGTTTCGCGCAAGTCACTGTCTCCCGCGCTTTCTGGTGGTTAACATATCTGTGCATCGAAGCACTAATTTTATAAGAGTTTATTAATATAAGAATAACAGGTGTATTAATTATAGAGTCTGTGCCTTAGAATAAAAGTGTTTAGAGTTCAAAGAGAACTAAAAGGTGTTATTATTTGTAACTAGAACACTCACAATAACACATAAAAAATCAATTTTTTTTATGTCATATGCTTTTTTATTATTAAAGCGACGTTTCGATGACTATCATACATAAAAAATTTACTTAAATTTGATGGTGTTTTCCTATTTACCATTACCTTTTTTAAATAAATATTAATTTTTGCATTAACTGTTTAATTTTGAAAATCTATAATATATATATTCTATTCTTATTTGCTAGTTAACCATTTATCTACCATAATCTAAATATTCTGGAATTCAACATTTGTCAAAATTATTTTCTATGCCTCTTTTTGTCCGTGTTTACCTTTTATAGAAAAAGGTAAAAATCCGGCTATATACATTGCAAGTGCACGTGTTTAGTACTGTAACTGTAACATTGTAAAAGACTTTATATGCAGTTGTACTCGCATCTTGCAAATCTGCATTCGCACTGCTACAGCTATAAAACATAATGAATACCAATTTGACACGCGTTTTACAAGAGTTATGAGCATGTAATTCAAACTTCCCGTCTGTTGGTGAGATGATATTGAGCTCGTACTGAGCGTTTGTCATACATTAACCCTTTTTTTTTTCTTTTTTTTTTTTTTGCTTTTACTTTGAAAGACAATAAGCGTATATGCCAAGTAATACGAATCTCTGACTTGTTAAGTGGATTTGCACACATTTCCGCTTCCCGTTTTCCCTTCTTAGTGTCTCATTTATTAATCTTAATATTTTTAATACACTTGATACCGTAATTTAATAACAGAACGGGACTAAGCTGATTAAGTGTAAAGCTGCATTTTTTATAATTTTACTTTATACATTCAGTGGCGTAACTGTTAAGGGGCAAAATGGGCCCTTGAGCTTAGGGGGCCCTTAATCAATCCCCTAATAGACCTTTTAAACAAAAATTCCAAAAACTTTACTAATTATTATTGTAGTAATTGACTAAGTTAAAACGCGCGCGCTAGCCCACAATAAGATTCTACACTTTGTGTTATCATCAATTATAAATAAATTTTAAATATGATATTTAAAAATAAATTTATATAAACAAACAAATAAATAATTATTCAGGACAAAATTTATAAAATTTTAGAATTAAAAAAAATTGCAAAATATAATTGAAATTAAACAAAATACCTAATTGCAAATTTTGCAAATTAATTGAAAAAAATGTACTTTATTAAAAATTGGGGAAAGTAATTTAAAAAATCATAAAAATGTTTTAAAAAATAAATAGAAAAAATTGAATAATGAAAAACTAGATAAAATAATTGTAAATTCAAAAATAAATGATTGAAAATTGAAAAAAAATTAAAATTTGGGAAAATAATTGGAAAAATTAAATAATATATTTTAAATAAAGGAAAGTTTAAGAAAAGTTCATAAAATAATTCAAATTTTCATAAGTTCCTTGAAAAAACAAAGAAAATAAATGAAAAAAGATAAACGTAATTTAAAATTGAAAAGAACAATTTTTAATTAAAAATATATAATTAAAAACTTTTTGGAAATTATGAAAAAAAACGAAAATTGAATGAAATAATTAAAATGTCAGAAAAATGATTTTAAAATTTAAAACTTGAAGAGAATAACTAAAATATGATAAAAACAATGATACGTTGTAAAAAATAAATGACATTTAAGAGAAATAACTGAAAAAAATACGGAAATTTTTTTAATAAAAAAAATATAATTGAAATTTGAGGAAAATACATGAAGATCTTAAAAATTAATTTGAAAAAATGAGAATAATTAAAAATTGAAGAAAAGAATTGAAGAAAACTAAAAATAATTGAAATTTACGATAATTAATATAAAAAAATTTGGAAATTAAGATAACAAATAAAAATAATTAAAAATTGAAGAAAATAATTAAAATTGAAGAAAAATACTTATAAATCTTAGAAAATAGTTTTGAAAATGAGAATAATAATTAACAATCGAAGGAAATAATTGAAAAATGATCAAATTAATTTAAAATTGAAAAAATAATTGAAATATGATAAAAAATAATTTAAATATGAAAAATTGAAAACAGTAAATAAAATTTGTGCGAAATAGTTAAGAAAAATCGTAGAACATATGTTTAAAAAAAGAAAATATTTACAAAATTACTCAAAAATTTTTAAATAAAGAGAATTATTAAGAAATTGCAGAAATAATTGAAATTTGTTGAAAATAATTGAAATCTTAGAAAAATGCTTACAAATCTTAGAAAATAATGTATTTTAGAAAACGATAATAATAATTAACAACCGAGGAAAGTAATTGAAAAATGATTGAATTAATTCAAAATTGAACAAAAATAACTGAAATATGCTAAAAATAATTTAAAATTGAGAAAAAAAATTGAAATATGATATGAATAATTTAAACATGAAAAATTGAAAACAGTAAATAAAATTTGAGAGAAATAATTAAAAAAATTATAGAATATAAATATATTTAAAAAAAGAAAATAATTAAAAAAATTAAATTAAAATTTTTGATTAAAGAGAATTCTTGTAAAATCCCAGATACAATCGAAAATTGATAAAAATAATTAAAGTTTTAGAAGAATACTTTAAAATATTAGAAAATAATTTTAGAAAATGTGAATAATAATTAACAATCGAGGAAAATAATTAAAAATTGAAAAAAATAATTAAAATATTCCGAAAATAACTTCTCGGACATAATAACTTATGATTGGGAAAGAAAAATTGATGTATGATGAAAATAATTTAAATATGAAAAATTGATAACAGTAAATAAAATTTGAGGAAAATAATTGAAAAAATCATAAAAAATATGTTTAAAGAAATAAAATAATTACAAATTTACTTAAAAATTATTCATTTAAGAGAATAATTATAAAATCGCAGAAATAATAGAAAATTGATGAAAATAATTAAAATTTCAGATAAATAATTGAAATTTTGAAAGTTATGCAAAAATATTAAAAATAATTAGAAATTGAAGAAAATAATAGAAAAATTGCAAAATTTATTTTTAAGCAAAACAAAATAATTGAAAAATCTTTAAAAACATGGAAAATTGATGACAATAATCTAAATTTGTAAAAATAACTGCAAATTTAGGAAATTAATTAAAAAATAATGAAAATATTAGGAGATGGAGAAAATAATTGCAAAATAATAAAAAAAAAATGAAAATTGAACAAAATAATTATTTATTTATTTATTTATTAAGTATAATTTCCAAAATATTATTTGAAATATTTGAAAGTTGAAGAAATTAATTCAGAAATTATGAAAATGATAAAAATTTAAGGTAATAATTTCAAAATGACAAAAATAATTGTAAATTAAAAAAATTAATTTAAATCTGCGATGAATAATATAACATTTATGAATAAGTAATTAAATTGATTTAATGTCAAGGAAAAAATAATTGACATTGAAAAAGTGTATGAGAAAACTAAATAAAATCATTAAAATTTAAGGAAGGTAAAGTTTCGATTTTAGGAAACAGTTTAAAAATAAGTGAAGGAATTAAAAATTGCAGAAAATAATTAAAAAATGATCAAAATAGTTCAAAATTGAAATTTAGTATATTTGAAACGTGGATTAATTGAACTTTTAATCATTGCAAGTTCACATTAACTGAAATTTGTCGAAATTACAAATTGCTATAATTTTAAAAATTAAAAACATTTTAAAAAGGTGAAATATGATTTAAAATTTTAAAAAAAGCATCTATTTAAAAAATCATATATAATTGGGGCCCCATTTTACTTTTTGCCCCAGGGCCCTTGCCCTCCCACTTTTTTTTAACATGTTTTTTATTTTTAAATTACCTAAATGATAAATTATTATTTACTCTTTCGGAATTATTTTTTATCGGATTTAATAGTTTTATTGTTTGAATGATTTTGATCGAATAAATAATGTTCTTAAGTTTAATTTCAATTTATCAAAAATATCTGAAGTTTTGATCGTAATTTATTTTATATTTGTAGATAGTTTTCTGTTTGATTAAAAACTTTATTCTGATAAAATTAAACCAAACGTGTGTTTCAAGTATTTATATACTTAAAAGAAAAATATGTTATGCTTGGTTTAAATATATTTTATGCGCAGAGTTCTTTGCGCATTCAATATGGCGTCACTGTTCTAACGTTAGTTGCTTACTTTTACGGTAAAAAACTTTTTGTGGAAAAAATGTTTGCAATCATGGCTTTGTTTTTATTAAATTGAACTTTAATGTAGAACTTAAATGTGGAAGTTTTATTATTTTATCGAAAAATTGAGGCATATCTGAAATAATTGAAACTTATGTGTAAAAGTGAGGTTACTAAAAATATTGTCTTTTTTGTCCCAGATTTCCACAATTTCGTTCAATTAATAAAAAGTGTAATTTTCTACGGTTTTTCAGTTTGTAAATTGACACTTGAAATATAACCTCAAAATGTAAAGGATGTTTTATGTATAAGAAAAAGTAAACTGTCACGAAACATTAAATTATTGTGTTCAAAATAAAAAAAAATATAGTGTTTAAAATAAAATTTACTTCGTTTGAAATAAAAAACTATTTTGTTTAAATGGTTTAAATTAAAAGAATGATATATGTTTAAATCAAAACAAATTTTTTTCCCAGTGAAGGTTTAAAAAAAAATTGATAGGAATTTTTTTTTAAAAATAAGTACAAAAACACAATTAAAAATTCCATGTTAGAAAACTGCTTCTATTTGTAAATTTATGCATAAATTGCTAATAAACTAGAGCCATTAATATAGGTAATTACGATAAATCGATTAAATTGAATTATGAAAATCTACTGTTTGAATAGTGGATTATTATTTATAGACTTTAAAGTGACTGACATTAGTTTGGACCTTTTTCAGAAATCGACGTTAATCCGGTTCATCCTACATTTCTCCAGGAAACACATTAACATTTTATCGATAATCACGTAAGAATTTACAACATCGCGTCGATCGAATACGCTCCTTTACTCGCAAAATATAAAAAAATGAAAAATTTACAAAAAAAAAAAAAAAATTCTTGTTATACTACAATATTAAAACTTTGCTTGTAATATAAATACGTATAAATACGTAGAAATACAATAGCGTAGTATCTTAAAAAAACAATTTTTTTTGTTTTACAATTTTTTTTTGAGGTTATTTTATAAAGTAGAAAATCAATCTGGCAATGCTGACTTTGGATTCAGATTCAGCGGATTTTTTAATCAATCAATTCGTGTGTCATTGTAAAAGACATTTTTTATAAAGCAATCATTATTTTAAAATGACACTTGAAGAAGTTATATTAAAGAAATCCAAATTAAAATTTCATTAAAAATTAAAAATCTCCATTATTTTTTCAAACAGACACGTAATATGATTCTTTTATTTGTAAATTTGTTTTCTTAGAGTGAAAAAAATTTTTGTCAAAAAATAGTGTTTAAAAAAATTTGGTTCAGTATTTTCAAAAATTCCTGTGTCAAAATTTAGATATTTATGAGCTTAATTCGACATTTAAATTTTATTAAAATCTGTTTAAGCATTCTTGAGATATCCAAGCGACAAAAAAATTACCACACATATACACACACATCCGGGCTTTTTCTTTAAAATAAAATTTTTAACCTTTTTAGATGAATACAAGTCAATTTAGACTATTTTTAAAAAATCGAAAATCTTAACGATTATCACAAAGCTTTTTCTAAGAAAAAGCAAAATTAATAAAATTTTTAACTATTTACTAGTAACCGACTTTTTGTTA